>PQFF01000083.1:449000-518810 GCA_003547095.1 Diversispora epigaea | reverse complement strand
GTTATTAATATTAATACCATTTTCAGTCAATACATTTTTAATCTCTTGAAGAATATTTAATAAGTCATTACGGGATTTACTCGATAAACCTCGGAAACGCGAGCGATCAGAATCACCTAAAAAAGGAATTAAAGAGTTAATAATAGACAGAATTTGTGATTTTGTTAAAGAACTTTCATTCTTTTGAAGATCTGCATCTTCGCATGTTATAGGTATTGGATGCCAAACATCTGATATCTTTTTATTTAGTTTTGCTTTAATAAATCCAATTCTTTTTTCATGTGCAATTTCGCTAAATCGTTTCATTTCTTCACTTAGTTTCCATTCTCCACTTATATTTTGAAAAACGCGATTATCAGCTTTTGGATTCACGAATTGGATTTTTCTTATTTGAGCTCGAAAGCGACATGATTCAGTAGTAAAATTGGGACGTGTACGAGGTTCTTGGGTATCATTTCCGGAATATCCTATTAAATTAAAGAGATTAGTACGCAATTTCAAAAATTTAGTACAATTACGTGCTGCAATTTCCCAATGTCGTTGTGAAGGTATCGGAGGAATTAATGATTTGAGCACTCTATTAAATTCTTCAAGTATTGCATCGTGTCCTTGATGTTGATTTAAAAGTTTGGACCGTGAGGTCACGATTCTTTCTTGAATTAAATTACAAACTTCAGGCTTTAATCGTAACATTTGTTCTTCATCATAAATCTCGATCGATCGATAAATTGGATGCCGTCGAGCAGACCAAATGGGTGCAAACGTTCGTCTAGCTGCAAGTCTTAATAAAGGCCTATTAAAACGAACTCCAGTACGAAAGTTAATAATTGCTTGCAAATAAATAAAAATTTGTTCATATTTTAATTTATATATATGATCGGTTTGATTTTGTGTCCATTTTAAATAACCTTCGACAGAAGGATTTTTGTCAGAAATAATATATGGCCACATCAGTTCAGAAGCCATTGCATGCCTATATATGTTACATACTGAATCCCACGATTTATGATGATCTGAGCATTTTTTGAAGAACCGAAGTTGATTTTCAGTTCGATACCCTTGACAATGAGCAAAATCTTTCATGTCAATATCCCAATTTAATTCGACAAATGCCTTTAGCATATTCATTTCTTCATGGAGGGCACCCAGAATTAATATAAGCCAAGGAAAATTATTTTTCATTTTTTGAATATAATGATGTGGTACTCCATCACAGGTAACTACGATCCATTTACGCCTATTGTCTTTAATTCCGAATATTTCTTCGATATGCTCAAGAACTTTTCGAACATTAGCAATCGAATTGGGATTAATTCCTATCGGATCAGGAACAAATATTTGTGGCGTATAAACCTCAGGAACTGATTTTTGTTTATTTGATTCTTTAAACTTATATTTTTCAGTGGTATTTATAATATTAGAAGGCTCGTTAAGTTGCTGATTCATCTCATTAATCGTGGGTAATTTATTATGACATGTAGGGCAAATCCGTTTCTTATTATCAATATTTGAGGCTTGACAAACAGAGCACTTTTTCACACATCCCGTTTGGCTTTGATAANGAGGAATCGCAGCAACGTCAACGATCCGTTTCGCTGCTACACCTGCGGTCAGACGGGACATATGTCGCGAGGATGCCCTATGAGACCAGGACACCAAAGGAATCCCAACACCCTCCCCATCCAAGAACCAACCAGAACCCAAACCAACGCCGTAACAAA
The DNA here is from genome assembly GCA_003547095.1 of Diversispora epigaea. Lineage (NCBI taxonomy): Eukaryota > Fungi > Glomeromycota > Glomeromycetes > Diversisporales > Diversisporaceae > Diversispora > Diversispora epigaea. The sequence goes on along the minus strand of PQFF01000083.1, from coordinate 517,089 downwards.
CCAACCTACACCCCAAGCACCCCAAAACAGAACAAGCGGTAGCACTTTCACAACCCAAGAAGAGGAAGTCGGACGGCCCACAGCGACTGACTGGACAGAGCAACAGCATTTAAACTGATAGTCGCACCTCTGGAGGGTGAGCGTGCGAATAATACAAAGCTCTCGTTTAAAACTGGCAGAACAAAAGTGATAACGGAAAGGCCAAGCCCTACGGATAAAGAAGGTGAGGCTCAACCTATAGCAAAAAGGTTGCGCTCCGCAAGGAAAGAAGAAGTGTCCGAGGACCGCGGAAAAAGGAAAAGAAAGAAAGTATCCCCTGTTCGACAACCACTTATAGCCCAAGACGCCCCGCCCTACTCTATAGTCACCGACCTATTGCAGTCAGGGATTTTACCCAATGCGGAATTTCTAAATATAGTGATGATAAACATTCTAGAAAATCGAAGATCATTCTAGAAAATTGTAGATCGTTCTGATTTAATTTATAAAAATTTTTTTAAAAAACGTAACTCATGAACGATTTAAGTAAAAAAAATATAATGAAACAATAAGTTCAGTATAAGTTTTAAAAATATGTTTGAGTTTATAGGTTTATACAAGTCACTTCAACTAACGAATTTTATAACTTCTTACATAACCAATTTACATACTGTGCAAGACTTGTTCTACTAAAAAATATTTTGTATTTTTTTAGGTGTTGAGATTCGAGAATCCATAACTGTCTCAAATATTTGGAATCACTTAGGAAAATATTTTTATAAGAAAGGCAAAGACCTATAATTATCCTTGTTTGAAATTTTGTAAGGAATACCAGTAATTATATCCAAATCTTTACTGTTAAAAAAAGTTACGAATTTTTTTGTTATTGCTTGCCTATTATCAATAATTTAGATGAAAACAAAGGCAATACTTTATCATCAAAATTGGATTGGAAATCTGCTTCAAGAATCGCTCATTCTTAACCATTTATTTTCTCTATATATTAATTAGGTTTCAATTTGAGTCTGGTTTTTATGAAGTGAAACGGAAGGATTTTGTACATAAATTATATATTCTTCGCTTCCATCTCTAATATAACAAAATCACAATATTTTGGGTTTAAACGGTGGCAACCTCGAATTTGTCTTCTGTTATCTTCCGGAGCAATTAAAGAGAACAGAATATAAGATTGTGTCACAACACTTCCGTTATTTCTGGCTCCAATAATTTATCATTGACAGGAAAAACAATAAGATAATTCACAGATTCCGTTACCATTTGTATATTATTAAATTATTAATATAAAAAAAGGAAAATCATAACAGACGCCCATGTTACTTAATACGAAAAATACAAGAATCACTTAAATAATATTTATAATTTAATAATGTATTGCTGATATCAGTAAATCATGATATCAATGTAAATATAATAAAAATTGATAAATAAATTTTTTTATTAATAATAAAATAATTTGAATTTAATTTTTATTATAAATATGAAAAATTGTCACTTTTATACATCCTACTCTTTTATACACCGTTATTAATATTAATACCATTTTCAGTNGTTTTGCTTTAATAAATCCAATTCTTTTTTCATGTGCAATTTCGCTAAATCGTTTCATTTCTTCACTTAGTTTCCATTCTCCACTTATATTTTGAAAAACGCGATTATCAGCTTTTGGATTCACGAATTGGATTTTTCTTATTTGAGCTCGAAAGCGACATGATTCAGTAGTAAAATTGGGACGTGTACGAGGTTCTTGGGTATCATTTCCGGAATATCCTATTAAATTAAAGAGATTAGTACGCAATTTCAAAAATTTAGTACAATTACGTGCTGCAATTTCCCAATGTCGTTGTGAAGGTATCGGAGGAATTAATGATTTGAGCACTCTATTAAATTCTTCAAGTATTGCATCGTGTCCTTGATGTTGATTTAAAAGTTTGGACCGTGAGGTCACGATTCTTTCTTGAATTAAATTACAAACTTCAGGCTTTAATCGTAACATTTGTTCTTCATCATAAATCTCGATCGATCGATAAATTGGATGCCGTCGAGCAGACCAAATGGGTGCAAACGTTCGTCTAGCTGCAAGTCTTAATAAAGGCCTATTAAAACGAACTCCAGTACGAAAGTTAATAATTGCTTGCAAATAAATAAAAATTTGTTCATATTTTAATTTATATATATGATCGGTTTGATTTTGTGTCCATTTTAAATAACCTTCGACAGAAGGATTTTTGTCAGAAATAATATATGGCCACATCAGTTCAGAAGCCATTGCATGCCTATATATGTTACATACTGAATCCCACGATTTATGATGATCTGAGCATTTTTTGAAGAACCGAAGTTGATTTTCAGTTCGATACCCTTGACAATGAGCAAAATCTTTCATGTCAATATCCCAATTTAATTCGACAAATGCCTTTAGCATATTCATTTCTTCATGGAGGGCACCCAGAATTAATATAAGCCAAGGAAAATTATTTTTCATTTTTTGAATATAATGATGTGGTACTCCATCACAGGTAACTACGATCCATTTACGCCTATTGTCTTTAATTCCGAATATTTCTTCGATATGCTCAAGAACTTTTCGAACATTAGCAATCGAATTGGGATTAATTCCTATCGGATCAGGAACAAATATTTGTGGCGTATAAACCTCAGGAACTGATTTTTGTTTATTTGATTCTTTAAACTTATATTTTTCAGTGGTATTTATAATATTAGAAGGCTCGTTAAGTTGCTGATTCATCTCATTAATCGTGGGTAATTTATTATGACATGTAGGGCAAATCCGTTTCTTATTATCAATATTTGAGGCTTGACAAACAGAGCACTTTTTCACACATCCCGTTTGGCTTTGATAACGTATCATATCATCGATCACATTTGTTTTTTGATTTTTTTCATTAAGAAGTTCATCTAAAATAATTGAAAGGTAATTAGTAAGTTCTTCATGAATTTCATTTTTCATACCTGGTGTTAAATAAAATAATTCTTCATATTGGTTTGGAGTAAGTTCGGAATATAACCAAGGATCTGTAATCTGGATATTGTTATTTGGATCGTAATTAAAAGCAACAAAACTTGTAACAATATAGAATATAACCATATTATGTCCACGATCTAAGTAGTTTTTTTGACCCTTTTGCTCGTTGTCAAAAGCTAGAAATAGAAGACCATCAGGAAGTGGTGATTGTTCTGTGGCCAGACTTTCTAACCAATTAGTAAACTTAGAATAACTACCGGAGCTAATAATATGGTTATCAATATCAATAATCATTTTTGATCTAGCTAATGAATATTTGATCGCTGAAGTGACCAAATTAATTGCAGACACATATTTTAAGTGTCGTGATCCATATATAGTATCAATGGCTACTGCACACTTAAAAAGTTTTTCTCCTTCAAGTTGATTTTCATTCTCATTATATGCAAGAGTTTGTATAAATTTTACAATGACTGGATTTCGTTCTGCAAGCCATTTGGAAGGAGAATATTCTAGAAGATTGTCCAAATGAAATCGCTCTTGATTTTTCATTAAACCTATTACATCCTCGTACAAATTATTTCGTTCTTTTTTAGCAATTTCTACGATAGATTGGATACGATCTTGTTGGTCAGTAAATCTTCCATTTAACTTTTTCTTCAGAACTTCATTTTCGGCTAACAATTGCCTGTTTAAACTTTCTAGCTCACTAATTCTTCTTAAAAAAATTTCACAGCATGGATCCGGGAAGGATACTTGGGCTTCAAAATCGACAAAGGTTTTTTCAACTTGGGTGCCACGATCGACAAAAGTTTCTTCAAATTGTAATTTATCATTGGCATTAGAAGTCTTTAATCTTTTTCTCTTAGACTCATCTGAATCTACAAAAGATGGTTCGCCTGTTTTTGCTAATTGATTAATAAAAATGTTTTTAGCAACAATCTGGTTGTAGTGTCGTTCACATAAAGAGTAACATTCTAAAGAATCAAGCAATGGTATTAATTCAGAAAAATACTTAGCCATTTCTGTTATTCTTTTTGCTGCTGCTTCAGCAGATGCGTGTCGCCATTTTTGCTTCCCTTCAGTTTTGCATTTTGCTAAGTTACTTCCTGGACGATCTTTCTCAAGAGAAGCAAATATGCAGGGTAGATCTTTGGCCTCTAGTTTTGAATTTATCATCAGTCTGTACATAAAAATATTATATGTAAGGTCTTGGGGATCCTCGCGGATTCTGAAGCTATGTACTTAAATATAGATATATCAATAGTTAAATTTGCAAAGAAATTTTGTGATACTCCGTTAATCTAATATTTATCAAATGCCAATCAAATGTAAAGGATAATTGTCGAACATTCTAGAAATGATCTACGGATTTTAAAATATCCCTGACTGTATTGACGACGAAAGCCAACATCACACTAGGACAACTACTGACGATGACACCCTACCGAACTGAAGCGCGAAAAGCCTTGACAATAAAACGAACAAAGGTTACAAAAGCGGCAAACCATGCGAATACAGAAGGAAACACGTCCATAATGTGCAAAGCTCAAGTCGCAGGATGGAAGGTTGAAGTGATCCTCGACAGCGGGTCATCTATCAGTATCGTCTCGAAGAGCTTCATGGAATCGCTGGGAAGAAGGATCGAAGAACCATCAAATAGGAGGATTATCGGCATACACGGCGAGAAGCGTCCTAGCTTGGGAATCGTGACCCAAGTACCTGTAAAATTGGAGAATAAAACCGTAGCGGTAGACATGGAGGTAATCGATGCAACGGGATATGCGTTAGTCCTAGGCACGGATTGGTTGAGGAAAGCGAAGGCAATTATCGATTACCAAGAATGTAAGCTGACGTTAAAGGACGACGAAGGTACAGTGGAAGTCCCCTGCAGAAATACAAACCCGATAGCACCGAATGATGACGATGACGAGGACAGCGAAGATGAAAGCGAAGACACCGATTCAGGCGAAGAAAGCGACGTGACGGATTTTACAGGATTAACCTACGAACTAGCCCAGCGAGAGGCCAACACGATATACAATATCACCCCTAAGGGAATACGCACAAGCTCCAAACTCATCAACTGGGAAACACACGATTACTTGACATATTGTTTCGACGGTGTCAGAGGAAAAAAGGATAGACGCGGGGTGTTGGGACTAAAGACATACTGCTGGTGCGACCGATATCTGGAAACAAAAGAAGATAGGTGTGAGATATGCGAAGAACGACTGCAAGACTGGGAAGCCACGTCTGTACTCCCAAGGGAAGAGGTCCGCGACATCTGCTGCAACCTGGCATGTGGAGGCATGGAGATGCTTGAAGAAAATGAACACAAGCAGCAAGTCAACAAGGTTATTCAAGAATTCCCGGAACTAGTGGCAAGCGACATATCACAACTCGGGAGGACCAACCTGTATCAGCACACCATCAACACCGGTGAGGCGAAACCCATCAAACTACACCCGTATCGTACCTCCCCGCGACACTTGAAATTCTTGAAGGAGGAAATGGCCCGAATGCTGGATAACGGACTGATCCAGAAGTCTTTTAGCCCATGGTCCGCGCCCACGGTGGTGGTAAACAAGAAAAACGGGAAATATAGGCTTTGCGTCGACTACAGAAAGTTGAATGCAGCGACGAAGCCAGATGCATACCCTATGCCACGAATAGCCGATATGCTGGACGCCCTAGGACACTCTGCGTATTTCTCAGCACTAGATCTGGCATCAGGATTTTGGCAGGTGGAAGTAACGCCTAAAGATAGGGAAAAGACCGCCTTCGCCACACCTTGCGGCATATACGAATTCGTCGTGATGCCCTTTGGCCTGATCAACGCCCCTGCAACGTTTCAGCGGGTGATGGATAAAGCCTTGCACAAGGTCCTCTGGAAATTCGTACTCGTGTATATCGACGATATTATTGTCTTCTCGAGAACCTATGAGGAACATGTGAAGCATCTTAGAAACGTTTTCGTGCTCCTGGTGAGAGCAGGGTTAAAGGTAAACTTGGAGAAGTGCGACTTCTTCAAAACAAGACTCGCGTTTTTGGGGCACGTAATAACGGTTGAGGGAATTTCACCCGACCCGTCGAAGATCGAAAAGGTACAGCTTTACCCGGCCCCACAAGACAAAACCAATGTTCGCGCTTTCCTGGGATTAGCATCCTACTATCGAAGGTTTATAAAAGGGTTCGTAACAATCGCGAAACCGCTACACAATTTAACGAAGAGAGATGTCCCCTTCAAGTGGGAGTGTGAACATCAACTCGCTTTTAATACACTAAAGAAATACCTGACAACTGCACCAATAATGGTGTATCCCGACTTTTCTAAACAATTTACGCTTGCTACCGACGCATCCAACTGGGGTATTGGAGCTGTGCTCTCCCAGGAGGACGAAGATAAACGAGAACACCCAATCGCATACGCCAGTTGACTCTTATCCGCCGCCGAACAGAATTACACCGTCGTAAAAAGAGAATGCCTCACCGTGATCTGGTCCGTATGACACTTTAGGCACTATTTGCACGGTCCCAAGTTCAATTTATACACCGACAACCTGGCCCTCACCTGGTTGAAGAACCGTCCACAACCAAAAGGGAGAATAGCTCGCTGGATCTTTGAATTATCCGAATACGACTACGAAATAATCTACAAACAAGGGAGGCTCAATACTAACGCGGACTCCCTCTCCAGATCCACAAACTAGGCCCAGGGTAGTCAACACGAAATTACATAACCCAGATAATTCATAAAGACACACAAGCGGAACCCTAGAATGGACTTAAATACATATAATCAAATAATCGAGTACTTAATAAACTATACTTTCCTACCGAATGGAACAAATGAACGACGACGGCAACTACGGCAACAGGCGAATCACTACATGGTGCAAGATAATATATTATTCAAGCGTAACCAAAACGGCAACCCTTTACGAGTTATAACCATGGAAAACGTAACCGAGATACTTTATAACATGCACGATACGCCAAGTGCAGGACACTTTGGTATAAGAGCTACCACCGATAGAACAAGACAACGGTATTTTTGGCCCGGTATGGGAAAGGATATAAGGAATTATGTGGAGTCGTGCGATATTTGTCAACGACAAGGAAAAGCTTCGCGAAACGAAGAACTACGACCCATAAAAGTGGGACAAGTGTTCGACAGGATTGGAATAGATATAGTGGGTCCACTAAAGCCAACGACGACATCAAAGAAATACATAGTAGTAGCAACAGATTACTTCACGAAATGGCCAGAAGTGAAGGCCCTAGAAAAGGCAGATACAGTATCAATCGCCTGGTTTTTATACGACGAAATCATATGTCGACACGGCTGTCCTAGAGAAATGTTATCAGATAGGGGTTAGCGTTCGTCAGCCAAATAGTTGCGAACTTAACAAGGATAATGGGAACCCAACATAGGCTTGCGTCAGCGTATCATCCACAAAGCAATGGATTGACGGAACAGTTCAACCAGACCCTGTGCAAAGTGTTGATAAAATGTGTCCAAGAAACCGATTGCGACTGGGACGTGCTGATACCCCCAGCCCTTTTTGCGTACCGAACAACGAGAAACAGGACCACGAAGTACGAACCCTTTTACTTGCTCTATGGTCGTGCCCCTACTCTACCGATAGAATTGGACGTTGCCACCTGGCCAGCTGAAGAACTCGACGAAAAACCATACGAGGAATTGATCAAGAAAAGGGTTAGTGAGATCGCAAATATATTCACAGACGATAAAATAAAGGCAACTCGAAATATCAAGGATGCACAGAGAAAACAAAAGGACGCACACGACAGGAAAATCAGAATTATGGCATATAAAACCGGCGATATGGTACTGGAGTATCGCTCGAACTTAAAGAACGTGCACGGCAACAAGTTTCAAAGCCGATGGACGGGACCATACTACGTCCATCGTGTTCTAGGAAACGGGTCGTACATATTGAGACGTACTGATGGGGAAATATTTAACTACCGGCCAGTTCACGGAAACCGCCTAANAGTGGGTCCACTAAAGCCAACGACGACATCAAAGAAATACATAGTAGTAGCAACAGATTACTTCACGAAATGGCCAGAAGTGAAGGCCCTAGAAAAGGCAGATACAGTATCAATCGCCTGGTTTTTATACGACGAAATCATATGTCGACACGGCTGTCCTAGAGAAATGTTATCAGATAGGGGTTAGCGTTCGTCAGCCAAATAGTTGCGAACTTAACAAGGATAATGGGAACCCAACATAGGCTTGCGTCAGCGTATCATCCACAAAGCAATGGATTGACGGAACAGTTCAACCAGACCCTGTGCAAAGTGTTGATAAAATGTGTCCAAGAAACCGATTGCGACTGGGACGTGCTGATACCCCCAGCCCTTTTTGCGTACCGAACAACGAGAAACAGGACCACGAAGTACGAACCCTTTTACTTGCTCTATGGTCGTGCCCCTACTCTACCGATAGAATTGGACGTTGCCACCTGGCCAGCTGAAGAACTCGACGAAAAACCATACGAGGAATTGATCAAGAAAAGGGTTAGTGAGATCGCAAATATATTCACAGACGATAAAATAAAGGCAACTCGAAATATCAAGGATGCACAGAGAAAACAAAAGGACGCACACGACAGGAAAATCAGAATTATGGCATATAAAACCGGCGATATGGTACTGGAGTATCGCTCGAACTTAAAGAACGTGCACGGCAACAAGTTTCAAAGCCGATGGACGGGACCATACTACGTCCATCGTGTTCTAGGAAACGGGTCGTACATATTGAGACGTACTGATGGGGAAATATTTAACTACCGGCCAGTTCACGGAAACCGCCTAAAGTCCTACAAACAAAGGGGTTTCGCATCACGTGGGGCGACAGGAGGGGTAATACTTGGACCTTAAAAAGACATAGTGACTCAAAAAAGTGTGAACCAACCTTTTATCGCACCCAACAGAGACAGAAAGGACAAATATGCAAGTGACCGAAGGATTTTATAAAAGGATTAACCAAGTTCGCAGAGAATTACTATCAATTTCGAGAGAAGCACAAGTAGTCCTGGATAAAACGGGAATACACCTAATAGCCGAAGGCGAGACGGTCAACCTGGCGGAACCCGCGATCAGCACGAGGACAATGCGAGAGGACGATTTCTTGCTACCGTATGTCATGGACGCCGTGACCGCTGCGGAGGAAGAATATGACCTAACAGAAGCTGTACCAGGTCATGACGCAACAGGATTGTTATCCATAGCAACAAATCCGGACAACTCTAGTGGGCAACGAATGAACGCCTACAGAAAACTTGGGGAATATATATATAACATCCAACAGGAACTAACAGCCACAACACTCAAGCAAGAGCTGGGAAAATATTCTCAACGAAACGGTGCACGGACGCACACTATAGCCCTAAGGGCAAGGTCGCTCTCTCTCAAAGTCGGAATGTTCTACCCAAAAAGATTTCGGCACATCACACCCCATTGGGTCTACAGGCTATCCAAGCAAGAATACGAGAGGTTTCTGCAGGCGTGTAGAGAATTGGACCTACATGTAACAGAGGACACTTTCGGGGAGCTAGTAGGGTTGCAGGGGCTCCCCCTTGAAGGAGGAAATGTCTGTAGTGACACGGAAACGTCTGTGACCACTGAAGGTGGCGAACAGAGGTGGTAGTTGTACCAAGGCAGATTATGTGCCATCACCAGGGTGAAAAACAAGGCGATTATTTATTCACCCTCGCACGATACCTTCAAGTAACGAAATATGGGTAGCAACCAGGGTAAAGGTAAACAAAGGAAAAGGTATAAGAAATCATAGTTAGGCAGTAGAAAGGAGAGATTCCTTCGGGCGGAAAAATTTTCTTCTTTTTTTTGCACTTATAATTCTAAATAAATTTCTACATTTTTGATAATAATAATAATTCCGAAATACTTTCAAAATTAATAAAATAAATAATAGTAAAAATAGGTTTCTGTAAATAATTAGTAATAATAAATGAATTTCTAAATAATTTCTTTGTAATAAACTTTTCTTTGATTAATAATAATAAATAATTTTGTAAACAGTTAATAAATGACCCCATAGTGACCTAATAATTCTAAAAATATCCCATAATAAAATAAACTCTTGCGTAGCAATAAAGATAAGATACGTCAAAAGCAGTAATATATCTCTATTGTTATACCCGCAATAAACCTTTAATACTTTTATAAACTGTTCTTTTATTTCTTTGTAAGTTACTTCGGACGTCTATCGAATTCTGGCAGTGAGTAAGCGGTAATAAAGACACTTTTACTCCACTTACTCATCGTACCTTCAGATAATACACGAAATTGCAGTGTTTAAGAGTGTTAGGAAGCAGGTTTAGATCGACTGATTGCCTGCTTCGTGAATTTGTGCACAGAGAAATGCGTTAGTTATACATTGAATTATCGTGTGGTTATCCTAAATTTGGTGAGACTGATTCACGTAACTTTCTTTTATTCTGCGCAGACCGCGACACTATGAAAATCAATGATTTTTTCGATTTTTTCAATTTTTGAACTTGGATTTCTCCGTAACCAGTGATCCGATTAACTTGATTTTTTAAACATATACTAATTTTTATATATAGAATCAGATTCTGAAATTTATTTTATTATTCATTATTGCGAATGAAAAGTTGAAAATGCACTTTTTTACAAATTAAGTAATTTTACTAATATAATATTATTAAACACATGATAAAATTCATTACTTAAGCTCTCTCAGATTGTAGCTTTATAATAAATATAAGTTTATGATGTAATTATTTAAATATGGGTCATAATTTACTGTTAAAAGTGATGCATTGCTTTTGATCGCCACTGTATATCTTTCTCTTATTAAATTAGTAAAATTCTTCTTTCATTCTTCTTTCTCTCTATCGGAAATTATGAGTTAAGTTATTACATTTTAATAAATTGAATATTATAAAATTTAAAATAAAAATGATTAAATATTTATAAAATTCTGTCTAAACCTTTGGGATTTATGAAAAATCCCTACTTGATAATGAAAAAAACTTTAATCGTTTATGAAAGAAATATTATTTAAGATAAATTGTAAAGTACAAGTATAAGAATGAACTTTTAATAATTTGAAGCGTTTGTCCAACTTCAGTTGGGACATTAAATAAGTAACTTCATTTTCAAGAAGTTGAGTGAAATCATTTGATATTTTTATGCAATGAATTATAAGAATAAGAATAAATAATAAATCATTTAGATTAATAATTTTTATGCTGCAAAAAGTTATAATAAATTACATTTATCCTGGGGTATTTTTTATTAAAATAAGACACAATATTTTAATATCTCAAGTTATCTGAATACATAAAATGTAACAAACATCAAGCTAGAATATTATGTAAAAATAATTTTAAGAAAACATTTAAAAAACAGATGTTCAACCAACTGGTCTAGAAGCAACCAAATAAAGATAGAAAATAAATTGATATTTTTCAAATTATAAAAATAATATAATTGATATCTATTCATACTTAAAGTGGAAGTAAATTTTGCTAATTCTTCAAGTTCTTTTTTAAAATTTTCATCATTCTTAAGTTTTGGAAGACTTGAATAATTGAGAAGTCTACTTGTATATAATTACTTCTGGATGTGTTTTATAATTATAAGAATTTATAGTTGCTGTATTTGTTTCGTGTTTGGAAAAATTTCTAGCATAGCATTATCTATTTGAATTGTAATTTCATTATTATTATTTTTTTTTATTTTCACAATAATCTTCCAAGTATTTTTTCAGCTATTCTTCACACTCTTCAAAAGTGGCCATAAGTGGATGTATGAAATGGGATGGTTGGTTGAAATCCATTACATCTACATCTATATATAATATACAATGGTGAGATTAAAATGCGTTTCAAATGGCTGAGATAAACAAGCTTCAACGGCACAGCACGGGAATTCGCTAGTATCTAATATAATAATTATGAGGTAAACATGCTTTCCTATTGGTTAGATTAAAAACCTATACAAACAAAATGCAAAAAGATTTTTAAAATATTTTATATAATATAAGATATATTATTAATCAAGCACAAATTCTTTATGGTATGAAATATTATCAAGAAATTCATATTTATTTATAAATAATTATATAATTTAATCATAATAAAGTAGAAATTACTAGCTATAAACTCATTCTCTCATAAAGTGTTAGCAAACAACAAACCTATTTTTCATAATTACCACTCAAAAAAAAGATACAAATTCTTATATTTATTATATGATATATTTGATAACAAAAGAATTATTAAAAAAAACTTTATATTAATTATTTCTTTACAAAAGTAAAACATTTTTACACCGAAAATGCTTATGATTATCTATATTACATAATTAATTACATTTAAAAGTCAATTAAAGTCAACAATAGCATTTTTATCAATTTCAAAAACAAAACCTAAAAAAATATTTATATTAATTATTTCTCATAGCCATTTAATAATAAATTCATAAAATGAGTGAATAATTTCTTAAATGAAAAGTATAATTAAATTTATTATTTAAATGCTTGAAAAAGTAAATATAAATATATTTAAAAATTATTTAAATGGTAAAAATAATAATAATAATAAAATTCATAAAATTCATGAAATTAATTAATAGAAACAATTTAATGGAATAATTTCTTAAATGAATAATTCTGAATCATGAACTATAAGATTGAATTTATATTTTTTAAATTAAATTTATTATTTGAAAAAAAAAATAATTATATTTAAAAATTATTTAATAATAAAAATAATAAAAATAATAAAAACAATAAAAATAATAAAAAAAAATATAAATAATAAAAATGATAAAAATGATAAAAATAATAATAAAATGATAATAATAAATACAATAAAAACAATAAACAATAAAAACAATAAAATAAAATAATAAACTAAAATTATTTTTTAATCGAAAAATTATAATAGATAATTTTAAGCCCCTACTTGTTATAATCTTTAAAGTTTTTGTATTATGTAAAATGACAAAGTATTTGGGTTGTTGTACAATCATGTGGGTCAAAATATTATCTCTGCAAATGATGATACAGCTTGATTTTAACTTGAAAATTCCTGAAGTAGCTAAATTTCGGTCATGTAGTATAAAAATTCCGATTGATAATTAAATTCGAAAAATTGCACTTATAAAAAAATCTTATATTGAAATGTAAATTCTGATACAAATTAGTTTTTTTTTTTTTCAAAAAAAAAATTCTGCTTTAAATACTATAAACAAAAAAAAATGTCATCTTATATATGCCCAGAATGCAATAAAAAATATCCTGAATATTATTGGTGCAAACCATGTAACTCGACACATTTCCAAAATGATTTTAATAATTGGACAAGTGGAAATGACAAAATAGAAAAATTAATTCAAAATGCTCAACTAATGCTAATAATGACAAAGTAATTGAATGGNTAATAAATACAATAAAAACAATAAACAATAAAAACAATAAAATAAAATAATAAACTAAAATTATTTTTTAATCGAAAAATTATAATAGATAATTTTAAGCCCCTACTTGTTATAATCTTTAAAGTTTTTGTATTATGTAAAATGACAAAGTATTTGGGTTGTTGTACAATCATGTGGGTCAAAATATTATCTCTGCAAATGATGATACAGCTTGATTTTAACTTGAAAATTCCTGAAGTAGCTAAATTTCGGTCATGTAGTATAAAAATTCCGATTGATAATTAAATTCGAAAAATTGCACTTATAAAAAAATCTTATATTGAAATGTAAATTCTGATACAAATTAGTTTTTTTTTTTTTCAAAAAAAAAATTCTGCTTTAAATACTATAAACAAAAAAAAATGTCATCTTATATATGCCCAGAATGCAATAAAAAATATCCTGAATATTATTGGTGCAAACCATGTAACTCGACACATTTCCAAAATGATTTTAATAATTGGACAAGTGGAAATGACAAAATAGAAAAATTAATTCAAAATGCTCAACTAATGCTAATAATGACAAAGTAATTGAATGGATACCTTTTGAAAAATTTAAAGATGTTAAACAAATAGGTAAAGGTGGATTTGGAACTATACATTATGCTAGGTGGATCGACGGATATATTAGAAAATGGGATATTGAAAATCAACAATGGAAAAGATATGGTAATCATGAAGTGGAATTAAAAAAGGTTGATAATTTTGTGAATTTTAACGATGTCTTAAATGAGGTAAACATTTTAATTAATATTTAAATTTAATTTTCAAATTATATATAACGCTTTAACTGTAAATTAAAAATGTTTATATTATTAGATGTCAATTCAATTAAAAATATACTATAAATATGATGCTTCAATTCGATTTTTATGGAATATACAAGATCCAGAAATACACTCATATATGATGGTTTTGGAATATGCAGCAGATGGAAATCTTCGAGAATATTTAAAAATTAATTTTAATAATATTAATTGGTTACAAAAATTAAATAATCTATGGTTTTTATCTTTAAATTTAATGCGCATTCATGAATTAGATATAGTTCATCAAGACTTCCATCCTGGAAATATTTTGTCATCCAGTTTTAAATCTGATGATATAAAGATTTCAGATTTTGGATTGAGTAAACTAATAGGGGCAAATCCAAATAATTCCAAAAAAAAAGAATTTTTTTGGTGTGTTACCATATATTGCTCCAGAGGTATTAAGTGGTGAAAAAGAATATACAAAAGCTGCTGATGTATATTCATTTGGAATTATTGCTTATGAAATAGTTACGGGCTTTCCTCCATATCTTGATATACCACATGATAAAGATTTAGCCGTGAAAATATGCAATTGATTACGACCAAAAATTCCATTTCATGCACCAAAATTAATTACCAGAACAATTATGAAGTGTTGTGATGCTCGAGTTACACATAGACTCACTTTCGAAGAATTATGTAATGAGTTATATGAATACTATAGTGATTATCGTAAAGATAAAGATTCAGAAATTAGAATTCAAATTGAAAATTCTGAAAAATTTTCTAAAAACTTAGGATTAATAAATTCAACAACTACAACTCCTCTTATTATCAAGCACATCCACAAGCAATTTATACCAGTCAACTTCTTAATTTTTCAAAACTTCCAAAACCTAAGAATGAAGAAAATTTCGAAAGGGAACTTGAAGAATTAACGAAATCTACTTCTGCTTTAAGTATTGGTAAGTGTCAATTATATTTTGTGTTTTTTTTTAAAAATTATAATTTATTTTTATATTTTATTTAGTTGCATCCAAATTACATGTACCAGATTTTTAAATATTATTTTTATAATTAATTATATTAATTTATTTCTATGTTATTTAGTTTTAATTATATTAATTAATTTTTATGTTATTTTGGCGATTCTGGACTAGTTGATTTGGATATGTCTAATTTTTAAATTTTACATTTTTATTTGTATTATTTATATTATTTGCATTTTGCTTATTAGTTTTTTTTGATACTATTAAATCTTAACACTGGGTGTAGAGTACAAATTCAATTTGCTTAGTTTGTAATTTGATTTTATAAAAATAAGAAATAATAATAAAGGAAATATGAATTTATCACAAAATCGACTAAGTTAAAATACAACGATGTAACATTATTGAACGTTATGATGCACTCGTTTTTTAATTGTGGTGGATATAAAAAATTAATTAAATCGGGTCAGTAAGATTTTCTCCATTTTTCTTCCAATAGTCGAAACGAACTTTGAAAGAGGCGATGTGGATCGATATCTTTTTTCGAATTTAATCATTCATGATGGACGTCAATAAATAATAAAATAAATATAACACGGAAATAAATAAATCAACAAAAAAAATAATTTTCCTCAATTAAGGCACGTATATAATTCTTGTAGACGAGATACTTCTTGTGAAAGTAATTCATATAGTTCGTCGGCTGATTCCAATTGTAAATAAAAAGTATAAAAAGTTAATTATCTAATTATTAAATAAATTAAAAAATTTGATATTAAAATGTAATATTATAATAATAGTTATAAAAGTTATTATTATTATTAAATGTTATTACTTACTTTTTTGTAAGCTCGAAAAATCCATCACGTTCATATTAAGGAACCAACCAATTGTACTATAAAAAAATAATAAATAGTGATAAATAATAAATAAATAAATAATAAATAAATAAATCATAACAAATGGTGATAAATAATAAATAAATAAATAATAAATAATAATAAATAATAATAAATAATAATAATACCTCTTTAATGCTTTGTGAATAATAGTTCGCATAATTTCCCTTAAACGTTCAAACTCAAGATTTAACTTAAATATAATAAATAAATAAATAAATTAGCAATAAATAAAATCATAAATAAATAAATTAATTAATTAATTAATAATAGAACTAGAACATACTTTGCTAAACGCTATTCATCCAAATTATCATCACAAAGTTGAATCCTTTCTTTCACGGGAGTTTTAAATTCACCATATAAATGTTTTATATCTCAAGTTTCCCTTTTCGAACTTGATTATCATCTTCAAATGATTTCACTTTTCCTCTCAAAATTTCCAATTGATCGAAACTTAGCGGATAGATCCATTTGATAAGATTGAAATTCTTGATTCATGAATTCTTGAATCTGTCAAGTTAGTTGGGGATCAATTAAATCTTGCGGAGTGTAATGATGAAGTTGAATTGCACATTCTTAAAATTATATATATTATATTTTAATTCACATGGGAATGCAGTATGAATGTATAGATTAACAAATGGAATATGGGATAGAATTATAATTATTAAAATAATTAAAATAATAATAATAATTAAAATAATTAAAATAATTAAAATAATTAAAAATTACATACCACAATTCGGACCATTTCATTATATTTACGCTGCACCCATCAGTAGTTAAATGATAATTATAATAGATAATAAATAGTTTGGAAATTTTTCATGAAAATCGCTCCTTTTTTGGGAAAAAGGAAATAATTTTCGTGTTTTTTTGTTATTTTACTTTGGATAAAAATAAAAAAAAATAACATTTTATTTTTTTTCGTATTGGATGCCTTTGACGATCACCTTTTATTTTTGTGTCAATCCGGTTTATCTTTATATAAAAACCTGTATTACAAATTAAAAAATTTTTTGATAAATTTTATTAATTTTGCATTCTTGGCGTGGGAAATTTTTCTATTTTACTAATTATAAGAATATTTTAATTTGGTATGATTTATATAATCAATAATTTTATTCATCTTACGAAAAAATAATATAATTTTGTAATTTATAATTTTTATTGTTAAATTTTTTTAATTGATGAATATAGTAATATATAAAAAACTAACTTATTAATATATATTTTGAAAAATGCTCAGTAATAAAAATAATTATAAAAATGGATATACATGTAAATAGGATTTTATTTTACAAAAATGCAATGTGCAAATTAATTCTGCAATAGTTAAATAAATTAAATAAATTTTTTGATTGATTTTTATTATTGATTTTTTTAATTAATGCTTAATAATAAAAATAGCTATAACTATATAAACTCTTTATAAATTAATATATTATGAATAAATATTAATTAATCTATAAAAAAATTACTTATAAATTAAAAGCCAATAATTCAGCTTTTCAAAAAATAAATCTTTTATTCAAAAATATGTCAACTACTTTTGAAGTTTTAGCATATATAAGTTCACAAAAGAGAACATTTGCAACTGGCATAGTAAGTGGAATTGCTTTATACAAACCACTTAATAATAAAACAGTAGTATAATGAACCAAACATAAATAAATAGAAAATATACAATATTAATTTAAAATTCAAATTTCCCTAATCTTGAACTCTTGTTTATTTATAATTAACTTTTTATATTTTTTATTTATTATTTATTATTGGTTTATAGTTGAATCTGCTGACGAAGTATATGAATTACTTTCACAAGAAGGATCTCGCCTACAAGAATTATATGTTAAATGTGCCAAGATTTAACGATGGATGTTGGAAAGACGTGCCTTAATCGAGGTAAAATTATTATTCATATTGATTTATTGATTTCCACATTACATTAAATTTATTCTTTATATTAACATCCATTATTCACATAAAAAGATCGAATTCGAAAAGAAAGGAATCCGATCCACGTCCTTCTTTCAACAATTGGAAGAAGAAAATGAAAATCTTGTTGGTCCAATTTAAGTTAAGAAAATTTATGTAGTATTGTGTGAGCTTGTGATATAACAATATGCTCCGAAGCCTGAGGTTTATTATGATCACTAAATTTAATTTGTCAAATTAATTTTTATATCAGTCATTTCTTATTTAATCAAATATCATTTAAAAAAATAGATTAATGAAACAATTATTTATTTATTTATTTATTTTAAAAGTCATTAAAAATAGGTATAGTTATGCGAATAGGCTTACAAACTAATTTAATTGAATTTCTACAAAAATATTTATATATAAAAATAAAAATAATAAAATATTTATAATATTTAGAATTCATCGATATCATCATCTAAACAAAAAATAAATTAATTTAATCAGAAAATAAAATAAAAATAATAAAATAATAAAATATTTATAATATTTAGAATTCATCGATATCATCATCTAAACAAAAAAAAATAAATTAATATAATTAATCAGAAAATAAAAAATAAAAAATAAATAAAATGTAATATATGATTCTTACTATCATTTATTTTATAAAAAGATTCTGTTAATTCTTCAAATTCCCTTTCAAAATTTTCTTCATTCTTGGATTTTGGAAGTTTTGAATAATTAAGAAGTCGACTGGTATAAATTGCTTGTGGATGTGTTTTATAATTAAGAGGAGTTGTGGTTGTTGTGGTTGTTGTGGTTGTTGTATTGGTTGATTCTTGATTTGCTGAAAATTCTTCAGCTTTTTTGATTTGAATTACAATTTCTGAATCTTTATTTTTCGCATATAAATAATCTCTATAATCTTCATAGTATTTCTCCAACTCATCAAATAATTCTTTCGAAGCGGGTCTATGTGTAATTTGAGCATCTCAACACCTCATAATCGTTCTTGTAATTAATTTGGGAGTATGAAATGGAATTTTTCGTCGTAATCCATTACATATTTTCATAGCCAAATCTTTATCATGTGGTATATCGGAATATGGAGGAAAACCCGTAATTATTTCGTAAGCAATAATTCCAAATGAATATACATCAGCAGCTTTTGTATATTCTTCTTCACTGCTTAATACCTCTGGAGCAATATATGGCAATACACCAACTATATTCTTTTTTTCGGGATTATTTGGATTTGTTCCTATTAGTTTACTTAATCCAAAATCTGAAATCCACATATAGCCACCAAAATTGGATGATAAAATATTTCCAGGATGGAAGTCGTGGTGAACTATATCTAATTTGTGAATATTCATCAACTTTGAAAATAAATGCCTTAGATAATCTAATTTTTGTAACCAATTAATATTATTAAAATTAATTTTTAAATATTCTCGAAGATTTCCATCTGCCGCATAATATAAAACCATCATATATATGTGTTTCAGGATCTTGTGTAATTCCATAAAATCGAATTGAAGTGACAGAATCAGAACCGGAGTATGTTTTAAAGTGAATTGTCATCTAAGAATATAAACATTTTTTGATTTATAGTTAAAATGTCATATAATAATTTAAAAATTAAATTTAAATATTAATTAAAATATTTACCTCATTTAAGACATCGTTGAAATTCACAAAATTATTAAACTTTTTTAATGCCACTTCTACTCCATCTTTGTCTTGATATCTATTCCATTGTTGATTTTCAATGTCCCATTTTGTAATAATTCCATCAATCCACCTAGCGTAATGTATCGTTCCAAATCCACCTTTACCTATTTGCTTAACATCTTTAAACCTATCATAAGGTATCCATTCTATTACTTTCCGATTATAATTAGCATTTAGTTGAGCATCTTGAATGAATTTATCTATTTTCTCATTTCCACTTGTCCAATTATCAAAATCATTTTGGAAACGTTTCGAGTTACATTGTTTGCACCAATATCCATTATATTCTTGATTGCATTCTAGGCATATTTCACCAGATGACATTTTTTTGTTTATAGTATTTAAGGCTGAATTTAATATTTTTTTTAAAAAAAAATAATCAATAAGTATCAGAATTTATGTTTCGACGTAGGATTTTTTTATCTGTTTAATTTTTCGAATTTAATTATCCGACAGAGTTGTTACCGAAATCTAGCTACTTTAGGAATTTTCACGTTAGTATCATAAACAAAAAATCATTTGCCGAGATAATATTTTGACCACATGGTTGTACAACCCGCCCTATTTTCGTCTTTTTTTTGAATATATATTACAAAAATTAATAAATAAATAAACAAGGGATCAGGATCAGGGGCTTGAATTCCTTGTTTATCATAAAAATTACTTAAAGCATTTAATTACAAATATACTTTTTTTTTACTAAAGTTTCGTGTAGATCTTCGTCCGAAATATTTTCATTAGATTTTAATAATTAATAATTAATAAGAAAACGAGTAATAGATAATAATACCTTCGCTGTCAACAGGAGATGTTCTAAATATTTCAATAAATATAAAGTTAATAAAATATTTAATTCTTACTATGAGTAGATAAAATTTATACAATTTTAGATTTTGCGTTGGTAATCAGTGTTGGTTTAAGGTTACTTTATCGCTTTGCTTAAATTAAATTTGATCCAAGAGCAATTTTTTGCATCTTTTTTATTATTAATAATCATCGAACATTGCTTCTCATAAAAGTATGTCATTCACTTATAAACTATCAAAAATGAAATTACATAATCTTAAACTAGAGAATGTAATGAATATAATCTAAATAAAATCAACTACTATTTGCTCATGCTCGATTCATAAGAAATAGGTTTGAAGAGTTTATAGATAATGCATTACATTCTCTAGTTTAAGATTACCTAATATGATTTTTAACAGTACATAATAAAATAGCAGTACCTTTATATGTAGTAGCAATCGATGATAATTATCATTAGATTATTTTTTTAAAAAATACAAAAAATTGCTCTTGAATCTAATTTAAAATAATAATTGATCTTTACTACATATAAAGGTATCATATTCACTTATATTTATAAACTATTAAAAATGATATTAAATAACCTCAAACTGCTGAATGTAGCACATCGCTTGTAAATTTTGCTGACCTAATTCTTTAGAATCGAGAAAATACTCAATAATTAGATTTTTAAAATAAATTGGTAACTATTCTTAATTCTTAATGAATAGGTCTGAATGTTTATAGGTTATGAACTAGTTTAGGTTATTTAATTTCATTTTAATAGTTTATAGATGAATATGATCCCTTTATATGTAGTACTGATTTTTTTTTTATTTTTAATAATTTCAATTCATGCCTAAATACAGTTTTAACTATAAAAAAATGTTAATAAGCTAGATGGCATTTATTTGTATATCCACGGAATTCAATTGAATTTTATATCAACAAAAAAAATTTAAAAATTTTATTTAAAATTAAAATGCAAATAATTCTATCTTTCATGCTACTTTTTTTTTTTTCAGTGAGGCCTCGCCTCAAATTTTATTAATTAGAAAAACAGAAAGTTTCTTATACATAAGATAAATAACTTATTCTAATGACTATTAGTTAAAGATGAGACTCAGACTAACCCGAAGAGACATGCCTGCAACCTACCGCCCTCTTTCATGCTACTTAATACATAAAATACATTTTATTAATAATAAAAAAATTTTATATAGAGAAAATGAATTATTTTTAAAAAATTTCAGGTGCCCTTATACTTTTTACCAGTGAGCCATATCAAATTGAACTCCATGCTTTTCAATAACTTTAGAATGTTCATCATTTAATATAAATAGTCATCTTAATTATTATATATATCTTTTATTATCACCACATTTGCATAATTTTTTAGGATATAACCTGCCTGCGTGGACAAAAGCAAACAGGTTATATCCTGTGACGCAGACAGCTTGCATTAACAGTATAAATAAGGCCAATTTAAAAATTAAGACACAGCTTATCCTCTAAATTATAAGATAAGCTCACAGCTTATTCTCTATATAATGAGATAAGCTCACAGCTTATCCTCTATATAATGAGATAAGCTCAGGGCTTATCCTTTGTATAATGAGATAAACTCATGGCTTATTCTCTATATAATAAGATAAACTTAGAGCTTATCTTCTATATAATGAGATAAGCTCATGGCTTATTCTCTATATAATGAGATAAGCTCACAACTTATCTTACATATAATGAGATAAAGATAAGCTCACAGCTTATCCTCTATATAATGAAATAAGCTCAAGGCTTATTCTCTATATAATGAGATAAGCTTTATCAGTAAATTTTTTTAAACGTAAGTCTTCGAAGTCCTTTACTCCAATAACCTTTGAATATCTCCAACATAAACGTAATATTTACGAAGGTTATTGGTACCGAAAACCTTCATTTTTATTAATAAAACGTAATACTGCGGAGGTTATCACTAGTCGAAATGAGGCAACGGCAATATCAAAATTCGGCCAACTTTCGGCTGATTGTCAAAAAAAATCAGCCTAAATTCGGCCATTAATAAATTTCAGCCAAAATTCAGAAATTCTGAATTTTGGTCGAAACTTAAAAATCAACTTTAAGTTAAGTTTCGACCAAAATTTGGAATTTCNAGATAAGCTCACAGCTTATCCTCTATATAATGAAATAAGCTCAAGGCTTATTCTCTATATAATGAGATAAGCTTTATCAGTAAATTTTTTTAAACGTAAGTCTTCGAAGTCCTTTACTCCAATAACCTTTGAATATCTCCAACATAAACGTAATATTTACGAAGGTTATTGGTACCGAAAACCTTCATTTTTATTAATAAAACGTAATACTGCGGAGGTTATCACTAGTCGAAATGAGGCAACGGCAATATCAAAATTCGGCCAACTTTCGGCTGATTGTCAAAAAAAATCAGCCTAAATTCGGCCATTAATAAATTTCAGCCAAAATTCAGAAATTCTGAATTTTGGTCGAAACTTAAAAATCAACTTTAAGTTAAGTTTCGACCAAAATTTGGAATTTCCGAATTCGTGTTGAAATTTGGTACAATATTTTGATACACTGTTTTGTTGTCGAAATGAACATTTTGGAAATATAGAATTTCAGAACAATTCTGCCTAAATTCAGCTTATCCATTTCGAAAATATAATATTTCAGCTTATTAATAAAATTTAGCAAAAATTCAGAATTTATTAAAAATTCTTGTTTCTTGCCGATTATTAAACATTTAGGAATTATATATAAAAATAAGCATATTTCATTCACAATATTGTAAGTGAAATAAGGCAAATCGGCAATATCAAAATTCAGTTAACTTTCGATTGATTGTTAAAAAAAATCAGCTCTTAGAAATTTTAGAAAATTTTGAAGTGATTTTTAAGTTTCAACCAAAATTCAGAATTTCCAAATTCGTGCTGAAATTTATACAATATTTTGATGCTATTTTACTGTCAAAATGTCAATTTCCGAAATATACTCTTTCGCAAAAATTTATCTTAAATTCAATCGTTAATAAATTTTAGCCAAAATTCAGAAATTCAGATTTTAGTTTTAACCAAAATTCAGAATTTCCAAATTCATGCTGAAATTTATACAATATTTTGATACTGTCGAAATGTCAATTTCGGAAATATACTCTTTTCGCAAAAATTTATCTTAAATTCGACCGTTAATAAATTTTAGCCAAAATTTGGAATTTCAGATTTTAGTTTCAACCAAAATTTGGAATTTTCAAATTTGTGCTGAAATTTATACAATATTTTGATGCTGTTGAAATGTCAATTTTGAAAATATACTCTTTCTGCAAAAATTTATCTTAAATTCGACCATTAATAAATTTTAGCCAAAATTTAAAAAATTTAATAAAATCTTTATCATTTCGGAAAAAAATTACTGAATTCAGATGATTTTAATGCAAAATTTTTGATTTATTATTTATTTCTAATTTATTATATATTTATGGAAATTTTAATAAAATTACATAATCCTAATCATTTCGGAATAAAATAAGAAAGATAATTTTTAACGTAAATTATATTTTCTATTTATTGAATTTACTGCCAAATACTCTTTAGCATTTTTACAATCTGAAATTTTATACTTAACTGGTACAAATCATCCAAGAATGTGATGGACTGGAATAATACAATCTCAGCTTTTAGGATAAAATTCAGTATCTCATAATTCGACATTACACATTTGTTCTTGATTTATGCCGAAATAGAACCGATTCTTGATTTTTTTGTATCAACGAACATATGCCAGACAATGATTTTTCATATTTATTCTATTTGTACTTATTTCATGAACAAAAAAGAACTGAATTTGACCTGGATAAATATCAATACTATCATCTTCAGATGCAAATTTAGCTAGAATATAAGAGCTTTTTTGATGTCTAGGTGAAAATGTGATTTCTATCAGAATTTTTATTATTGAATTTTTGCTAATTGGCTACCAATCGGCATAACAATTGGTAAAAAAAAAAAGAAAATTTCGGTCAACTTTTGATTATATTTCGGCTGAAAATTGCATAGCCGAATTTTAGCCAAATTGGACCATTTTGACTAGTGGTTAGAGTACAGATCTGATTTACAGAATGTTCATGGCGATAAGTTTCGTGATAAATGGTCTGGTCCTTTCTTTATTTATAGAGTTCTTGGTAATGGCTTTTACATATTAAGAACCAATAGTAAAGAAGTTCTCAATAATCGATATGTACATAGCAATCGATTAAAATCCTATAAACAAAGAGGTTATTATTCCACGTGAGATAATGAGTAAACAATAGACTTGTTTAAAAGAAATCGTAAGATTGCGAAAAGTCTTGAAAAATTTTGCCAAAACTTTTTTTTTACATTATGAATAATATCACAATTCCAAACAGTTTACAAAGGAGAGTTCATGAATTACGAAAAGAATTTCCGCAAATTTCAGGAGAAGCCCAAGTTATCATAGACAATACTGGTGCATATTTGATAACAGAAAGTGCTGTAATAGAAATTGATCAACTAGCGAATAATGAAATTACTACGCAATATGACGATACATTAATGATGTATGCGGTAGATATTTTTATAGCTCTAGAAGAACAAGATCGGGTTGTCAATCATGATTTGGACTATACATGTCGTCAAAACTAATTTGGCCTTGACTCAACTCTTAAAATTTCAATTTTTAATTGCGTCTGACTTAACTAATTGCGTCAATTACTAGTAAAAATTAAAATTTGTTTTGACTCAACTCCAATTTTTCTCAATTTTAATTGTGTCTGACTCAATTCAATAGTTTTGATGACATGTATAATTTGGACAACTTCTATGAATAGTGACAGATATGCATAGAACAAATGGTCAAAGAATGAATGCATATAAGAAACTTGGTGATTATCTACAAGACACTCAATTAGGAAGTACTGTAATAGTACTAAAAAGAGAATTACATGAACGATTCCATCAAAACAGAGCACAAATTTACCAAATAGTGACACGAATACGATCATTATTTCAAGTAATAGGGACACCGTATGTTAGAAACTTTCGAAATGTTATACCAGATTGGATCTATAAGTTGCCAAAGTCAGAGTTCGAAAGATTTCTGCAACTTTGTAAAACAATGGGTACACAATTAATGGAAGATCTTTTAGAAATAGGTGTAGGGTCACAGGAGTTTCCCTTTGAAGGAGAAAATATTTGTGGCGAAGTAAATTAGTAATCAGGAGAAATGTCACAGGGGGATGATATTTTTGTGACACTAGATGAACTTTCAGGTGATTGTTATCTTTGTATGAGGATCAAAGATGAAGAATGCTGTGCAAGAATGAAGGATACCATATAAGGATAAAGGATATTGTATGAGGATGAAGGATGAAGTACAAAGAATGAAATATGAAGTACAAAGATGAAGTGTAAACAAAAGAGAAAGTATAAATACAATGGTTGTCGGGAGTAAGTTTCAGTAGTTAGTTAATTACAGTTAGAATAATTAATAACTAATTAATAATTAGAAATAATTCAGAATAATTCGAAATACTTTAATAAATAAATAGAAAAGTAAACTTCCTTCAGGAACAGGAAAGATACATCACGCTGTAATATTTCTGTTGTTGAATGATACTATACTTTTAAAACTTTATATTTTATATTTTAATAAACTTATACTTTGTGCCATAATATTGCAAAATATTATTAAATATTGTTTGATACTGCGTTACTACTTTTACTCCACCTTACTCACTGTGCCTTCATGATTAATTTGATTATTATTATTATTTATTATATATTTATTATCTGTTTCGAGATAGACAAGTTTAGATTGATTGATTGCTTAACCTACTGGAAAATAGAGATAGAGTGTATTATTATTTGTTTGTGTGATGCAAACTGTGAGACTGATTTGAGAAATTGTTCGAAATACTCTACACTCCTGTGACAATAGCTGCAGCTTTAGAGATTCGAACCGGATTTATATTATCCGGTTTGCTTTTTAAAGCTGGTTCCAATCCTTTTTTGTCATTGATCTACAAACATGAAATTAAACGTGACTTATCATGTGATTTTATTCGATATTTATAACAAACTTCACTTGGTTTGATCATTTATTCTGGGAAATGATATCAATCAAAATACTTCATGATTTACATTAAATAAAGATGAAGGCTCGATTGTACCCAATCCTCCTCCTCAGGAAAACTTAGTAACTATCTATATCTCTACGCTTATTGATCTTCATGAACAATCTGATATATCAGTGGTAATGGAATCACAAGTGACTAAGAATAAAGTCTCACCAGCGAAGGATAATGAAATTAAAACATTGAAAACTAGGTCCTCTTTGGTACCTTCACTACTTCAGAAACTAAGTTATATGTTAAAGAAACTTTGACAACTAAGTCACTAATTACTAGATCCTCTTCTTCAGCAACTAAAGTATAACTTCAGGTCACGCGTCTAAAAGGACTCGTATTAAGTTGACAATAGTTGAATTAGAGGCATTAGAAGAAGAATAAAAATTTATGGAACAAGTTGGAATGTGATTTATGAAGAATTTGGATGTGAAGGTGGACCTTTATATAATATAGATCCTACACAGCTTTAAGACAAAGCACATATAGAGAAAAAGCAGAAAATAATAAAGAATAATTAGGATAATTGAATTTTTCATGTATAAATTGTAACACAATTATTAGATTTCGATAGTCATGCTACCATCATACAAGTGGACTTTTTTTGGTAAATTAGGCACATACGATGCGATTAGTTAAGGTTTAATAATAATGTTGCTTGATAGTTTTTTTTAATAGATTATAAGATGGTGATTTATTTTGTTGTTTCTATTATCTTACCTTAATAAAAAATTTTATTGGTAAAAAAAAAAGATATTTTAAATCAGTTCAAATATCTGAAATTATTCAATGCAATAAAATATTTTTAAGTATAAAATTTTTCATAAAATTGGAGAACTCATTATTATTTATTATCATATAGATAATAATAAATCTTCATTTGTATCTGCAAAATTATTATAGTTTTTAATTCTACATCATGTTAAATGTCTTTTTCCGTTTATTTGACATCTTTAAAATCTATCAAATATTTATTATTATTTCTTGATTTTGAATAAATTTTTTTGAAATATATGCGCTTTTCATCGCCACCATTCTAGTCATCAGAGAGAAGCAATATTTAGATGGCATTTATTCACTTATTCTAAAAAATATATATTTACCTGAATTTAAAAAAAATTCGATAATCGCATATAAGTATTTTAAATTTAAACTAGAACTTAATAAAACGCTTGTATGTATAGTTAA
This sequence comes from Diversispora epigaea, assembly GCA_003547095.1. NCBI lineage: Eukaryota > Fungi > Glomeromycota > Glomeromycetes > Diversisporales > Diversisporaceae > Diversispora > Diversispora epigaea. Next base: position 489,167 of record PQFF01000083.1, on the reverse strand, counting down.
ATTAGTTTTGATATTATCTCCAACAGTTATTTGGAAATACAAATTGTTTACACCGAAATATTTTAAATATTTATTAGTAAAAGTTTGTTGTATTCCATAAATAATAAAATTATCTTGGAATTGTTAATAATTATCACGATGTTTTCATTATTTTAATTGTCTTGGAATGTTTTAAATTAGCCAGCCATGTGGTAACGAAAACATGTATGTTTATCAAAAAGAAACAAATAAATGGTCAATAAATAAATAATAATCACTACCCGCATCTTCTAACTCTTCAATTAATTATGAGATACAATTAGAAATAAAATAAATGCTCTTATTTGTGACACGAAAATAGCATGAAAAACTATTTAATCTTAATAATATGGGAATAAGGAAAATAATAATTCTTTATTCAATTGAATTTAAATATTAACCCTCGTTTCAAGTAAAAATAGTATTGAGTTAGTTATAAATGTTAATATGAAAAATTCGTTCATATAAATTATGAATTATTATATTTACCCACTCGTCACAATAAAACCTTCTGTCCTCTATAAATACCAAAGCTCAAATATTAAATGCTGTGTATAAATCTGTATATATTTGTACTGTACAAAATGAAAATTTGCTTCAAAGTGCAATTATCTATATTTACATTCTGATTAAATCTTGAATAATCGATTTGTGCATATAGAAAAAAAATTTAGTAAATTTAAATAATATACAGAAAAAATAACGAAACCAATTTCAATTAGCAATATTGCCCTCCATAAATACTGAAGCTCGAATATATTATAAACCTGGATATAAATTTGAATAAGTTTATATTCCAAAATTTGTTTGTTACAACAAATTATTATATTTACCCATCCTATAAATATCGTAATTTCGTACTGAAGCTCGAATATATTAATCGCGGAAGCATAGTAAATATAGAAAAAGGGGCTATACCAATTTATTTGCATCGAACTAAGATTCATGCATACTTTTGTTGATAATATGCCAATTTCTTGATAAAAAATTTTAGTGAATTATACAGATAAAAAAAAGAAATGTTATTTTAACTGATTTCATCAATTAAAAAAAAATAAATATTTAATTAATTAAAGACATGACCTGCAATAATATTTTTTTTATAAAAGTTTATTCTAATATCGCAAATAAACCTTTTTAATGCATAACAAAAAAAAAAGATACGTTATTGGTTTTATGTTATTTAGCAGCAATTAAACAAAAAAAAACAAATAAAGAATCAAATCATTTATACAATATCTGATCATCGCTCGTGGTTATTATCGTAGCGGGTCTTTTGTCTTCGTCGTTGCTATTACATAAAAAGAAACGTTATTAGTTTTATGTTATTCAAACAAATTCATCCAGTTCCAGTCCGGTTCTTCTTGATCAACGTTGGACGATATTCGATATACGGTACTGGATATTCTACCTGAAAGAAAGAATAGTTAGTAAAAAAATAAAATAAAAAAGAACACCCGCCCCACCATTACGGCTGAGGAAGAAGCTCCCTCCCTCGCTTACTTCTGTGCGGGTCCACCCAAACAACAAATAAATCAAAATAAAATAATGGAATGAAATAATAAAATGAAATAAAGTAATAGCTCCAAATCCGGCCATCGCTAGTCCAGTATCCAGTTCCAGTTCCAGTCCGGTCGCCGCTCGTGGTTATTGTTATCGTAGTGGGTTTTATAATCATGTGTGTGTGCGTATAGAAAAGTTTAGTAAATTTGAATAATATATCATATCAAAAAAAAAACGATCTAAATTTATATCAATATTTACCTATTACAAAAAAGGCTTATGCATCAAACCGGAAAATTTTATAACATGATAATTTCGCTTTAAAAATTTTTACAGAAAAAAGAAATGTTATTAATTTTATGTTAATTAGATTTCAAACGATTAAACAAAATAATAAATTAAGAAATAATGACATGACCTGCATAATATTTCATTCTAATTTCAGCGCAAATAAGAAACGTTATTAGTTTTATGTTATTTAGCAACAATTAAACAAACAAACGAAAATATAAAGAAACAAAGAAATATGACTTGCATAATGTATAAGTTTAATTTCATCCAGTCCGGTTATCGCTCGTCGTTATTATTACCGTAGCGGGTCGTTAGGCCGATATTCGTCCATTGTTGGATTCTAAAAACAAATAACCCACGATAAACCATAAATAGAGCCCGAAATTAATAGTTTTTTTTAATATTATTATAATTATAAATAAGGAATGTAAGAAATTAGTATTTTGTAATTTGAATGACAATAAAAAATCATAAAAATAATAGCAAATGAATAAATAATACATACCAAATGAATTTGAATCCAACACAATCAGGTAAAAAAATGGGAGGATAACAACAACAACAGTAACAAAGGGCATTAAAATCATTTGAAAGGATTCAAATGGAGAGTATTAATATATATAGGTATTTAAAATATTTATTTTTTTTTTGTTTTTTTGTTTTTTTATTTTTTTTATTTTTTTTTTATTTTTTATTTTTATTTTTTTATTTTTTATAATTTTAATTTTTTAATATTTTTTTTTTGTTTTTTATGTACTGAATCACCTATTGATCGGAATTCTTTCTTTTCTTGGATGATTCAGCTTCTTGATTGTCATCTCCATTATCATTATCCACTTCATCATGGCCCCTTTTAGTTCCAGAACTCTGAGTAGCCATTTCCTGCTGGATGAGTCGATCTTGTTCCGATTGAAGTTGCTGAAGGTCATCCAATAGTTGTTTTTGTAGTTGTTGTTGTTGTTGTTGCTGTTGTTGGAGTTGTTGTTGAAGTAAAACTCTTAGTTGTTCTTCATCTTTCGAAGGTCTTCCCGGTCTTCTTTTTGGTAATAACGGTTGTTGTTTGTGGGGTCTACCTCGTCTTTTCTTTGGTGGTTCCGGAGCCCTTGGTAGTCTTGATATTTGAATTTTTGGTTGTTGAGGTTGAGATTGAGGTTGAGGTTGAGGTTGTTGTTGTGGTCGTGGTTGCTGTTGTTGCTGTTGTTGTTGCTGTTGAAGTTGTTGTTGTTGTTGTTGTTGAAGTTGTTGTTGTTGTTGTTGTTGTTGAAGTTGTTGTTGTTGAAGTTGTTGCTGTTGAAGTTGTTGCTGTTGTTGTTGTTTTAGTTCTTGGACTTTAGACTCAATAAATGATTTATATTGAGGTCCAGAACTAGCGTTCTTGAAACTATTCTCCTCCCATTTTTTTGCCTTTTGGAATCTCTCATTCTCGGAAGAGCCTGAGAGTTCCATAGTTTTGAAGAGGATAGCAACTACCCTCTTCCTGGAATCATTTTTAATATAACCTCTCCAAGAATTTTTTTGAGAGGTTTGGTCTGACATTTTTGCAAGTTTTTTTTTGGCAAGTGTCAGAGTTTGTGAAAGAATTCTGAAAAAAGGGGTTTTCAAAAATATCAGCTATTTATATTAATTGTTTGTTTACTGATTTGTTTATTATTTTTAATAGCTGATTATTTTTCATAACACGTCGGAGAAATGCAGATCAATGACAATAGTTTATTTATTAATTAATCAATTGTTTGTTTATTATATTATTTTAATAGCTCACGCGTCAGGATAGCATGCGATATGTCATGCAGATCAATAATTGATACTGTATAGTTTATTAATTTATACAATCTATTATATACAGTCGATAATTCATATTTAATAGTCCATTAAAATTATTAATTTAAGGTTTAAGATTACATGATAAATTTTTATTAAATTATTTCAATTATTACAATTAATACAATTATTATAATTATTTGAATTATTTCAATTATTAAATCATTATTTATCTCTCTAAACTAATGATCTATATATTTGCATGAATTAGAATTATATATCCTATCATGATATACAGAATATAAAGAGCTAATAAGTTTATAAATATGATAAAATATATTAAAATATATTATCCTATTATTCACCAATCATTCGTTTGTTCTAAAGACTTGTAATTCAAATCACAAAGTTAGCGAATGATTTTTATTTCATCCTCGATGATCTAATAAAGGAATTGAATAATTGAATATTTAACAACTATAATGGTCCCGGCGAAGGATTATAGATAGATTGATAGAAATGTATATGTTATTTGAATGAATATGTGTAATGAGGTTATAATTATTAAATTTTTTACAAACAATGCTTGTAATGATAATATTAAAATATGATATTAGAATACCAGGAAGAAAAAAAAAAGATAAAAATTCGCTAAAAAATATTAAATATGTAAGGGTTTCGTCATATAGTATCATTGTGTCACCGTTTAATGATCATATGAAAAAAATCCATCTAAAAATTTAAAAAGTTAATCATTTATATATTTATAAAAATAATAAGAAAATTTTTTTGGTCGAGCTATGCTACGAAATTGTATAAGAATATCAATTACGTGAGAGAGGAAAAATTCGTATTAAAAGTCCAAGTCTTAAATCAGGTTTTTTTCTTCCAATTCTAACTTTCACCCATTATCATTTACTAGAAAAGCTTACATATTATCTAAAGGAGTACTTAGAGAATTCGTATTATTTAGAGAAGAAAATAACTCACAGAATTATCTCAAGAATTATTTCAAGAATTATCTACAGAAACCACTTCTGCTAGAGGTTATCATCCATCAATTGATGAAGGTATGAAATCTTTACAAGTTGTTATTAATATTTTTTTAAATCACTATTATCAAATAATTTATTCCATTTTTTTTATTTTATTTTTAACGAATTATACATTTCTTAGAAACAAATCATTATCTAAATTGATTTGTAAATTATGTTGTTCAATTAGATGGTTTGTGAATCGTGCAGAAGATTTGAAGGAGACATCTTAAGTATGTACAGGTTTAAATGCAACGCTTACCCACAAAATAACTTAGTGATAATGATGTGATATTAATTTATGTATATGTATTTCTAATAATTTTGTTTATTTTATTTCCATATATTTACAACAAATTATTGGTCAAGATCAAATAACGATGATGATGATGATGATGATATTTTCAAATCGTGAATGTTATTTCTGAAAATTTTCGCAATTATAGTGATTTAGTTGGCTCAGTTAACGATTTACCTGGTGCCCCAAAATTATTTAAGAAATTAGAAAGTTTTACTTCGAAAATAAGATTTCATCATGAATAATTCATTAAACTCAATTTTAAATATGGATTTATTTTTATATTCAGTTCATCAAATACAATTATTAGAAAACTCAATAGTGTTCAAAAACGTTTAGAAAATCTATCAATTGATGCTAGTTATCTAAATTTGAATTCATTATTATCAGTTATAATTAGTTAAAAAGAAACATTAAATAGTCTTCATTTAAAATTAGTAAATTTTTTTTTGGGTTTTAATGGGAAATCATCACCAATTGAATAATTTACTTCACTTTAAGAACTTTATATTGAAGATTGTTATGAATTTTTTGAATCAAATTTCTTATTCTATGTTTCATCATTTACTCAATTAAGTAGTTTTCATTATAATACTTCAAATTATTCAAATGGTATTCTCAAGAATTTATTAAAAAAATTCTCGAAACGCCAATAAATATTTATTTAGATTTATATTCCAAAATTACATTTGATACATTTTCAGCAATTTTAAATTATTGTACAAAGATTACGAAATTAACTTTAAATAAATTAAGTCCTGAACAAGTAATATCAATATTTAATAATTCAAATTTAATTTGGAGGAGAATTTGATGCTGATGAATTATTAGGTCAAATGGCCGAAAATATACCGGAATCATTTGAAACTATTAAAATAATAATTTATAGAAATCAAGGGGTATTCAGTGCTGATAGTTTAAGAAAATTTTTTGAAGGATGGTGTCGTAAAGGAGGGGGAAATAAAAAGATGATCGTTTGTCATTCGCGACTATTCACACTAAGTGATGAGCATTTTAAAGTTATTGAAGAATATGGAATTAAATTTGTTATGGAATAACATTCTAAATAATATTTCAAATAATATTTTATTCATTTATTTAATGTAATATCTACATATTGAGTCACGTTTGATGTTTTATTGTGGCTTCATTATATTATTTACTATTTGTTAAGAAAATTGAAAATTGATGAGTAATATTGTTTAATATAGTTATTATTTTATAAATTAAATTTTTGAATTTATTATAAAAATAAAATTAACATGAAAATCAAAATAATTTAATGTTGAAGTTAATTAAAATAATAGTTTAATAATCGTTTTAATAATTATGGAGTATTTGCTTGATATCAGTATAATAGTTATTTATATTTAGAGGGATCATCCGAAACAACAGAAACAGAAAGATTTAAATCTTTTAAAGCATTTTATCCATTGGAGAATATAAACTTACACCTATTCCAATCAATAGTTACCATGGAATTGCAGTGCTGATAAATATACGATTTATTTCAAAAAAAGCAAGAATTCTATTTCAGGATATGAGCGCATGAAATAAATAATCGATGAATTGTTTGCCGGTAGGAAAATATAAAAGTCACACAACCTTTGTTGCTAAAGTGCTTCGTTGTTCGTTGCTCTTGTAATTTAATTTTAATTCATCATCATGATTTAACGGAACAAATAAAAAATATAAATATAGATATCTTTCATGTTCTCTAATTGATATTTTCTTTATTTTCTTTTCGCCACTTCTTAATAATTTAAGTCTAAAAATATTAAGGATAACTTAAATATTTCATAATTAACAATTGAGAAATTATCTGTTGTTGTTTTTATAGATTCTTCATAATGCCCGTGATTATTATTACAAATATAGCTAATTATCTAAAGTAAAACTAGAACCAGTATTATATATGATTACCAAAAATATAGACCACATTTTACTTGGCCATTTTTGCTAATATTCAAAATTGACGTTCTCAAATTTTTACTCTGCTAAATATTGAATCTGATACATTACTATTTTACAATGAAAAAATAAAAGCTATCATCGGTTTAACATACCAAGCCAAAGTATTCTATCCTCCGACGATTTCATTTTCTTCAACTCTTATAATCACTACAGTAATGGTGAAAAGTAGCTTCGTTTGTTCTGCTGTACCAGAGAAAATTGTTCTTGAAGGAAAAATTATTGATTTCACTAATTGGTCAGGAGTCACGAATCACTGATTCAAATCTCACCAAAGTTGTTTATCTCGTAAGGTTTTACTTATAAATTTACTTTATTAGTATTTTATTAAATTTATTTAATTGATTATCTATTCATTACATCAAAGGACAATGATGAATTCCGGATTCACATTTTAAAATTAATTCATGAAGATAATCACCTTTAATCCTTAATGTTGATTATTTAAATTCTTACTTCTTCTTCATTATTATAATCTAATTCTCGTAACTTTGAAATTAATGAAAAATAAATTAAAATTGAAACTAACAATAAAATAAAATAATAATATAATTATTAAAACTATTCTCGATACCACCAATCACTGTGGTCAATTCTTCTAGAACTTGAATAATGCCGTCGGGAATATTTATAAGGCCTATATTTTCGTAGGTCCCGAAAACTTTCAAAAATAGACGCCTCAAAAAATATTCCTGATAGTATTGCATCTACGCCATTCTTTAAAAAAGTTAAAATTAATTTGTTTAATATTAGACAATTAAATAAATAATTATAAAGTGAAGAAATCACATACATTAATTAAAATAAATTATAAAGCGAAGTAATTACATACATCAAATAAAATAATTATAAATTATACATTAATTTCATTCAATTTGTCATAAATTTCAATCTATTTTAATGTTTACTATAAGGTTTTTGAAATTTAACAGTCGTTATACATTATAAAAAATGTGGCACGAGATAATTCATCCAGAAAATTTATAAACCGTAATATCACGGTTCATAAATTTTCCTGATGTGGTTTGTCCTTTGACCACATATTTATTTATAACAGCATGATCATGTGGATCATCACTTCAACATTCTCGTTACTCTACTTGTGATTTCTCTAAATTGCTGTATGGCCGTTGTATAACTTAAGCATTCCCTGAGTCTAGGGCATTATGTAATTATAATGTAATAATTTGTATGCCCTGTAAAGGCATAATTCATAAAATCAACTACTCTTCCCTTCCGAGATCAACTGTATAAGAGGAGAATAACGTATCAATTATGATGTGACCATTATATAATTTTAATTACATCATCCGCCATTTCATATGTACGACATATTTAGAGAGTGATTGTGCTACCTAAACTATTATTAGACCTATTCGATACAATAAAAATAACGATGCAGCCGAATTTCATCGATGATTAACACCTATAAAAAATGTCATTAATACGTAATTATAGAAATAATGTCGAGGAAATAAAGACAGATTTCTTCAAAAACTTTTTGAAATATTTGTGATGAGCATGCCAAACAATTGTGACCACCAAAGTCAAAGGAACTGACGAAATTATTGATGGATTTAATCCTTTAGCTTTTGGTAAAACAAAAATGGTGTGGATGAGTACAAACATAAACTTTATATTTTATTTAAAGTTGGAAATTCAATTCTTAGTAGAGTTAAAAATGACTATTATACTTTATGGTATCCTTATAACAAAGATAAATATGATCCAATATTTGAACATTATAATTTCTTGATGGGATCAAAAGTATCTAATTTTACTCAAGATAAGTTAAATAGGTGTTTTTGAAAATCCTATCAGAACAACTAATTGTCCGGTGTGATACACACGAACGTGATCTGTGTAATAGAAAATCATATGAAACAAATGGTTTATACATTCGCCGATCAAAATAAAAATAAAAAAATAAGAAATTGTTTACATGCGCGTCATGTAAACATGTAAACATAAAATTAAATATAAATACCCACTTAGATCTTGTTTCTCAACTCACTCTCGACCACTACCTTTTATTATTTTTATCATTTTAATTATCTTTTTTCTGCTCGCTCTCTTTCTACCTCACCTCTCTTATATTTGCACCTCTCTTATATTTGCATCTCTCTTATATTTACACCTCTCTTATCTTTGCACCTCTCTTATCTTTACACCTACCTCACCTCTCTTATATTTGCACCTCTCTTATCTTTGCACCTCTTTTATCTTTACACCTCTCTTATCCCTATTCCCACCTCCACACACACCTCCTATTTCTCTTTTTTTTTATTACTTTTTCCTCTATTTGCTTGCTTGTAATTAAACTTGCTTTCGATTACGCCGGGTTACGAAATAAGAGAGATAAGTGTGTGTAAATTTGTTTATTATTATTTTCATCCCCCGGAACATCAACCCACCCCCCACAAACTCGCATTCCATACTACACTCCCCTGCGTAGGAAACCTTGATTTCAGATTTCTATATTAAAGGTCTACTATTCTGTATGAGGAATGTCTTCCTTTGTAACAAACATAGAAATGGATTTCTTGGGAATACTTATCTTGCTTCAAGAGTAGGTGGGTTGTTTTGGTATTGACTTTTTTTTTTATAGCTGGATTGCTTTAGTATTGACTTTTTTTTGGGTTGCTTTGGTATTGACGTCCTCGTCGTGCAACCTGGGTACAATTAGGATTTTTCCTAATTGTAGCGAACAGATACCAAATATTTAATATTAAATAAAATACATACATTAACTTTAGTTTAAAACATGTTAATTATCCAAATGTTCTTAATTAAGAATAGTTATTAACAATTATTATCATTTTAAATTATTAATTATTTTATTGAAATCTCTGCAATCATTATTATTACTCGTTATAGCTAACCTTGAGCAATATACAAAATTTTTTTCACGGAAGAAAATATTTTAGCACGATCATGTTCTACGTTTGAAATTGTGCATTTTAATTAAATAAATTATTATTTTTTAATTAATTAAATAAATTAAATAAATTAGAAATAAGAATAATACATTTTGAAAATATTATACTTAAGTTGATTTATTTTTTTCAACACATCATCACATCAAAATATAACCAATTCAATTCAATCCAATACAATTCAAATTATTTTCAAATAAAAAAAAAATTAATTAACATGGCAACAAATATGAATTTGAATTTGAAGACGACGGTAGATGCTGATAATTATTCATATTCTTGTAAGTGGAAAATAAAATTTTGAAACTGTGGTTTTTCTTTGGCAACATATTGAACAAAAACACTTTGAAGCTTGTCAACCTCGACTTGTATATTTTATTGAAGACGATGGATGGTAACAATAATAATTATTATAATTATAATTACAACAAAATAGAATATAGAATATTTTGATTTTCTATCTTTTATTATTTATTTTATTTTTATTTTTAGATCTTTCGACACTCTAGATCATAAAAATGAATTAATATCAATTTTTTTTTGAACATATATATTTAGAACCAATGACAGACGGATGAAATGAAAATCAATAATAACAATATACTACAGTGAACCAATTTTACAATATTCATCATCATCAACAACGATGACTGTTTCACCATCAGTATCTTCTACCTCAACATCAACAAAAAATACAACCACATCTACAACAACAATAGCAAAAAATATCACTAGTAGGAGATGTAGGTAGACAAATTAGTAATACAGTCGAAAACACTGTAAATAATAGCAACAATAATAGTAATAATAATATTCTTATTAATAACATCTGTAATACATTTGTTGGAAGGTCACAATTAGTTAGAACTCAACATTTTCAACCTCTTCCACCTTCATCTCCCCTTTTCCCCAAGAAAACAATAAAAGAAAATCAAAATATTAATGCAATCAATAACACTACCGTTGCCTCCGCCGCTGCTGCTTCCCAGCAACAATAATTGCAGATACAACAGATGCAACAACTTCAGCGATCACTTCAACAACAGATGCAACAACTTCAGCAAGTACATCAACAAAAAATCTAACAGTCGCAATCACTGAAACAAAAATTACAACAATTAGAACAATTGGAACAATGATTATCTAAACATCAAAAATTATTTCAACAACAATACCAACAGAAGCTCAAGGTATAATTCAGAATAATCAAATTTATTGATTACAATAAATACATTCAGTTGGTTCATTAACACTTTACATCCGAATTTATCAACGAACACTTTATAAACTGCTCGATCAGTCACTACACAATCAACCGTTTCTGGACAAGCTGTAACAGCAAAGCCACGAATGCAAATACTTTAATCATTAATACTGCTGTTATTGTTGTTGTTAATGCTGCAGTCAATGCAGCAACAGTAAATACGACAAATATATTACAAAAATCCAATAATACTACTACTATTAATGATAATAATAAGAATTCATCACCTCAAGTAAATGTTAGATGATCTTCAAGTGGACATTCTTTACAAAAACCACAACAACAAGTCATTCAAGTTTGTACACGTTCCCGCCAGCTCACTCAGGTTAACTTTAATATTAAAAAAAAATTTTAAATTTAATTTATATTTTATTTATTAAAATTTCATTATTATTACTTTATTATTCAATTAACTAGTTACTTACAATAGAATCAAAAATCAATGAATTAGATATACATAAAAATACAATTTTTAAAAGAAACTAGAGAAAGAGGAATGTATAGAAACGACGTAAATTAACACGAAGATGATGTGATGCTACTAAATAAGTCATAACAATTAATCAACTCGAGAAAATAATATAAATAAAAATTTGATAATAGAGAAAAGCCTGTGATGTCAAGAAATCAAAAGTTGGTAAATGCTCAAATGCTATAGAAGGAAGGATTAGATTGGGTCAAAGGAAATAAAAAGTATATTGGTATTGGTATAATATTTAAATAACAAAGAGATATAATCAATGATCGAGTGAATAAATATCAAAACTGAGACGAAAAGATTAAAGATATCAAAGAAATGATGAAATTCAAAATCAATTACAAAATTTAGAAGAATATTTTAATAATCATTCTGAATAATAAATATCATCGAGATTATATTATTAAATAAATATAAAGACTTGAAAAAATCTTTGCAAATCAAGTTTATTTCCTATATTGCTGCTGATGATGTTTGGCCTATATTGCTGTTGATGATGTTTGGTATATCAATATAATGAAGTGTTAATATGTATATTAGAGTATACTGGCGAAGAATATGAAACAATATTTAATGAGATAATAATTGATAATGTATCGATTTTCTATTTAGTTTTGCAAAAGATGAGTACCAGAATAAAGAACGAGCAATAGAAGTGAATATAATTAAACTGATAGAAAAATTTACAAGTGTACTCAGTTCGTAATAATGATTGCAGATAATATCACGAGTAAAATTTTAGTAACTAATCATGTAACTCCCATATATAGGTCATCGGGAAATTTAATAAGGCGTAATATTTCGTAATATTACGCCTTATTAAATTTCCTGATAATGATGATAATTAAATGTTCATGTCATTGTTATATTCCTTTAATATCCATTAATAATTAAATTTAACTTTATTTATTTTCATAAATTTGTCACTTGTCACCCAAAAATTTTTTACTTTTTTATTTGGATTCCTTGACCAAGAAATAAAAGAACTAAAATATGAATTAGAAGTAAAAGCAGTTTCAGTAGATAAATTAGTTAAAAACGTTGATAAAGTCCATGATTCAAACAACCATCAAAGCATACCTGTCTCTAAAATACAACGGAAAGAAAAGTACAACCTTTCAAAATCCTGGAGGATTTTGATTTTATTTACTTTATGATATCTAATGACTCTTCTATAAAGAAAGCAACCCGGAAAAAATGTTATCAAATAATAAAGTATCTAATAATATATGAACCTTAATTTTTTATGTGGTAAAATTTCCCGTAGATTTACAAATTAGAATTTTTAAATTCAATCGGGTGTAAATATTTAAAGTGGGGCACCCCCCACTGCACTTTATTGGAATATTGAAATATCAGTACATAGTAGATGAATAAGATACAGAGATAAAATTAATAATTCTAACAAATAATTATAATATAAGTAACTATTTAAAACTTATCCTAAAAAATAAAAAATAAAAAAAACTATTTAAAACTAATCCTAAAAAATAATCAAAAAAATACTATTCTACTAACTACTAACTACTAACTATTTTAGACTAATCCTAAAGAATAATATATTAAAAAAAACTATTTAAACCAATCCTAAAAAATAATCAAAAAAAAAACTATTCTAAAAACTACTAACTACTAACTACTAACTATTTTAGACTAATCCTAAAGAATAATAAAAAAAAAAAAACTATTTAAACCAATCCTAAAAAATAATCAAAAAAAAAACTATTCTAAAAACTACTAACTACTAACTACTAACTATTTTAAACTAATCCTAAAAATAATCAAAAAATAAAAAAATAAAAACTATTCTACTAACTACTAAACTAAAAACTAACAACTAACTAATGATTTCAAAAATAAACAAATAAAGTGCACTAAAGCTATCTAAATTCCATCTCCAAAAAACTAGTCTAAGAAAATCCAAATCACATCTCCAAATTAGTCTTCATCTTCTCTTGATTATCGTCGTCGTCGGTATTATTATCCTCATCATCCACTCATCCACGTAGAGGCAGTTTTGGTATTTAGTTGGGAATTAAGAGTTCCTACTACTTATAGAAAAGCATATTAAGATAATTAATAAAAAATTAGAATCTACATTATTCATATGATTTATACTAACCTGCAAATCACAAGGACCCAAATAAAAATTTCTGAATTTCGGATTTTGTAACGATCGGATGGTCCTTGTGAACATAAGCCCACACTTCAGATTTGGAGATCACTTCAAAATTCGGAGCGGTTTCGAGGGCGGAAATCGGTAGTTGGACGGGCGTTGGTCCTCGGAAGAAGAAATGTCGGCGGATTTCTGAAAGTGTGAGACGGGCACCTAATAATTAAGAAAAATAATTAGTAAAATAATTTATTTATTTATATAATTTACATAATTTTTTATACATACCATACTCAGGATTGAGTATTGCCGAAATTAAATTTTTTGCAGTATGTGACACTTCGACGTCACTAGGAAACTCAAAATCGGCATTTAAAATTTGGCTATAAAATTATTAAAATAATTTTGTACAATATTTAATATTTATAATTTTGTTTAATAAAGAATCAATAATTTCACTTACTCAACGAGCATTGAGTCCGTATTACGACCAAATGGCATACTTCCAAAGAGCATAGCGTACCTATTATTAAATAATAATAATAATTATAATATTTATTGATATTTTGTTAATTATTTAATAACAAAACTAAATTATATAAAATTTTTCTTACATGATGACGCCAATTGCCCATATGTCAGCTTCAAACCGATAGCCAACTTTGGGTGTTAAAATTTCGGGAGCCATATATGGCAATGTTCCACAGGCATTTCTATATAATTATAAAATATTAATTAATATTATTAATAAATTTATATTAAGATATTAAGATATTATTAATTAATTAATTATAAATAATTTACCTTTTACGTTCTGTGGAATTTAATTCGGTTGATAACCCAAAGTCCCCAATTTTTAAATCCAAATCTTTGGATAAAAAAATATTTTCAAGTTTTAGGTCTCTGTGCATGATATTATTTTCATGCATGTAACCCACAGCATCTATTATTTGAATCATATAAAGTCGAACTTCAGATTCTGTTAATTCCCCTCGATTTACAACCATATCGAAAAGGGACTACAAAAAAATTATATTAAATTTTCTATATTACATTTTATTTAATGAAATAATAAAACAATAAATAATAAATTTGCCTTACTTGATTGGAGCAAAGCTCCATTCTAAAATAAACATAGTCTGAATCATCAAATACGTCATAAAGATTGACGATGTGCGGGTGTTTTAATTTAAAATGAATATTGGCTTCATTGAGAACCTATAAAAAAGAATTAAATTTCATAATTAAATTTCATAATTGAGAATTACATTTAATAATTAGAACGTAAATATTATTAATTTAAATAAAGTCTACCTCATCTAAGTTTTGCCCAAATGCTTGCTTTTCGATGGCTTTTAAGGCAAAAACTTCCCCGACTTGGTTCTCAACTTTAAAGCAAGTACCAAAACCACCCTAAAATTTAAAATCAAATAATATTTAATTATTATTTATTTATAAAAAGAAAGAAAAGAAAGGCTATTAAAGTTATTTACTTTTCCAAGTAATTGAAGAATTTTATATTCTTCGTTTGGTCGGTTTGAAGGTTTAATAACTTCAGGCATTGTAAAAAAACTCATTTTGGTAAATTTTTTAAGTTTTTTTAAAATGTAAAGTTTTTTTTAAAAAAAATAAAGAGATCTAAAATTTCAAAAAAGGAAAATTTAGATCTATTTATAATTAAATAATCCCCTTAGTTGTTTACAAAAACACGTAAACCTTATTTATTTATGTTGATCATGTAAATATATTTATTTGCGATGATCATGTAAATTTAATAATTTTTAATTTCTTAATGTTGTTTATTTTTTTTTATTTATGATAATCATAAGTTTATTTTTAATTTCTTCATGCGTGTTGTTTATTTATTTATTTATAATAACTATTCAAATAAGTTTGTTTTTTGTATTGTTTATTTGTTAAGCGCGAAATGATCATAATTATAGATGACATGTTACACATTGAATAATTTTATTATATTTATTAATTATTTGTGACAATCGTATCATAATATTTTTTAATAAGTTTATTTTTGATTTCTTAAAAAAAAAGAAATTTGAAAAAATAAATAATAAGAAATAATAATAAACAATAAAATTATTTAACAAAAAGTTATCACTGCAAAATCATGACTATGAAATTCGGAGGATACATAGGATAAGAGTCTATATTCTTGACAGGAAAAAATAGTTAGACGTCAGAAGGCTTTAGATAAAAATTAAAATGAAATAAAAGAAATAAAAGAAATTGAAACTGGTAGATTCGAAATAAATTTTAGGTTCAAATAAATTTAAATAATTTTAAACAAGAATAAATTCAATTTTAATTGACGCAGACATATATTGATTGGTAATCAACTAACAGGAATTAATTCTTCGAAAACAATCATTTGTTTCCATATAACCACTTTTTAAATTATCCCAAGCCAAAGGATTATAACCACCAATAATTTCATCAGTTCCTGCAACTTTTGCAACCACGATTGTGCCAGCATGTCCATGGCACAAGTTGAAAAATATCTTGGAATGAAAACCATTGAAGTATTAATTGAAATTCATAAGGAATATTTACTAAAGAATAAATAGTTGATTTTCGATTAATCCATGACGAAAGTTCTGCGACATGTTCATTGTTGAATATAGTTGAAAATGGTTCATTTAAAGGAAATTCAGGATTGGAAATGATTCTTGCCGGTAAAACAAGGGAAGTAATGGATTCATTTGGAGATATAGAATGTTCAACTATGTCATCCCAAAGCTAAATAACTTCAACGGGAATATGAAAAATATTGAATAAGTGGTAAACATTGTTGTAGAGTTATTTTCAAAGCCTTGTGATTTCTTTTGATCCATTCTTTCAAATCAGCAGGTAAAGTAGGATTTTGTGCAATCCCCTATTTTATAACGTATCCCAAATCGACTTTCAAGTCATCTCTATTCAAAATAGAAAACAAAGCTGATTCTTTAAGTGAAGTGAAGTCTCCTGAATCGAAAATTAAATTTGGATTTTTTACAATAATATCATTATAAAATTTTTTCAAATCTACAAAATCATTACTATCTAATTGTACAGTTTGGATTTTCTTTTATTACTTATAATCTACAATATAAAATCTTTCATTATTTGTTTTATTGGGTTTTTTTTTATAATAAGCATTACAAGAACACCGACATCGTTTGAGTAAAATCTGAAATATTTGATTTCATCGAAAATTCAAAATCACCAAAAAATGGACCACGAACAACAGGATTACCATAGTATAGAGCTTAACGATAAACTATAACGCTGTTGAGAATTCTCAACGAAAAATTGAAACTATCATTTGTTTTCACATCAACTATTTCGTAAGTTCCTGCAACTTTTGCAACCGCGATTGTACAAGTATGTCCATGAAACTGTTCCAAAATGTCTTGGGATGAATGAAAGCCATCTCTTCTTCCTTGAAGAATCAATTGAATTCATAAGGAATATTTGATAATGAATTAATCGATTTTCGATCAATCCATGATGAAAGTTCTACGACATGTTCTTTGTTAATTATAGATGAGAATGTTTCATTTACTCTTGATAAACAATCAAGGGATGAAATGGTCTTATGGCAATTTAGGATTGGAAATTATTCTCGCTGGCAAAACAAGTTAAGCAAAGGGTTTATTTGGGGCATATTGTGTCATCCCAAAGCTGGCTGGTTTTCAACGATTTTCTTTCAGGTCCAACTATTATCACGATCTCATACAAAAATATTATTGGCATTAGACAGATTAGAAGAGTTAGTCATGAACTTGATTTTTGTATTAAATTATCTAAAAGTGACGTATTGAAATTTATACTTTCACATTTAAATTATTATTGAATACAGCGGGCAGGCAATGATAATGGTTGTATTTATTGAATTATATTTATTCATTATAGTTTTATTGAATAATCCATTAGCTTAAAGTCATGCACTAAGAATGAATTTCATTCCGCATCTTTTAAATTTACTCTTATCCAAAGAATCACGTCTTTATATGTCTTATATGCATTATCAATTATTTTTCTTGAAAATGAGGTAACAATGCAATTGCAATGAAGACCGTTAACGATACAATAATGAAGAGGATAATGAATTTCGAGTAAAACGTGCATTATTTATCACCAATTTTATAGATTTAAATATGGCTAAAGGGAATAAAGAAGAGGAAGCTGATGATGTATTCAATCAATAAAAATAAAAAAAAGTGAATTTAATATACCTTCATTCCATATTTTGTTCTTTTTTAATTCATTTTGAAACCCTTGAGTACAAAACTATTCTCTTTTGGTTTTTGATTCAATATTAAATAAATTTTAAAAATCCTGAACAGAAGGATAAGACGTTAAATTAATTGATCCAATTTGTCAGATCCCAGTACAGTATTGTAGGATCTAATAAAAATGAAAGATGATGATGCTAAAATGTATACATAATTGGAGATAAAATTACTTCAGATTATATTGTATTATATAGTGCTATATCAAATAATAATTGAAAAAAACTTATTTTCACTTAAAAACCCAGTTTAAGTCTTAATGTAATTTATGATAAACGGATCTACATTTAAGAATCGTAATCCCGTTCCGGAATAAAAATATCACAAGAACTATCTTAAAAGTTTCCTTCTCCATTAATATCATAAAAACCAATGGTTCCGGTCAAAACATATTTTTGGTTTCAAATGACAGCATCAATGGTATGCCCTTTAAAAATAAATTTTTATATATAATTGGGAAAAGTTGCCGAAATCCAATATATAAATCCTTTCTGTTTCCGGCGAATTAAATATCCATCATTTTCAATCTTAAATCCGTTCAATTGATCAACCGGAATTAAATCTTATTTGTTATGTTATTCTGAAAAAAAAATTGCAATCTGTGGTATACTATAATTATTATTATTATTGTTATAGTTATTATTAATCTATTATTAATGATTGAAATTGTTTGAAAAGATCAATTATTAATTTTCATAAAATGAAAATGGATTTTGGTTTTGATTATTGTACTAAAGGAGCTGCTGCTTGTGATGAAGCAAACGTTAATGGGTTTTTAATCGTGATTAATGAGTCAATGATAGTGACAAAAGATTCGAAAAAGGATTGCATGTAAAGTCAATGAAGTTGGCTTTAATAATTATGAATATTGTGAATGTTGTTGCACTTTTGATTATTTTGGTTATTATTGTTATTAGGAAATAAATGTTTTGCTGCAATCGTTACAGTTGTTGTATGATAGTTTATTTATTTTTGATCCTGATAATTTAAATTACTTTTACTCCGAAAATGAGGTCATTAATCGCAACAGTAACAGAATCATCATCAGATTATTTCATCAAATTCTTGATTTTTTTTATTTTTATTTTATAATTAATTTTAAAAATCATTATCATATAAATGATGATTTGATTCAATGAAATTTATGAGAAAATAATAATTAATTTTCTTTGTTGATCTAAAATTTTGCAATTGACAATACAAAGAGTACAAATTTAAAGAGTTATTCACATACATTTTATATACGCGTGCGTTTTTTTTTATTTAGTTGCATTCATTAAAATGCCATATAAAATAATGATAATGATATTTCTTAAAACTTCCCAATGAAATTTATTATAAAATACTTAAAAACATCAAAGCGACAGATCTTACTTTTAATAAAATAATTATTAAATTTTTCAAACTTTTATAATAATCTTAAAGTAGTGGTAATAAAGTATCTGACCCCCAGTATTAAACTCCTCAGATTTTCTAGGCATAAAGTGTGACGCGACACCTGATCACATAACATTTTTAGATGATCATCTGACATTACGCCACAAAAATGGAGAAAAAAGAAATGAAATTAATTTTTTGCACAAAAATCTAGCTTTATCCTATATTCACCGTTGTAAGGCCAAAGTTATTATCAAAAACTGATATAAAATAAAGATCAATTCGAGGAAAGAAGGTTAATTGTCTACAATGCACAATCAGAAAGCAAGATGAATGAATGACGGAGATGGCAAAGGCAGAACACAATAAAACAAGCAACCAAATAAAAGAAAAAATGAATAAATGTGGTGCTAAGGTTAGTGTAAGAACTGTAAAGTGGAATCTTTATGAAGGAAAATATACTAATGAAATTTAAAACCCTTTACTTATAGAGAACCACTGGGAAAAACAACTGCAATGGGTAAAGAAACATCAAAACTTTAACTCGAATCTCGTTATTTTTACAGACAAGAGCAATTTACAACTATTTCCATGAAAAAAAAGGGTTGGCAGTTTGTTGGGAGAAAAAAATATTTTGAACCATCAAGTATCCGTAGAAAGTCCATGTATGGGGTGTTTTTAATTTCGAAATTTGGTAAATTGGTATATTTTCAAAAATCCCTAATGCCAATTTATGTGCAAATTCTATGAGAAGGGACTGGACTGCTGTCTCTGAATTTTTTTATTAGGGATAACTTATACTGGTACATCCAATACAATTATCCCAAGCACAATCAAAAATTTAAATTAAATGGAAGACGGAAAAGAATATTAAAGTATTCCCCAACCATCAATATCATTTGATCAAAATACTATAGAAAATGTCTGGTGGTTAATGAAAATAAATATATTAAATTTATTTGTCTTAGGGAATTGAGGGGTCGAATACTTATGGAAGATGTTGCAAGTCTGGTCTGAATTTTAATAAACAAAAGAATTAATTTCTTATTGTAGATGAACAAAACCTGCAGAAGAAGATAACGTGGGAATCTATCTTTAATGGATTTAATTATAACAATTTCATTAGTGTAACGATATTGAATGTTGTGTTGGTTTTTTCAATCAAAAAATAAATATTATATTGTAGATAATATTTCTAAAGCTATAGTACAATACAAAAACAAGATGATTATAAAATATTGAGAATAATTCTTACTTTGTAAATACTTTTAGGAAAAATAAAGGCATAATAATACAATTATCAAACAAATATAATGCAATAACAATACTTAAATAAATACAGGAAAAGCACCTTTTATAGGGTAAGTACCATTTAAAGACTTAGATCTAGTGTGGATGTGTCACACATGGATTGTTTGGAAGCTGAGAGTTGAAAAAGAAATTATCCAAATAACAATAGGAGTCTGTTTAATCCTTGCTCAATCATTTGTTATTTTTTAATAAATATTGTTTACAATTATTTGTAAAAGAGATTTCTCTTTTTGCTTTTTTATAAATATAGTTTGAATTTAAATTGACTTTTTTATTTTGATTTTTGATTTTAATTTTCTCTAGATAGTTAGCAAATTTTTGTAATGTTAGAAATGCCATTTGAGCGTAGTAGTTGGTTGTTTTAATGGGTTTTCTCATAACATAGGTAACAACTCTTCTATGACAGAGAGAAGATGCTTCACAGCAGATTGAGAACATATCTTTTATGAGTTGGTCTTTTTAATAATTACTAGGATAAGTTGTAGAGCTTAGGATTATACTTCACGAGTTTCTGTAGCAGTATTGATAATATTAACTTAAATGATCAGCCATTTTTCTGAGGCAAGTCCTTGCTGAAACAAAAAAAATAACAATGTTCATCATCTATAATTATCTCAATGCATATAATAAAAAATTAAGGTAAGTACTAAAATATTTAAAAACTTATCTTACATGGACATATTATCAATAATCAAATTAAAATGATTTGACTTTTTCGAAAGTAAAATTATATCTTTATTATTTATTTATTTTCAATAAGATAAGAAAAAATAAAGATAAGAATAGAACAAGGTATAAAGCTTATAATTGATATAATTAAATTCTTAAATTCATGTTGTTTTTAAATTTTTTTTATTTTTTTTAAAAAAAAGTAAAATTGTAAAAATTCCAGACATAACAAAAGTGGAGCATAATAATAACGAAAAAATATGTATACCAAAATTGTAAAAGCAATTAAGGATAGAAGAAATTTTAAAATATATATATATATAAAAGAATTTAAACCTCAAATAAAATACATTTGATTTTTCATATTTTCAGTCACTATAAAATATTTACCATCTTGAACCCTTGAAGGCCTCTCCGGTAGGGGGGGAGGTGGGAAAAAACCACCATGTCCTCTAACTCGTCCGCCACGACCACCACGACCGCCATGACCGCCACCACGTCCGGGAGCAGCACGAGGTGGTTCTTCGATTTCTTTAAATGAAACAAAATGTTTTGCTTGGTTTGCAATATAATGAGCATAATGTAGGGGAGTAACATGTGAAATAGCAAGATTACATCTAAAAAAATAGAGTAGATAAAGTGAACATAAAGAAGAAGTAAACATAAAGAAAACAAAGTGAAGAAAATTACCTTGCTGACAAAAAGCATAGCTTATAAGTTAATTTATACATTTCATCTTTACTAAAGTCACCTCCATTACGTATGACATGATAATAAGTTGAACAAGCCGTTCCAAGAGGGCTTGCATGACTTTGCAAGACTAATTGTTAAATTATTTTAAAAATTACAAATTATAAATTATAATATTCTTATTAATATCCATCAAATATATCAAATATACATTTAAAATATATTCATAAACATTTTTACACTTACAGAATGTAAAATATTGTGGAACAACTATTCCAGTATCAATTACTGTGCCCGGTAAACAATTTCCTCCATTAGGATCTGCATCTTCATCATTAACAGGAACAAATCTAAAATTTTATCATTCCCATTACCATTGTGAATAATGATAATAATGAAAATAATAGTTTTAAATTTTGTAAATATGTATTATTTACCTAGCGTGATGACGCTTCTGGGCAATTACAAAAGTGAATTTTGGTGGATCTTTGAGGGAATAGAAATATAATTTTTTCAATTCATCTTCTAATGGTAATATTTCTTCATCCATAATTTTCAAAATTCGACATTCACCTATTCCCTGACGATAAAACACTATTTGATCTGGAAAATCACCATTATTTTCTTTATACTGTTTGACTAAACCTAAAACCATTAAATTAAATTCTTCGATTGTATGATTTCTCAACATTTGATTCATACTGTAACGAGCAGCGTATCTAGTTGCCTCGGGATTTATGGAGGCAACTACTGATGCAACACTTGGGCGTCCCTTCTTTTTATCGTCATCTCCTGGATGAAATACATCTGCACCAAAGAACATAAACTAGAAAAAAAATAGATGTAAAACATTTTTTTTTATTTATAAACTTATTTTTAATTTATCTATAAAAATTATTTATAAAATTATTTACCTTTTCTTGAGATTTTTTCTCATCATCAAAGAAATTTCTTTCTACTTCAGCTAATGAAGAGTTCACTCCACCTAATTTTCCATTAATTTTNATTTTGGTGGATCTTTGAGGGAATAGAAATATAATTTTTTCAATTCATCTTCTAATGGTAATATTTCTTCATCCATAATTTTCAAAATTCGACATTCACCTATTCCCTGACGATAAAACACTATTTGATCTGGAAAATCACCATTATTTTCTTTATACTGTTTGACTAAACCTAAAACCATTAAATTAAATTCTTCGATTGTATGATTTCTCAACATTTGATTCATACTGTAACGAGCAGCGTATCTAGTTGCCTCGGGATTTATGGAGGCAACTACTGATGCAACACTTGGGCGTCCCTTCTTTTTATCGTCATCTCCTGGATGAAATACATCTGCACCAAAGAACATAAACTAGAAAAAAAATAGATGTAAAACATTTTTTTTTATTTATAAACTTATTTTTAATTTATCTATAAAAATTATTTATAAAATTATTTACCTTTTCTTGAGATTTTTTCTCATCATCAAAGAAATTTCTTTCTACTTCAGCTAATGAAGAGTTCACTCCACCTAATTTTCCATTAATTTTAAGTGCTACATTGGAACAAATTTGTCTCCATATGGCTATATTTCTTTTCATATTTGATCCAATAATACATTGAGACATTACTCCTAATTCAGTGACACAAACCCTTTTAATAATTGGGTATATGCTAGATTGTGCATCTGATTTTTTATTGACAATGCATATAATGAATGGAGGAGTTTTATCTCTTTTTTTGTCTAATTGTGCATTTTTAAGACCGATCGTGAGTGCCTGATGAAATAAAGTAATAAGAGGAAATAAGAAAATAAACAAAAGATAATAAATAATAATTAAAATTAATGAGATATAAATAATTAAATTATGATAGAAAATAAATTAGAAAATAAAATAACTATCCCAATAAAATGTAAACTAACATAAATATTTCAAATACCTGTGAAATATTCCCTTGATGACTTGCGAAAGTGATTTTAGGTCGTGTTGGTACATTCTATAAATTATTATGTTTTTTCAAAATAAAGATAATATAATAAAGAGGATGATGTCAATATTAATTTGATTTCTTTTTTTTTATGCTTAATTTCTAAATATTTCTTTGACTTACAATTCCTTTTTGCACTAAAGCTTCAATTAATAATTTCAATGCATTGATAATTTGTTGTTCCGGAAGAATTTTTGGATCTTCAAATGATACAACTGACCAATTTACAAGATCAATACTCTAATTGATAAAGAAAAAAGAAACGAAGCATTTAATTATTTCACATTTTTAAATTCCAATAACAATAACAAAAAACAATAACAATAATAATATTTGAAAGAAGGAGAAGAAGATAAATTAATTACTTTCAAGAATTTTTTCACTTTCCAAGTAGCTGCCTCTGGTACTACTTCATTTCCGCTAGTCAATATTCTCGGTGGTGGGAGTACAAATGCTAAAAAATAAATAAATAATTTCAAGTAATTTCAAATAATTTCAAATAGTTTAATGACTGATTTATTACATTTCAATTTAATGAATTTATTGCTAATTCCCATTCCAATTGCGCGCAAATTTTGGTCTTCTTGATGTTTATACATGTTATTAATGGCATTCTCAATTATCGCAAAACGATCCTTAGGTTTGACGGCAGTTTTTTCATTCATATCTCGATTTTGATCGGTCGAAAGTCTATCAATATAATATCTTTGACCTGGAAAGTATAAATAATTTTTATAATAAAATATTTTTAATTAAAATTAATAAATAAAAATCAATAAAATAAATAAATTAATAAAAATAAAATAATTAAAATCAATAAAATAAAATAATCAAAATCAAAAAAATAAAATTACCGGAACTGACAACACATATTTCTAAGGGGTAATAAGCATCATCCTTTCTGGGTCTTTTGACAATTGCACAAGGAAGACCTGGAAATTCTAAAGGAGATCCTGAATTTCTATAATATTGACCGACAGTCATTTGTTCCCCATTATCTAATATAAATTTTTTTTTATCAGCAGATTCTGAAGTAATTCCAGAGAGTTTTAATTTCTTTTTTTGATTTCTTGCTGCATAAGTAATGGTAAAATCTCTGTCTTGTAGAAACTTTGCTATCGCGGCAATTTCTAAAGCGGTAAGTCCGCTTCTTAATTCATCTCTTGTTTTTAATCTTTTATACCGTGCCGTGTAAAGAATTCTAGGAATAATATCAATAAAATTTCCTGTTGGATAATAAGTGGTTGCACAAACATCCACATTAACGAGTAATTTATCTAGATACAAAAAGGGTGGATGAAATGAAATGAAATTAATTTATGATAAAAAATTTTTAAAATTCTCGTTACAATATTTATTGAAAAATAATTTTACCCCACCCAGGACGAAAAGATTGATAAAATCCGCGAATCAATTCAACTCCCCCAAATAAATATATTCTATCCTGTAAACGTGGTTGAGGAAAGATGGCTTTTTTGCCTACTGTTTGATATTCTGTACGTACTTTGGTATTCAAGAAAGCATTAAGTATTGTAAAAATATTTTGAATTGAAGCATCCCTAGTTTGATTGGTATTTCTTTTCAAATAATTGGACATTTCTTCGAGAGTATAATTATAAGAAAATTTGATGATTACTCTCAATCTTTTTGCACGACCCGCGCCGTCTTGTGGCTCAACAGTAACCTAAAAAAATGAAAAAAATAAACGAATAATTCAAATAATTTAAAATAATTTAAAATAATTCAAAATAATTTTATATATTTACATCGAATTTTCTAGCATTGGAACCATGTGTGAGATCTGCCACAGAATATAAAAGTTGACCGTTATATGCAGCTGGACCAAATCTCGTGTCTTTTAAAAGTTCAAGAATAGCAGCAGTGAAATCTTTTCTAGAAGCCTTTGCTCTTCTGTCTGTAATAACATCAACAGTGTAAGATTTTACTTTTGGNTAAAAAATTTTTAAAATTCTCGTTACAATATTTATTGAAAAATAATTTTACCCCACCCAGGACGAAAAGATTGATAAAATCCGCGAATCAATTCAACTCCCCCAAATAAATATATTCTATCCTGTAAACGTGGTTGAGGAAAGATGGCTTTTTTGCCTACTGTTTGATATTCTGTACGTACTTTGGTATTCAAGAAAGCATTAAGTATTGTAAAAATATTTTGAATTGAAGCATCCCTAGTTTGATTGGTATTTCTTTTCAAATAATTGGACATTTCTTCGAGAGTATAATTATAAGAAAATTTGATGATTACTCTCAATCTTTTTGCACGACCCGCGCCGTCTTGTGGCTCAACAGTAACCTAAAAAAATGAAAAAAATAAACGAATAATTCAAATAATTTAAAATAATTTAAAATAATTCAAAATAATTTTATATATTTACATCGAATTTTCTAGCATTGGAACCATGTGTGAGATCTGCCACAGAATATAAAAGTTGACCGTTATATGCAGCTGGACCAAATCTCGTGTCTTTTAAAAGTTCAAGAATAGCAGCAGTGAAATCTTTTCTAGAAGCCTTTGCTCTTCTGTCTGTAATAACATCAACAGTGTAAGATTTTACTTTTGGATATTGGAACTATTTAAAGAATATATAAATAATATAAATAATAAAAATAATAAATGTTAAATTTTTGTTTTAAAATTCTTGATATAAATATAAAAATCTAATAAAGATTATCACCTTTGTTACTTCCAAAAAATTTGCTATAACTTCAACTTCCTTATATTCATTCTTTACGGGTCGCTTCGCAATTAATCGTACAATTTCTCCAAACGACTTTCCAGATTTGGTTGTAGTCATGCCATGGACAAAAAAAAATTATACGGCGGACAAAATTAGCCTAATTTTCAGTCAGTTACGTAATTTCCAATAGTTACGAAAGCGATAATTTTTTTTTTTTTACATTAAAGCCTAATATATTATTTTTTAAAATGGTTTGTAATTGGGTATTTTTGTATATGTATTGTGGTGGTAAATGATTGGTCCTAAAATCCGGTGATCTTTAACCAGTTTTTACAAAATTACCAATTGAGACGCTCAAAGAATTTTGGGATATAACCTGTCTGCTTTTGCAGAAACGGAAAGAATGACGGCTAACAAAATAATAATTGTCGATCTGCGTGGGGCAATACAGACAGGTTATATCCTGAAAAATCATGTGAACGTGGTGAATTTTAGATATCACCAATAAATGCAATGAGTTTTAAAATGAGCAGTATATTGAATAATTACCGGTTATTAGCTTGCCCCTGATTATTTCGTGCAACTTTTTGGTGGAGAATTTCTTACAAAAAATCCAAATGTTAACCACCGATAGTCATTATGCACTAGTTAAAGTTAATCAATCGAAAACGACCAACGAAGACGATCCATACTCTTTCCGAAGCGGCGTGAATTAGGGCCTGAGTGTTGATAGTGAGAAGCTCAAAGAATAGATGCATAATTACAGCCACTTTGTAACTCTCTACATCGCACGTATTTTGATGAGATTTTCAAAGTGCAAATGCAAATTACATAATTTTGCGCTAAAATTTTGGGATTAATTACCCTCTGCATGTGCTTTTCGTACAATATTTTTGGTTTTTATGCAATAAGATATGATTGAATTTTTCGGGATGTCTGAATTTATTTCGAGCTTTTTTAACGATATTTCTTTTTGTTCGAAAAACTTAAAGTTGTAAATGGGTGGTTTGTAAATGCAAAGATAATTTGAGCGAATTGCAAAAAAAAAAATTTTACAATTGAAATTTATATTACTTTTACTTGTTTCTCTTATACTGATATATTTTCCATAAATTCAATCTCTTCTCAATAATTTCTAAAGAAATAAAGAAAAATAGAATAGCATTGGTGAATGTGTAACAATACTAGATTTACTTTTGTTGATTCATTTATTTTTTTGGAAAATTGTTTTTTTTTCAGCGAAATACGTATAAGCATTACATACATGGTTCGTTCATGATATAAAAAATGCAAATTTTAATAAATGTAATTAAATAAATTATATTATAAATTTTTCATACCTTCACAGATTAAAAAATTTTAGTTTCCGAATTGTTAACGCAATGTAATTTTTTGCCACGTACAAAAATTCTCCAGTTTTATAGGTCACTATCTATTTATTATTTATTATTAGTTATTACATTATTATTATCTATCTTTAGCCTTAAATCAATTATCGATTAAATTATGAAAATTTTGAAACACATCAATGGTGTCAAACACTGCTATGAAAGATATTAATTAGGGTTTGAATTAGGCAAAAATATTTTTATTACGACTTTAACGATCGATTCACAGTAGAAATTGAAATTTTTAAAACGAAGACTCGTTCTAGAATTTTTTGTGATCATGCAATTGGTACTTTTATGGCTAAATTTTATTTTGACATTATTATGATGGAACTGATTGAATGGATTGAATGTATTATGATAGTACTTGTTGTTGTGGAAGTGTCGGCTATTGTGTTGTTGAAATTGTTGATTGTGGTTGGAAATTCGATCGAAAAATATTATTCGATTAAGGAGTTGATGCTTCTATGATTGTGACAATATTTGAGATTCTGCTAAAGGTCTTGTCTGTTGATCCGGAATAATATCAAAAGTCGACAAAGTTGGCCCTAATATTCCTTTTGCAGTGATAGTAGCTGAGTTGCCTCGCTAAATCATTAGTTATTCTATTTTTAATTATTAATTTTTAAAAACCAGTACTATACAATTTTTATAAAAGTCCATATAAAAGAATTATTCAGGTTTTCTTTTTGTTGTATTTGTTACAAATTTTGTTAAAACGCATCTTTAATAATAGAACATTTTTATTGTTTGATTTATTAGAGGAGAAACAAAGGATAAAGTTTAGGCACTCAAACATTAATAATCAATTGTTCATATTTAAAGAAAGTTTATTGAATAAGTAGAATGTCAGATCGTTAGAATTGTTCTGCAAAAAAATAAAATAAAATCTTATGCCTCTTTTTAAAGAAGTTGTTTCGGGAAAACAAAAAATTTATTTTCATTTTGAAATAAGTGTACTTTTATAATAAATGTAATTTTATTTACTTGCAAATAAATTTGATACATATAAAAATATTTATAAAATTGAATATTATGATCTCCTCCGCATTAATGGTGCTGATACTTTTTTTGCAGTTGCTGTTCTTTATACTCCCTCATCATTTTAACACGGCCTAAAAGTTCATCAAGTTTATTATCTAAATCTATTTTGATTTTTTTATAGTAAAAGAAGAAAGAATTATTGTTATTTATTATTATTTGGTATGATTATATAAACGTAATAAATAACTGTCAATATACTTACTAGTTAACTTTTCATCTTCCGTAGAATATGAACTTGTTAATTTTTGTATTGGTAAAATTTCAGTTTTGGGTGTCACGTCAGTAATTGATAGTTCTTCTTGTGTCAAATTAGTGTTATCGATCTTATGGTCATCATTTTCACATTTGTTTTCATTTTTAGTTTCATTTTCGCATTGATTGTCATTTTGGACATCAAGTGTAACAATCAATGGTGGGCTTTCAAACGTCTCATTTTCGTTTTGTTGTTGTAAATCGCCTAGAAATCAGAAAAAAATTTTAAGTTTATATATATTTTTAAAATAATCGATATACAAAGTTTTGATACTTACGATTTATTTGTTCTTTTATTTCTTGATTTTTTCGGTCTTTCATTTCACTATAAATAAAAAACAAGTTAGAAACTCTTTTTTTGTTTTTGATATATTTGTTTTTAAGAATACATACGTATATTTTTCGAACGCTGACAGGATAGCAGCACCCGAGACACCAACAAGAGTGGTTAAGATGAGTGATAGTAACATTCTTTTTGATGTATATAAAAAGATAAAAAAAAAAAAAAAGATAAAATTAGTTTTGCACAGCGCAGTCAAATATGAAACAAAGACGGAAAATGAAAATATTCATGTTAAAAGTACCTGAAAGTTAAATATCAAGAGTAAAGATGTTAACAATAAGCAAGCAGTGAGTCGAGAAATATGAAGCTAAGAGTAAAATTATAACAAGCAAATCGTAAATAGAGTGAGTTAAGAAAGTGTTGAGAAATTAAAATTCAAAATCAAGCAAGTAAATAAGTGGGTATTTATATTTAATTTTATATTTACATGATGTTATTTTTTTTTGATCAGCACATGTGAACAATTTCCTTTTTGGTTTTTTGGATCGTGCATGTTATTCTTTTTTATGTGTTACGTGGTCCTTACATATTTTTCATGAGATGACTAAAAAGTGACGCAATGCTTTTTTGATGAATTTTGAGCGTAAAATAAAAAAAAATGAATGAAAAACTAAATTTGGAAGCGTTGGAATATATATTTTTAATATAAAAATATTTAAAATTTTACTTTTTTTTCGTTCATTAAACATGTCAAACAAACTAAAAAAGAATTTTTGTGAGAGAAAAATGTAAAATAATTATAAGAAATGTCATTTAAATGTTTTGGTAAATTATCTCAGAACTTCTTAATGAAAAAGAACACTAAAGTAGATGAAGAAGGAAATAAGAGATTTTATACTGCGCATTCATTTGTCTTATGATATTGTTCACCATACTTTGGTAAAGAATTAGAGAGCACTACAACGATATTCGAACTTTCAAATTTTTGAAATTATTAAGTTAAAAATTATTTATTACTTTGAATATTATATTAAATTAATTAATAATTATATTATGGCTCGAAACTAATAAAATAAAATTCATTTATTATTTTAGATAAATATATATATGATGAAATTATCAATACAGATACCAAAACTGTTTGCAAATTAATGGTATTTCCAACGAGTTGGAACTTTAAGAACTATCGGTGAAATTAAAGACAATTGGCAAAACAATATATATGATTCAAGTTGTAATAAAAATTATGGTTAATAATTTGTTCGAATAGATATCAACTAAAACAAAAGAAGAATGTGTATGGACTAATCACAATCATTCTCGTATAAATAATTATGAATGGACCACTAAGAAACAAAAAAATTGCTTGAAGTTGCGAAACAAAATGAATACCAAGATCGTTAGATTAGGTGTGAGCACACTTGAGATTATTTTTATTTTGGAGAAATGTTCATTCATTTTCTTAATATTTATTTCAAATAGACACTGCCGAATGCTTTAAACAATACAACAGACAATTGTTCAATCCTTAGTTGGTGTTTTCTTCTCTTAAATTTTTAAGGGATTTTATTGATGTTCAATTTGTATAATTTTTTGATTTTAAATTTTATAGAAAATAGACAAAAGAGGAGATGAAGTATTAACTCGAGCTATTGATCTCTGTGAAGAGAAAAATGTTCGAATCATCTTTAACTATACATTGATTCTTTTATATTTAATTTGTATTTAATCCAATTCTTCATTATATTTTATTATTCAATTTGTTATCATTCTTCAATTATCTTTAATAGCAGTATCGATGGACTAATCCCACAATTCAATGTGGACAATGAAAAAGGGAAGATCAAAATGCTGTCTCGATATATGGACGTGACAGGATGAATACAATAATATGTATTGACATTCAATGTTGTGAGAGATGGATGAATGTACTTGGTCCTGAAATGAAAAACATAGAATTAGAGAAGTTGTCAAAGATTTAAACTTTCATGAATGGACTCAGATAAATCATCTAATCTTTAATGGAATACCGTATACATTACTTACATCAAATATATGGAGTAATTAACTGTCTTTATAATCATTTCAAAAAATACTTCCAAAAAAGTGCAAATTGGGATGAAGTAATTCAACAACTCAAACCAAGATTTATTATTATTATAATGTTACATCTTAAAAAAACATATTTTATTTTTATGAATTAATCTAATATTGCACAAATGTCAAAAAAAAAATTAAAGAAAAATAAAATAACATGCTACTATATACATCTATATGTTTCAAATAAAGGATATTTTTCCTGTTTTTCCTATGATATTAATTATAAAACGCTTACATTAGAATCACTGTTTCTTGGTTTCCGGTTTGCGTAAGGAAATCTACTAATAGAGACACCACATAGTCCTATACGCCACCGTTAGCATTAAACAACACAACATAAACAATAGGAAAATAGAAAAAATAAAAAAAAAAATAGAATAAATAGAAAAACACCCATCTCATCCTAGTGTGGCGGTCTGCCCAGAACAAGGAGTAAAGTTACGTCAATCAGTCCCACTAAATCGAACTCTCGTCACACCCCTTTCGTACTAACTCAACGTACTCTTGTACGCAATATTTCGTAACACCCACTATCCGCCAGTAGGATCAAGCAGTCACTTGCCTACTCGCAACGAATAGATATATATAAAATAAACTCTTAACACAGTACACACAGGTGCGATCTGAAGGTACGTGAGTAAGTGGAGTAAAAGTATCTTTTTACAGCTCACTACGCAAACTTTCGAATCTTAGCTTCAGACTTTATTCAGTAACTTTATTCAAGAAATTACAAAATTAGTAATAGAGGTATTACGGGCTGTTAACCGTTTCTCACCAATATTACCGTTATCACGAAATAAAAATATTAAAAATGTATCAAATTATTACGGGGTATATCGAAACTTTTAAACTTATTGCAAAGATGTAACAACAAAAATATATCACTGCTTTGGCGTGTCTTATCTCTGCTGCTAAATCAAAACAATATGTTTCTATCTTTATTATTTATTTTTATTATAAACTGCGAACCAAAAGATTATTAATTTTATTATTACAAATTAGGTGAAAGATTTTCGTAATTATTCGAAATGTACCAAAAGAAATTAAAAATTATAAAGATTTTAAAAATATGAGCCGATCCTTTTCACATCCTAAATTACCAGTCTATTTTATACACTTTCGAATTTATTTTCCCTCATCCTGTGTTGTCGCGTCTAAACACGTTCTTTTCTATTTTTAAGGATGACACACAAGGATGAAATACTTCGTACAAAGATGAATAATCTGTCATCTAGATGGTAACACACTCATCCGGTTACACTGTCATCTCAATGTCATCTCCCGTGACCTTCGCAACATTTCGAAATCCCGTGCACATCCCATGTGGAATTCGTGCACCCTCANTCATTAGCTGCAAATGCATTTCGCTGCACATTTTCAGTAATCTTTCGTACTCCTGTTTCGGAAGCTTGTAGATCCAGTCAGGTGTGACCAGTTGGAGATTCTTTGGTCGCAGCATTCCGACTGCTTGTGCGAGAGATCTTAACCTTTGCGCTATCTGGTATGTCCGTGATCCGTTCTGATGGGAATACCCTTGCAACTCGTGTTTTATCG
The DNA here is from genome assembly GCA_003547095.1 of Diversispora epigaea. Classification (NCBI taxonomy): domain Eukaryota; kingdom Fungi; phylum Glomeromycota; class Glomeromycetes; order Diversisporales; family Diversisporaceae; genus Diversispora; species Diversispora epigaea. Next base: position 455,870 of record PQFF01000083.1, on the reverse strand, counting down.
ACGTAGCCGTACGGATTTCTTGAAAAGTAGAAATGTACTCTCCAAGCCTTCTATAAGCGTTCACCCGTTGTCCGTTAGGATTATCTGGATCCGTGGCTACAGAGAGCAGCCCGGCTATGTCGTGATCAAACACTGCTTCCGTAAGATCGTGTACCTCTTCGGGTGCGGTTATTGTATCCAGGACATATGGGAGTAGCATGTCGTTCTCTCGCTGCACCACTTCATCACTCGTGGGTCCTCCCAGGTTTATTGCGTAACCTTCCGTTACCAGATATGTCCCTGTATCATCTAGTATAAGCTGTGCGCCTCTCGATAGTTCTAATAGTTCTTCGCGTAATCTGCTGACTCGTTCACAAAAGCTTTCGGAGATTTGTAGGTGGGTCATGTTAAATGTTTTTAGTCGTGTTTCGGGAAACGTCGCATTTTATCTTTGTCTTTCATGCACGGCTATTGTTCTCTGTTATCTCACGTGAGATAAAACCCCTTTGTTTGTAAGACCTTAGGCGATTTCCGTGTACAGGTCGGTGGTTCAATACTTCTCCGTTGCTAGTCCTCAATATGTATGACCCATTTCCCAAAACTTGATGAATAAAATAGGGTCCTGTCTATTTGTTCCGAAACTTGTCGCCATGAACATTTTGTAAATCTGATCGATATTCTAGTACCATATCGTCGTTTCTGTACGTCATAATACGGGTTCTCTTATCGTAAGCCCTCTTTTGTCGTGCCTGGGCATCTTTTATGTTCTTGGACGCTTTGATCTTGTTGTCTGCGAATACTCCTACCATCTCACTAATTCTTCTATTGATTAGGTCCTCGTACTGTCTTTCGCTAATTTCCGTGGCTGGCCATGTTACTATATCGAGCTCTATGGGCAGTGTAGGCACGCAACCATAGAGTAGGTAAAAGGGTTCGTACTTTGTCGTCCTATTCCTAATGGTCCGATATGCGAAGAGTGCCGGGGGTATTAACACATCCCAATCGTACGATGTTTCTTGTACGCACTTTTCCAGAGCCCTACATAAGGTCTGGTTGTACCGCTCTGTCAGGCCATTGCTCTGAGGGTGGTATGCAGACGTAAGTCTATGATGAGACCCCATTATCTCTACTAGGTTCGCTACTACTTGGCTGACGAATACTGCTCCTCTATCTGACAGTATCTCTCGCGGACATCCGTGACGGCATATTATTTCATCGTATAGGAACCATGCGACGGTCATCGCATCTGCCTTTTCTATTGCTCTGGCTTCCGGCCATTTTGTGAAATAGTCCGTAGCTACTATAATGTATCTTTTCTTTGTGGACGTTAGTTTCAAAGGTCCCACAATGTCTATTCCTAGTCGGTCGAATGCTTGCCCTACTTTAATGGGTCGCATTTCTTCGGTTCTCGTAGGTTTACCCTGTCGTTGGCACGCGTCACAGGATTCTATATAGTTCTTTACGTCTATGCCCATGGTGGGCCAGAAATATCGCTTCCTCGTTTTATCGATTGTAGCTTTTATGCCGAAATGTCCCGCATTTGGCACACTATGCATATTATGTAGTAATTTCGTTACGTCGCTTTTCAATATTACCCGTAATGGGCTATCATCCTTATTACGTTTGAATAATAAATTGTCCTGCACGATATAATGATTCGCCTGCTGCCGTAGTTGTTGTCGTTGCTCACTTGTCCAATTCGGGGGAAAAGTGTGATTGATTAAATACTCGGTTATTTGATTGTAAATCTCCGTGTCCATTTCGAAAGGTTTCGTAAGTCCTCTTCTATTTATCTGAGTTTCCGGGTTTCTTCTATTAGCTTTAGTGCTGGATCCGGGATAAAGTGTCTGCGTTGGCGTTAAGACGCCCTTGTTTATGAATTATTTCGTAATCGTACTCAGATAGTTCAAAGATCCAACGGGCAATTCTTCCTTTCGGTTGCGGACGATTCTTCAACCATGTGAGGGCTAGGTTGTCAGTGTACAAATCAAACTTGGGACCATGCAAATAATGCCTGAAATGTCGTACAGCCCAGATGGCAGCGAGGCACTCTCTTTCAACGACAGTATAGTTTTGTTCGGTACTGGACAGCAGTCGGCTAGCATAAGCAACGGGGTGTTCGTGATTCTCCGTATCCTTCTGTGAGAGCACAGCTCCAATACCACAGTCAGATGCATCGGTAGCGAGTATAAACTGTTTCGTGAAATCAGGGTACGTCATTATAGGTGCCGAAGTTAGACGGCCCTTCAACAAGTCGAACGCAGACTGGTGTTCATGCTTCCATTCGAACACGACGTCCCTTTTCGTAAGGTTATGCAACGGTTTCGCGACAGTAGAGAATTCTTTTACAAATCTTCTATAGTAAGACGCAAGTCCCAGGAAGGCTCGGACATTCGTTTTGTCTCTTGGGACAGGATAACTCTTCACTTTCTCAATCTTTGCCGGATCAGGAGCTATCCCTTTGATTGTTATGATGTGGCCTAAAAATGCTAGTCTTGTTCGGAAAAAGTCGCACTTCTCCAGATTTATCTTTAAACCTGCGTTCCTTAAAAGGGTAAAAACAACTTTTAAATGCTCTTCATGTTCTTCGCAAGTTTTCGAGTAGATGATAATATCGTCTATATATACAAGTACGAACTTCCACGCAACCTCATGGAAAACTCTATCCATCACTCTCTGGAATGTTGCGGGAGCGTTGATAAGTCCAAACGGCATCACTAAGAACTCATATATTCCAAATGGGGTAGTGAAAGCGGTCTTTTCGCGATCCTTCGCTGCTACCTCCACTTGCCAAAACCCTGATGCTAGGTCCAAGGTAGAAAAGAAAGCGGAATGTCCTAAAGCATCTAGCATATCAGCTATTCGAGGGACTGGGTAGGCGTCAGGTTTCGTAACAGCGTTCAGCTTTCTGTAATCAATGCAAAGCCTGAACTTCCCATTCTTCTTGCTAACCACTACTGTGGGTGCAGACCAGGGGCTAAACGACTTTTTGATCAATCCGTTCGTCAACATACGCTCTATTTCCTCCTTCAAGAAATTCAAGTGTCGGGGTGAAGTTCGATAGGGATGCAACTTGATAGGTTTCGCAGTTCCTACATCTATTGTATGTTGGTAGACGCCGGTCTTCCCTAACTGAGAGAGGTCGCTTGCTGCTAAGTTCGGGAATTCCCCGATAATCTTCGTAATTAGAGGTTTGTACTGGTTTTCCTCGAGCATCTCTGCTCCTCCTTGCGTCAGGTTACAACGTATGTCTTGTATTTCATTTTGCGGTAGTATTGAAATAGCTTCCCACTCTCGTAATTGTTCTTCGCATGTTTCGCATTTGTCCTCCCTGGTTTCAAGATATTTTTCACACCAGCAGGATGATTTTGGTCCCGTAACACTTCGTCGTCCTTGTTTACGCTTCTTCTTCTTTCTGACGATGTCGAAACAGTACGTTAGGTAATCATAGGTCTCCCACGTGGTATACTCCGAATTTGTGTGTATCCCTTCGGAGGTAATCTTATACTTCACGCTAGTCCCTTGCTGAGGCAGATTGTATGAGAGGCCCACAAAGTTTGCCTCGTTGTCATCGGTTTCCTCGCCTGAGTCTTCACTGCTCTCATTACTTTCCTCGTCACTTTCGCTATCACTTTCACCGTCGCTATCTGGCGACGCTTCATTGGTATTCCGGCAAGGGATACTAATCGCTCCTTTTTCGTCTCTTAACGTCAACTTACAATGTTGATAATCAATAATCGCACNCTTTTATTTCTTGATTTTTTCGGTCTTTCATTTCACTATAAATAAAAAACAAGTTAGAAACTCTTTTTTTGTTTTTGATATATTTGTTTTTAAGAATACATACGTATATTTTTCGAACGCTGACAGGATAGCAGCACCCGAGACACCAACAAGAGTGGTTAAGATGAGTGATAGTAACATTCTTTTTGATGTATATAAAAAGATAAAAAAAAAAAAAAAGATAAAATTAGTTTTGCACAGCGCAGTCAAATATGAAACAAAGACGGAAAATGAAAATATTCATGTTAAAAGTACCTGAAAGTTAAATATCAAGAGTAAAGATGTTAACAATAAGCAAGCAGTGAGTCGAGAAATATGAAGCTAAGAGTAAAATTATAACAAGCAAATCGTAAATAGAGTGAGTTAAGAAAGTGTTGAGAAATTAAAATTCAAAATCAAGCAAGTAAATAAGTGGGTATTTATATTTAATTTTATATTTACATGATGTTATTTTTTTTTGATCAGCACATGTGAACAATTTCCTTTTTGGTTTTTTGGATCGTGCATGTTATTCTTTTTTATGTGTTACGTGGTCCTTACATATTTTTCATGAGATGACTAAAAAGTGACGCAATGCTTTTTTGATGAATTTTGAGCGTAAAATAAAAAAAAATGAATGAAAAACTAAATTTGGAAGCGTTGGAATATATATTTTTAATATAAAAATATTTAAAATTTTACTTTTTTTTCGTTCATTAAACATGTCAAACAAACTAAAAAAGAATTTTTGTGAGAGAAAAATGTAAAATAATTATAAGAAATGTCATTTAAATGTTTTGGTAAATTATCTCAGAACTTCTTAATGAAAAAGAACACTAAAGTAGATGAAGAAGGAAATAAGAGATTTTATACTGCGCATTCATTTGTCTTATGATATTGTTCACCATACTTTGGTAAAGAATTAGAGAGCACTACAACGATATTCGAACTTTCAAATTTTTGAAATTATTAAGTTAAAAATTATTTATTACTTTGAATATTATATTAAATTAATTAATAATTATATTATGGCTCGAAACTAATAAAATAAAATTCATTTATTATTTTAGATAAATATATATATGATGAAATTATCAATACAGATACCAAAACTGTTTGCAAATTAATGGTATTTCCAACGAGTTGGAACTTTAAGAACTATCGGTGAAATTAAAGACAATTGGCAAAACAATATATATGATTCAAGTTGTAATAAAAATTATGGTTAATAATTTGTTCGAATAGATATCAACTAAAACAAAAGAAGAATGTGTATGGACTAATCACAATCATTCTCGTATAAATAATTATGAATGGACCACTAAGAAACAAAAAAATTGCTTGAAGTTGCGAAACAAAATGAATACCAAGATCGTTAGATTAGGTGTGAGCACACTTGAGATTATTTTTATTTTGGAGAAATGTTCATTCATTTTCTTAATATTTATTTCAAATAGACACTGCCGAATGCTTTAAACAATACAACAGACAATTGTTCAATCCTTAGTTGGTGTTTTCTTCTCTTAAATTTTTAAGGGATTTTATTGATGTTCAATTTGTATAATTTTTTGATTTTAAATTTTATAGAAAATAGACAAAAGAGGAGATGAAGTATTAACTCGAGCTATTGATCTCTGTGAAGAGAAAAATGTTCGAATCATCTTTAACTATACATTGATTCTTTTATATTTAATTTGTATTTAATCCAATTCTTCATTATATTTTATTATTCAATTTGTTATCATTCTTCAATTATCTTTAATAGCAGTATCGATGGACTAATCCCACAATTCAATGTGGACAATGAAAAAGGGAAGATCAAAATGCTGTCTCGATATATGGACGTGACAGGATGAATACAATAATATGTATTGACATTCAATGTTGTGAGAGATGGATGAATGTACTTGGTCCTGAAATGAAAAACATAGAATTAGAGAAGTTGTCAAAGATTTAAACTTTCATGAATGGACTCAGATAAATCATCTAATCTTTAATGGAATACCGTATACATTACTTACATCAAATATATGGAGTAATTAACTGTCTTTATAATCATTTCAAAAAATACTTCCAAAAAAGTGCAAATTGGGATGAAGTAATTCAACAACTCAAACCAAGATTTATTATTATTATAATGTTACATCTTAAAAAAACATATTTTATTTTTATGAATTAATCTAATATTGCACAAATGTCAAAAAAAAAATTAAAGAAAAATAAAATAACATGCTACTATATACATCTATATGTTTCAAATAAAGGATATTTTTCCTGTTTTTCCTATGATATTAATTATAAAACGCTTACATTAGAATCACTGTTTCTTGGTTTCCGGTTTGCGTAAGGAAATCTACTAATAGAGACACCACATAGTCCTATACGCCACCGTTAGCATTAAACAACACAACATAAACAATAGGAAAATAGAAAAAATAAAAAAAAAAATAGAATAAATAGAAAAACACCCATCTCATCCTAGTGTGGCGGTCTGCCCAGAACAAGGAGTAAAGTTACGTCAATCAGTCCCACTAAATCGAACTCTCGTCACACCCCTTTCGTACTAACTCAACGTACTCTTGTACGCAATATTTCGTAACACCCACTATCCGCCAGTAGGATCAAGCAGTCACTTGCCTACTCGCAACGAATAGATATATATAAAATAAACTCTTAACACAGTACACACAGGTGCGATCTGAAGGTACGTGAGTAAGTGGAGTAAAAGTATCTTTTTACAGCTCACTACGCAAACTTTCGAATCTTAGCTTCAGACTTTATTCAGTAACTTTATTCAAGAAATTACAAAATTAGTAATAGAGGTATTACGGGCTGTTAACCGTTTCTCACCAATATTACCGTTATCACGAAATAAAAATATTAAAAATGTATCAAATTATTACGGGGTATATCGAAACTTTTAAACTTATTGCAAAGATGTAACAACAAAAATATATCACTGCTTTGGCGTGTCTTATCTCTGCTGCTAAATCAAAACAATATGTTTCTATCTTTATTATTTATTTTTATTATAAACTGCGAACCAAAAGATTATTAATTTTATTATTACAAATTAGGTGAAAGATTTTCGTAATTATTCGAAATGTACCAAAAGAAAATTAAAATTAT
>PQFF01000083.1:398430-444223 GCA_003547095.1 Diversispora epigaea | reverse complement strand
GAGTAAAGTTACGTCAATCAGTCCCACTAAATCGAACTCTCGTCACACCCCTTTTCGTACTAACTCAACGTACTCTTGTACGCAATATTTCGTAACACCCACTATCCGCCAGTAGGATCAAGCAGTCACTTGCCTACTCGCAACGAATAGATATATATAAAATAAACTCTTAACACAGTACACACAGGTGCGATCTGAAGGTACGTGAGTAAGTGGAGTAAAAGTATCTTTTTACAGCTCACTACGCAAACTTTCGAATCTTAGCTTCAGACTTTATTCAGTAACTTTATTCAAGAAATTACAAAATTAGTAATAGAGGTATTACGGGCTGTTAACCGTTTCTCACCAATATTACCGTTATCACGAAATAAAAATATTAAAAATGTATCAAATTATTACGGGGTATATCGAAACTTTTAAACTTATTGCAAAGATGTAACAACAAAAATATATCACTGCTTTGGCGTGTCTTATCTCTGCTGCTAAATCAAAACAATATGTTTCTATCTTTATTATTTATTTTTATTATAAACTGCGAACCAAAAGATTATTAATTTTATTATTACAAATTAGGTGAAAGATTTTCGTAATTATTCGAAATGTACCAAAAGAAATTAAAAATTATAAAGATTTTAAAAATATGAGCCGATCCTTTTCACATCCTAAATTACCAGTCTATTTTATACACTTTCGAATTTATTTTCCCTCATCCTGTGTTGTCGCGTCTAAACACGTTCTTTTCTATTTTTAAGGATGACACACAAGGATGAAATACTTCGTACAAAGATGAATAATCTGTCATCTAGATGGTAACACACTCATCCGGTTACACTGTCATCTCAATGTCATCTCCCGTGACCTTCGCAACATTTCGAAATCCCGTGCACATCCCATGTGGAATTCGTGCACCCTCACTAGTATATCCAGAGTCTTCTAAATCATCTTTCTTTTTTTTTTCAAACCTACCTCGAATATCGTTGTCCTATTATATATGAAAAAGAAAAAAATAAAGGTTATTATTTGTAATAAAAACTCAAAAATTAGAAATTAGGAAAAACAGGAAAAAAAGCGAAAAGTGAAAAAGTGAAATAAAGAAAAAAACAACAAAAAAACAAAAAAAAACGTAGGAAAAGTGGATTTTGAATATCATTTTTTTCATGAGAAAAAAAAAAAAGAAGTTTTTTCGTGCATTATCCTTACAATCTATGTAATATGATGATTCCAGATTTTGAATCATGAGAAAAAAAAAACTAAGTTTTTTTGTGCATTATCCTTACAATCTATACACAATAAAACGTAATACAATGATTTCGATGACATAATTATGACTACACGCTGATCCGATAAGTTCTTCAGTTATTTTGCTTTCTCACCACTTTACTTTTCTGTCCTAACTTTTCTTTTTTCTATTTTCCGTTTTTAAATTATTATTATCGTTATTGAAGAATGTTATTAAAGTGTAAAAATATTAATCTTTTTTTTTTATATCTATTAGGGTGAAGATATTCAAGGTAGGTTTGGAAGAAAGAAAAGAAAGATGATTTAGAAGATTGTAGAAAATATTAGTTTGAAGTGGGTCTTCTATTTATTCTATTTTTCTGTTGTTTATGTTGTTTAATGCTAACGGCGGCGTATAAGACTGTGTTGATCATGGCTTGCACTATGTGTTGCCTCTCTATTTGTAGATTTCCTAACNTTGTACGCACTTTTCCAGAGCCCTACATAAGGTCTGGTTGTACCGCTCTGTCAGGCCATTGCTCTGAGGGTGGTATGCAGACGTAAGTCTATGATGAGACCCCATTATCTCTACTAGGTTCGCTACTACTTGGCTGACGAATACTGCTCCTCTATCTGACAGTATCTCTCGCGGACATCCGTGACGGCATATTATTTCATCGTATAGGAACCATGCGACGGTCATCGCATCTGCCTTTTCTATTGCTCTGGCTTCCGGCCATTTTGTGAAATAGTCCGTAGCTACTATAATGTATCTTTTCTTTGTGGACGTTAGTTTCAAAGGTCCCACAATGTCTATTCCTAGTCGGTCGAATGCTTGCCCTACTTTAATGGGTCGCATTTCTTCGGTTCTCGTAGGTTTACCCTGTCGTTGGCACGCGTCACAGGATTCTATATAGTTCTTTACGTCTATGCCCATGGTGGGCCAGAAATATCGCTTCCTCGTTTTATCGATTGTAGCTTTTATGCCGAAATGTCCCGCATTTGGCACACTATGCATATTATGTAGTAATTTCGTTACGTCGCTTTTCAATATTACCCGTAATGGGCTATCATCCTTATTACGTTTGAATAATAAATTGTCCTGCACGATATAATGATTCGCCTGCTGCCGTAGTTGTTGTCGTTGCTCACTTGTCCAATTCGGGGGAAAAGTGTGATTGATTAAATACTCGGTTATTTGATTGTAAATCTCCGTGTCCATTTCGAAAGGTTTCGTAAGTCCTCTTCTATTTATCTGAGTTTCCGGGTTTCTTCTATTAGCTTTAGTGCTGGATCCGGGATAAAGTGTCTGCGTTGGCGTTAAGACGCCCTTGTTTATGAATTATTTCGNACGGGCAATTCTTCCTTTCGGTTGCGGACGATTCTTCAACCATGTGAGGGCTAGGTTGTCAGTGTACAAATCAAACTTGGGACCATGCAAATAATGCCTGAAATGTCGTACAGCCCAGATGGCAGCGAGGCACTCTCTTTCAACGACAGTATAGTTTTGTTCGGTACTGGACAGCAGTCGGCTAGCATAAGCAACGGGGTGTTCGTGATTCTCCGTATCCTTCTGTGAGAGCACAGCTCCAATACCACAGTCAGATGCATCGGTAGCGAGTATAAACTGTTTCGTGAAATCAGGGTACGTCATTATAGGTGCCGAAGTTAGACGGCCCTTCAACAAGTCGAACGCAGACTGGTGTTCATGCTTCCATTCGAACACGACGTCCCTTTTCGTAAGGTTATGCAACGGTTTCGCGACAGTAGAGAATTCTTTTACAAATCTTCTATAGTAAGACGCAAGTCCCAGGAAGGCTCGGACATTCGTTTTGTCTCTTGGGACAGGATAACTCTTCACTTTCTCAATCTTTGCCGGATCAGGAGCTATCCCTTTGATTGTTATGATGTGGCCTAAAAATGCTAGTCTTGTTCGGAAAAAGTCGCACTTCTCCAGATTTATCTTTAAACCTGCGTTCCTTAAAAGGGTAAAAACAACTTTTAAATGCTCTTCATGTTCTTCGCAAGTTTTCGAGTAGATGATAATATCGTCTATATATACAAGTACGAACTTCCACGCAACCTCATGGAAAACTCTATCCATCACTCTCTGGAATGTTGCGGGAGCGTTGATAAGTCCAAACGGCATCACTAAGAACTCATATATTCCAAATGGGGTAGTGAAAGCGGTCTTTTCGCGATCCTTCGCTGCTACCTCCACTTGCCAAAACCCTGATGCTAGGTCCAAGGTAGAAAAGAAAGCGGAATGTCCTAAAGCATCTAGCATATCAGCTATTCGAGGGACTGGGTAGGCGTCAGGTTTCGTAACAGCGTTCAGCTTTCTGTAATCAATGCAAAGCCTGAACTTCCCATTCTTCTTGCTAACCACTACTGTGGGTGCAGACCAGGGGCTAAACGACTTTTTGATCAATCCGTTCGTCAACATACGCTCTATTTCCTCCTTCAAGAAATTCAAGTGTCGGGGTGAAGTTCGATAGGGATGCAACTTGATAGGTTTCGCAGTTCCTACATCTATTGTATGTTGGTAGACGCCGGTCTTCCCTAACTGAGAGAGGTCGCTTGCTGCTAAGTTCGGGAATTCCCCGATAATCTTCGTAATTAGAGGTTTGTACTGGTTTTCCTCGAGCATCTCTGCTCCTCCTTGCGTCAGGTTACAACGTATGTCTTGTATTTCATTTTGCGGTAGTATTGAAATAGCTTCCCACTCTCGTAATTGTTCTTCGCATGTTTCGCATTTGTCCTCCCTGGTTTCAAGATATTTTTCACACCAGCAGGATGATTTTGGTCCCGTAACACTTCGTCGTCCTTGTTTACGCTTCTTCTTCTTTCTGACGATGTCGAAACAGTACGTTAGGTAATCATAGGTCTCCCACGTGGTATACTCCGAATTTGTGTGTATCCCTTCGGAGGTAATCTTATACTTCACGCTAGTCCCTTGCTGAGGCAGATTGTATGAGAGGCCCACAAAGATTGCCTCGTTGTCATCGGTTTCCTCGCCTGAGTCTTCACTGCTCTCATTACTTTCCTCGTCACTTTCGCTATCACTTTCACCGTCGCTATCTGGCGACGCTTCATTGGTATTCCGGCAAGGGATACTAATCGCTCCTTTTTCGTCTCTTAACGTCAACTTACAATGTTGATAATCAATAATCGCACCCGCTCTTCTCAGCCAGTCAGTGCCAAGTACTAGAGAGTATCCGGACGCGTCGATAACTTCCATATCTACTGCTACAGTTACGCTTCCTATTCTTACAGGAACTTGGGTTACAATTCCCAAACTAGAGCGTTTTTTACCGTGTATACCCGTAATCCTTCTTTCGGAAGACTTCTCTACTCTTCGTCCCAACGACTCCATGAAACTCTTTGAGACAATACTGATGGAAGAGCCACTATCAAGTATTACTTCGACCTTCCATCCTGCAACCTGGGCCTTGCACATCATAGGTGTATTTCCCTCTATTTTTGTATGGTTGGCGACCTTCGCTAATTTCGTACGTTTGGGTGCCAAAGCTTTCCGTACATCATTTCGGAAAGGTGGCATTGCCATGATCTGTCCTAAAGTAATGTTAGCTCTCGTGTTCAGTAGGTCAGAGACAATGGAGTATGGTGGGGCAGCTTGCGTCATGTATGGTTGTTGTGGAGAAGGTGCTTTCCTTTTCTTCTTTTGTCGTGATCCTTCGGATACTTCTTTACCCTTTCCTGAGCGTAACCTTTTAGCAATAGGCTGGGCTGTTTGTTTGTTTGCGGATCCTTCCGCTACATTCGCATTATTTGTGCTGGTCTTTAATAAGGGATTTGTTTCACTCGCACTCTCACCCTCCGGAGGTGCGCTTAATAGTTTAAATGCCGTGCTGTTTCCCATGTAGTAGCAGCGGGCTGCTTGACTTCTTCCTGTTGGGTCACGAATGTGTTGCCATTTGTGCCATTTAACGGTATTTGGTTTACGGATTGATTCGTCGCGATATTGGCTTGGGGCTGAACCGCTCTAGCTGGTTCTCGAGGTGGCAGTGTAGCGGGATTTCCCGAGTTTCCTTGCTTTGTAGGGCACATTCTTGCTATATGTCCCGCTTGTCCGCAGAAAAAGCAGCGAAACGGGTCATTGGCATTATTGTTACGGTTCCATGTGTTCTGACCTCTAATATCGTTGTTGTAGTTCGGCCTTCTGTAGGATGTGTGTGTAGGTCTTTCGTCCCTATCCGTAATTCTCTGTAACTTTTCGACGATCGGCGCAAGTGCCTTTTGTACAATGCGCTCTATTACGTCTTCTCTATTTCGGTCCTGGTCGCGACTTGGCGTAAATCCCTGGGGGTTTACGTAGGTAGTAGCGCCATACCCGACCGTGGCTTCAGGATATGTCTGCGCATTCTCTTCGAACTGTTTCGCAATTCTGATTGCTGCTTCTAAAGAAGGATTTTCTTGGGACAGGATAAGGGGTCGCGCTTGGTAGGCAATATCCTTTCGTAATCCTTTTAGGAACTGCCAGACCTTTTCGTCCTCGCTCCATCTGTTCTCGCCGTCAATGCGTCTGATCAGTTTCTTGACGTCGTTAGCGTACTGCTCCACTGTTTCGTTCACTTTCTGTATTTTCATTGATAGTTCGAACCTCCATTGATTTATCAACGCAGTGGTCTTGAAAGTGGCTAAAAATGAGGCTTCGAACGATACTCGGTTTCTGTCGCTCCAATGCGTAATGGGGTTTTGTCCCTCTTGTACTTCGCTGAACCATAGTCCCGCTGCACCTTGTAAGTATCCGGCGACGACTTGAAGTTTATATTCGCTAGTATACTGGTTTATCCTAGCAGATCTGTTGAATTCCTCCAACCATTCCATAGGGTCTCGATTTCCTCCTCCAAACGTCGGCATCTTCGCATCATTTCTGATACGAAAGGCGTCTTGTAATCCCTTTATTAAAGCGTTGGTTCCGCTTTCTTCGGTGCTGCGACTCATTCCTCTAGTTATTCTCTTATTCGTCACGGTGGCTATTGTTTCGTAGGGATACGGATTCTTGTTGTCTTGTTACACAAATTTCAAAACGTTTGTCTTCGTCGTTGATCGTTTGATTTGTAAGAACTTTATTATGTTAACGACTGCTTTGTACTCAAAAAATCTTGTTGGGAACAGAAATTTCTGTCGTTTTTAGGACTATTTCGTATTGTTACGCTTTCTTTTGGCGGGAATAATCTTTTGGATTTTTAAAGGGGATATCTCAAACAATATAAACTCTAACTATATTTATCAAAATTCTCGTAAATCTGTGAAACACTACTTTTCTTAAGAATACTTTATGCCAAACCTCACAGGAGGCACCAAAATCTGTGGCGGTCTGCCCAGAACAAGGAGTAAAGTTACGTCAATCAGTCCCACTAAATCGAACTCTCGTCACACCCCTTTCGTACTAACTCAATGTACTCTTGTACGCAATATTTCGTAACACCCACTATCCGCCAGTAGGATCAAGCAGTCACTTGCCTACTCGCAACGAATAGATATATATAAAATAAACTCTTAACACAGTACACACAGGTGCGATCTGAAGGTACGTGAGTAAGTGGAGTAAAAGTATCTTTTTACAGCTCACTACGCAAACTTTCGAATCTTAGCTTCAGACTTTATTCAGTAACTTTATTCAAGAAATTACAAAATTAGTAATAGAGGTATTACGGGCTGTTAACCGTTTCTCACCAATATTACCGTTATCACGAAATAAAAATATTAAAAATGTATCAAATTATTACGGGGTATATCGAAACTTTTAAACTTATTGCAAAGATGTAACAACAAAAATATATCACTGCTTTGGCGTGTCTTATCTCTGCTGCTAAATCAAAACAATATGTTTCTATCTTTATTATTTATTTTTATTATAAACTGCGAACCAAAAGATTATTAATTTTATTATTACAAATTAGGTGAAAGATTTTCGTAATTATTCGAAATGTACCAAAAGAAATTAAAAATTATAAAGATTTTAAAAATATGAGCCGATCCTTTTCACATCCTAAATTACCAGTCTATTTTATACACTTTCGAATTTATTTTCCCTCATCCTGTGTTGTCGCGTCTAAACACGTTCTTTTCTATTTTTAAGGATGACACACAAGGATGAAATACTTCGTACAAAGATGAATAATCTGTCATCTAGATGGTAACACACTCATCCGGTTACACTGTCATCTCAATGTCATCTCCCGTGACCTTCGCAACATTTCGAAATCCCGTGCACATCCCATGTGGAATTCGTGCACCCTCACTAGTATATCCAGAGTCTTCTAAATCATCTTTCTTTTTTTTTTCAAACCTACCTCGAATATCGTTGTCCTATTATATATGAAAAAGAAAAAAATAAAGGTTATTATTTGTAATAAAAACTCAAAAATTAGAAATTAGGAAAAACAGGAAAAAAAGCGAAAAGTGAAAAAGTGAAATAAAGAAAAAAACAACAAAAAAACAAAAAAAAACGTAGGAAAAGTGGATTTTGAATATCATTTTTTTCATGAGAAAAAAAAAAAAGAAGTTTTTTCGTGCATTATCCTTACAATCTATGTAATATGATGATTCCAGATTTTGAATCATGAGAAAAAAAAAACTAAGTTTTTTTGTGCATTATCCTTACAATCTATACACAATAAAACGTAATACAATGATTTCGATGACATAATTATGACTACACGCTGATCCGATAAGTTCTTCAGTTATTTTGCTTTCTCACCACTTTACTTTTCTGTCCTAACTTTTCTTTTTTCTATTTTCCGTTTTTAAATTATTATTATCGTTATTGAAGAATGTTATTAAAGTGTAAAAATATTAATCTTTTTTTTTTATATCTATTAGGGTGAAGATATTCAAGGTAGGTTTGGAAGAAAGAAAAGAAAGATGATTTAGAAGATTGTAGAAAATATTAGTTTGAAGTGGGTCTTCTATTTATTCTATTTTTCTGTTGTTTATGTTGTTTAATGCTAACGGCGGCGTATAAGACTGTGTTGATCATGGCTTGCACTATGTGTTGCCTCTCTATTTGTAGATTTCCTAACGTGAACTGGAGACCAAGAAATGGTGATTATAATGTAAGTGTTTTAAAATTTTTATTAATAGAAAAGCGGAAAATAGAAAAAAGAAATTTATGTATACATTTTATATTTTGTTATATTTCCTTAATTAATAAAATAATAAATTTTGAAAGAAGTATTGAAAATATCTTTATTTAAATTGTTTTTATTTAAAAGTGTTTATTACAATATTACTAAAAATAAATTTACTTCATATAAATGGTTAGAAAAATAAATGTAAGTGACATAAACTAGCGTTGAGATACGAGAAAGTCTTTTGTTGTTAAATTCTTCGAGATAAATCAAAATACTCAGGTGAGAAATAAAGTCTAGAATAGATATATCATTTAAATATCTTCATCATAATATTATTTTCTTGTATTAGGATGAATAATTTAGTTATTCTTTATCCACAGTAATATTTCCAATCAAAAATCAGTCTATTTAAAAATATATTACAAATTGCTGAATATTTCTGATGGCGTTTTCCTTTTGCCTTGGGTTACCTTTCACTTTGCAAACCTTCTTCTGGCCCTTTATAGCAGAAGCCACCTTCCATCATAATTTTGAAAACCTTGACAAACTAATCCGATACTTGACTTGAAAATTCCATTTATACATTGTGGTTTAACTAGGGATGGAAATTCTCAAATAGAGCCACATTGAAAATTTGCTTAACAGCACATTGGCACGTCCAGCCATCCTGAAGCTTGAAGCACACAGTGTGTTGAGTATTTTCCTTTGATGAATACTATATTTGAGATTTGACACTTTGTTGCTGGCAGAATTTCCATCAATATGATTAACATATTCTTTACTTTCTACTTTTGAATAAAATTCTAAAGCAACCAAACGATGAATAAAAAACTTATGAACTCGACCAACTTGGAGATGATGGTTAACTGAAAGTTAAAACTCTAAATTTTTTTGATTTCTCTCCACTCTCAATTGGGATCATAATCAACTATTATAATATCAATTGCCAACCTTCAACAATATTCAGCTTTTTTCTGCAACATAAACTATTACTTCTATTTAGTATTCGATGCATGATTTAACCAAGTATGCGAAAGACAATATATTCTTTAGATATATAGTTATTTTTACGACGTAATTCTTGTATTTCTAGCAAGTTCCAGTCTTTTGGTATGTATGTTAGAAAAATAAAAATAGAACATCGTTGTGTACATTAATCGTGCGTATTCGCGAAAATATGAATACTAACTTAATATATAGAGTGTATAATATAATTCATAATTCTTCAAAATTTATTGCTAAAATATTAATTAATTAGGGGCAATTCGATATTTTCAGTAGAAACAAATTTCTAAAGAACGATTTCTTTATAGTGGATTGGATAATTGATGAAATAATATGTATGATTCAAATTAAGATCTTTATTATAATTAAAATTATGGTTAATAATTTGATCAAATAGGTATCAACTAAAATAAAAGAAGATTGTGTATCGACTAATCACGATCATTCTTGTATAAATAATGAATGGACTACTCAGAAAACAAAAAAATTCTTGACGTAGCGAAACAAAATGAATAGTTAAGATCATCCTAGATTTGGGTGTGAGCACATTTGAGATTATTTTTATTGGTAAGAATTTTAAAGGAATCATATTGATATTCAATTTGTATTGTTTTTTGACACTTTAAATTTAATAGAAAATGGACAAAAGAGGAAGATGAAATATTAATTTTAACCCGAGCTGTTGATCTCTGTGAAGAGAAAACTGTTTGAATCATCTTTAACTATTCATGGATTCTTTTATATTTAATTTGTATTTAATCCAATTCTCCATTATATTTTATTAGTCAATTTGTTATTATTCTTCAATTATCTTTGATAAAAGAATGGGACAACAATGCTTATATCGATGGACCAATCTCACAATTCAACATGGAAAAGGGAGGATCAAAAATGCAGTCTCGATATATGGACGTAACGAGATGAATACAATAATATGTATTTACGTTCAATGTTGTGAGAGATTGATGAATGTACTTAGTCCTGAAATAAAGAAGATCCATGGGTCAATGAAGTTAATATTTTTATTACATTCTTTGATAGTTTGTAATTGAGACATTTATTATTATTTAGTATAAAACATAGGATTAGGGAAGTAGTTAAAGATTTCAACTATAATGAACGGACGCACGAACGATTAGGTAAATTATCTAATCTTTAATGGACGTTATTTATATTAAATATATGCTGTCCTTATAATCATTTTAAAAATTCTTCCAAAAAGGATGGAAATTTGGATGAGGTAATTTAACCACTCGAACCAAAATTTTTTATTATAATGTTAGTGGTTTGAGTTGATAAACCGCGTTAGAATGTTGAGGGAATACAAAGAACAGCAAATGCGAAAAATGTATCAACAACAACATTAATGTGGAGATCATTATGCTCATTTTTTAAAATTTTATAACTCATTTGTATTAAATTTATTTGAAATAAATAAAATTATTTCTATATATTTATTGAAATTTTATTATTGAGTTACAAAATATTTAAAATCATTTTAAATTGACAAAATTAATTTTGTCTTCCCTTACGAATTGCATCTACAAAATATTATGTAATCATTTCACCGAAACTAGTTTTCTATTTTAGTCCTATTTAAAAGATAGATAGATTACATAAAAGTAATATATTATAAAAAAAAATAATGAACCCAGACTATATTTGTAAAATAATGGAATGTTTTGACAAAATGATTTCTTAAATATTTCCATTTTGAGTTGCCAAAAATATGGTAAATGTCTTTTGTAACTGGATTGCATTTACAACGTAAAATTTTTTTTTTTAATCTGATGTAATGTTTTAATTTTGAATCTTATTGGTTTATTTTAAAAATTTATAATTTATACATAGTTAAGGATCGGGGATCAGAAAAATAAAACGTATAAAAGAAGCAAAATAATTCATTCACCTCAAAAACAAAATTAAAATCCTATTATTCAAGATGCAAAATAATCAATTCCAACAACAATCTTCTCAACAATCTCAATCGCAACTCCAACATTGGGAGCAACGACGGCAATCACCTCCACCACCACAACGACTACAACTAAATTTTTCGCCTGTCATGGCTATGTCTACGGAAAGACGATACCGGCACGAAATTGAGGCAGCTGTTGGGGTGAACCACAGTAATTCGTTGATGATGCTGGCAGCAGTAGCATCAGAAGTTAGGACTCGAATTCGGGGTAAACGTAGAATTGAAGATGTCGAAGGTATATTTAATATTTCATTTTTTAAAAAAAAAATTATAATACTAAACGAATAATGAAATTTTATTATTAATAGGCGAAGTTGATGATAATGAAAATGTTGAGAACGATAGTGTTCAAAATCCACAACTACCATATCCACGAAGACATTATCCGGAACCACAAATACCACAATTACAATATCGTCTACAAATCCCACAACAAAATGTGGTAGATTACTGGGTTTCAAAATTTTTGGCTGTGTCTACCGAGCAAGTTGTAGATACAAAATCAGATTTGAGTAGGTGGGTTAAGAGGCGTAGAATCGAAGATGCGGGAGGAGGAGGTAAAGTTCATATTTTATTTTTGAAAAAAATTATAAATAATAAATGAATAAATAAATGATAATGATAAATAATGAAATTTATCTTAATAGAAGATGATGAAGAGTGTGATGGCCCCGGGCGAAATAGAATGTCAAGTAAGTAACATTTTTTTCAATATTATTTATTTTTATATATTCTAATATATATATATTTCATTTTTATAGTTGAATTTTTATTAAATTAATATGTAGATGATTGGTTCGTTATTTTTTATAAAAAAATTTTCATTTATATATTTTTTTTCATTTGTTTTATTTTTTTTTTCGTTTATATTTTTAATAAAAATTATTTTCCTGTGAATAATTGAAAAATTTTTAAATCAATCTTGAGTTCCATGTAAGATTGATTCAAATTTATATGAATATTTGTTAAAGTATATGCAATTCCCCTACGGATAATCCATGTAGAAATTACTGCAGCATGTCCTTCAAAAATTATAGTCGAAAAGATTCACCTGGCTCTTCTGCACGAGGAAGTAATTCTGTGATCTTGGTGACAAAATAGTTGATTTTACTGAGCGATCAGAAAATTAAAGATGTTGCTTTATATCTTTCCAAAGTTGTTTATCAAGAGTCTTTTTATATGGTCAATTTTATCCAAGACTTCAATAAAATTAGTGAATATTAGTTAGGAATTGTTGTAGAATAGTCATTAGGGTAAGAAAATCTTCTTTGGTCCAATCATCAAGATTTGTAGGAAGCACATGAAGTCTGAGAAATTACCAAATGATGATGTAGCCCTGTAAATCATCTCGTATGACTATTGCAAATTAAGAGAAGTAAACCTGTACTATCAAAAATAAGGTTTAGATATATGTGATTTAAACATGTCCTGAAATATAGTTTATTAATTTTACTTTAACGCTAAAATATAATTTTTGAAATCGAATAAATATAACAATTTGTTAAGTTTGATTATTTTTTAATTATCTATTTTTTATTTTAATTAAATTTAATAATGATAAAATAAAGATTTAAGCTATAAAATATGAAACTATATTAAAACTTATCAATTAATTTTAACTATTAATATCTTTATCATGTGGTATATCATTATAATAATAAAACGGTCATCGGGTACACAATTTATCATGTGCACATGCCATCAATTTTTTCACTTATTTTTGTCTCACGTTATTTACTATTTAAGGCATCCAATTGAAATATAATTTTTTTTTCAACGCTCAAACTTCTAATCGTGTGAACCTTTTTTTTACTATCCTTATTTTTCCTCTTTTAACCTCTTCTCTTTTTCTATAGGCCCCCCTCTTATTTTTTGTAACTTTTTATAGCTTTCTATCTCCCTCCTCTTCTTTTTTTGTAGCTTTCTGTATCCCCTATGGTTCTTTCCTCTTCTTTTTTGTAGTTTTCTTTATCCCCTATTGTTTTTTTCTTTTCTTTTTGTAGCGACGTCCTTCTTTAACTGTAGAAAGAGAGAAACGGAGGGAAGAGAACCTACAGAAATTACCATTACAAAAGAGAAACAAAAGCAAAGAAATAAAAGGTAAGGAGCATGCAATAAGTAGTGAAAAAGGGTTGAAATTGTCAAACCAATATTAGAAAATTATGGATATTTAAATGAATAATGAAAAAGAAAATAGTAATCCAATTTCTAACCTTATTAAATTTAATTACAGTTACTTCCTAGTTCCAGTTCCTTAATTAAACGATCTCAATGGGTTGGGATTTTTTCCCAGTAGGTTCGATTCCTACAGAGATCCTGGCTGGGGGGACCATTGCAAATATTAATTTTTAATGTTTTATGAAACTGGGCCACTTTTTGTGAATGTCCTTTTGTATTAACACTCAATTAAAAATTTCTATTTCTTTGGAAAGTATTGCTTATATGAAGATGGGTAACTTTCTTTTATATTAGCAACTACTTCTCCCCGGAGGATTGCAAGTTTCCTTATAATAATTTATTATTATAATAAAAAAATTGCGGTGATAGCTACCTTAAACTATCCAGTTTAACTTTACTGGTCTTAAAGTAGAATGTAATAAATCGGACAATCTATTAATTAAAATCTTTCGAAATCTTACAGAATTGTTTGAAATAAGCATAAAAATTAAGCATATTAGCAAATAAACTGTTTGATTTTGAAAAATTTTGAATTAAAATTTATGAAAGATTTTGAGCATTCGATATATTTCTTTGGAAATATATTGCAGTTTCTTTTCTATTGACTTCTGCATTATCAAAAAGGTCCCAAATGGTTTAAAGATATATTAAATATATTTCTTTAGTAGGTTCGATTCCTACATGGGTCCCTGTTAGAGCAATATTTATTATTTAAAAACACCTATCCAAATTAATGTATTACATTTTACAAGAAAAGAAGGTAACGTTTTAAAGCTTTTTTTAACTTCATCTTTTAAAATATTTTTCATCAAATTATTTCTTTTATTTAACCTTTTTTTTTTTTGTATAATCTTACAACCTCCATCCGGCGTTAATGTGGTGAATTTACAAATAATAAATGTGATCCAATTTAAATAATAATGGAAAGTAAGTACTATTTCACATATTATATAACACAAATTTTTTGGTAAATTATCCAAGACTTTATTGAATTTCTTGGTGATAAAGATAATTAATGAGAAATTCTTTACAGCTCGTTCTAACGTGTTGAAAAGTTGTTCATCTTATTTTTGAAAGAATTGAAAAATATTATCCTATATGAAAACAATACCAAGACAATTGCTACATCAAATATTTTTCAAGAAATTTTTAATATTATTCTTGTGGTAAGTTATTACTATTAGTTAATATTATTGGTAACACTAATAAGTTACAAAAATTAATAATTTTTTATTTATTTATAGTGGAATTGTAATTTAGAGAATATAAAAATAAAGTTTATTTTTAATTTGTCAGTGACAGCTGATGAACCTAAATTTGAAAGTTGAAATAATAATCATCAAGGAACAAATTGATAGAGCCCTAAAGCATTTAGGTGACTTTTTACGATCTGTTATGTCTGTTGATGTCTGTTATTACCATTTAAAATGTTTATATCTTGCTACTTCACCACAATGCTGTTAGGATAATTATTTAAACGCTTCAGCATCATATTTGTAATTTGTTCTAAGAATTTTTGTATTAAATTCTTAAGACTTGCTACTTCACCACAATGCTGTTAGGATAATTATTTAAATGCTTCAGCATCATATTTGTAGTTTTTTCTAAGAATTTTTGTAATAAATTCTTAAGAATAAACAATCTGATTTATGCATTCGGTGACAATCATAAAGGCCGAGAGTGTACCAGATCTATTAAAATTAGAATGATTAATGAATATCCATTGCTGATAGTTTAAGATGATTTTTTGAGGGGTGAAGTTATAAAGGAAAAAAAATATCTGAAAGATTTATTGTCATTAAAATTTGTAGGAATAAGTAGTGAACATTTTAAAGTTGTTAAAGAATAAGGGATTTAATAAATATTTATGTTATTATTAATAATTACGCAAGAGGTTACACATCGATTTGTAAAATATTATATAAATATGATACAATCATTTTTTTATTATTCTTTGATAAAAAAAATGACAACTATAATTTTCACATAATAATTGATTATGATTTAAATTTTTTTCGATCAACTCAAGATTTATTTTCATATCATAAGTTAATCGAATTTGGTTTAAAGTTACTATACCTTTACTTTGTAAATTAATTTTTGGTCGAGAATATTATATGGATTATAAGGAGTTGGGGGAGAAAGCATTACTCAAGCTATAACTTTGCTTACTCAAAATGGATTTGATTTATCATAATCAACACCTCAGGCCACTTTTGATTATTTATTTTATTTTATTTCCGACAAGATGATCCACATCAAATTATTGGTCCGTATCAAAATAATATCCTGTCTCCAAATATTGTTTTGTGAGATATTCAAATTAATAATAGAACAATGTTAATTTGTGGATTCTTTTTAAAATAAAGGAAGCTCAATTAGATTTATTGAAGATTTTCTAAATTATAGTGATTTAACTAGCTCAATTCTCAAGTTACCTGGTGCCCCCAAAAGTATTTAAGAAATTAGAAAGTTTTACTTCGAAAATAATAAGAAATGATAAATTGAAATAGTAATTAAAATTTAAATAATATCATTATTATTTAGTTAATTGAATCTGGCATAAATTTTCCATATCTATATTTTGAGAATTACCTTTGGTCAAGGATATCATTAGTTGAATTATAATAAGGACGAAAACATTATTATCCGAACTTGTATATCATGTATAAATACCAAGCTAGAAACGAATTGATTTTTCGCTTTTGAATATTCATCATTCTCCTATAAATTCATAATTTAATTTAGTTTAGTTAATTTTCATATATTCATGACAAATTATTAGATCAAGTTGAGAAATAACAAATCAAGAATATTATTTCGTGAGATATTCAAATAAATAATAATTCATTGTACTTTTCTGGATTATTTAAATTGGTAGAATTTCACCGAAGTTTTTCTAAAAGTTTAATTGGTTGGTTTGATTCTTGAGTTACATGGTGCCCGAAAGTATTTAAGCAATTAGAAAGTTTTACTTCAATTATAGATTATGGACTTATATGAAGCATTAAAATTAACCTTTGACAGTAAGTTTTTATCAATTCGAGGAAACAATCACCAATTAATCAACTTATTCACTTCAAGAACTTATTATATCCTATTAATTGCATTTGTAATCTGATTTAAAACAATTTTCAATATAAAGTTGAATTTACTGTAATAGCAGATGGTCAAAAAATTCACTGATTATGATAGCTTTCTCAAAAATGCCAGTTTTCTACTGTAACTAATGCAATTGATATATTTTAAGCTTTGACATTTGAAATCACGAGATTCTAAATTATGTCATGATAATTTATAAAAGAACTAATGGAAATTATTTATATCAAATATACATTTCAAAAATACTTCCAAAAAAATACGGAAATTTGGACGAAGTAATTCAACCACTCGAAACAAAATTTATTATATAATGTTAGAGTTTGTGTTGATATAAGATATTGAAAAAACAAGGAACTAATTTCTAATTTAGAAAATAAACTTATAATTTAAAGTGCATCTTAAAAAAACATAATATTTTATGTTGCGCAAATGTCAAAAAAATAAATTAAAAAGAAATAAAATAATATATATACATCTATATAAATCAAATAAAGGGGGTTTTCCCGTTTTTCCTATGATATTGATTTTAAAATGCTTACATTATAATCACTGTTTCTTGGTTTCCAGTTTGTGTTAAGAAATCTTTAAATGGAGAGACGACACATAGTTCTATACGCCGCCGTTAGCATTAAACAACATAAACAACAGGAAAATTGAATAAATAGAAAAACACCTATCTCAGATTATTTTCCACAATCTTCTAAATCATCTTTTTTTCTTTCTTCCAAACCTACCTCAAATAACGTCATCCTAATAGATGTGAAAAAGAAAAAAATAAAGGTTATTATTTGTAATAAAAACTCAAAGATTAGAAATTAGGAAAAACGGAAAAAAAAGTGAAATAAAGAAAAAAACAAAAAAGCGTAGAAAAGTGGATTTTGAATATCTTTTTTTGTGAGAAAAAAAAACTAAGTCATGTGCATTATCCTTACAATCTATGCACAGTAAAACGTAATACAATGACATAATTATGACTATACGATGATCGGATAAGTTTTTCTATACAGAATATAAAGAGCTAATAAGTTATAAATATAAAAAAAATATATTATCCAATTATTCACTAATCATTCGTTTGTTCTAAAGACTTATAATTCAAGCCACAAAGTTTGTTAATGATTCATCCTCGATGATTTAATAAAGGAATTGAATAATTGAATATTTAATATCTAAATGATCCCGATGAAGATTTATAGATAGTTTAATAGAAATAAATATGATATCGAAATGAATATGTGCAATGATTATATATCAAAATAAATAAATTGTTATTTGAGGTTATAATTATTAAATTTACAAGCAATACTTCCAATTATAATATTGAAATATGATATTAGAATCTCAGGAAGTAAAAGAAAATATGGCTGGATTTCGTCATATAGTATCATTGTGTCACCGTTTAATGATCATATGAAAAAAAATCCATCTAAAGCTAATCAAAAATTGAGAAAATTTTTTTGGTCGAGCTATGCTACGAAATTGTTTAAGAATAGCAATTTTAAAAATTCATATTAAATTTCCAAGACCCAAACCAAGTTTTTTTTCTTCAAATTCTAACTTCACTCATTATCAATTACTAGAGGAACCTACATATTATCTAAAGGAGTACTTAGAGAATTAGTATTATTTAGAGAAGAAAATAACTCACAGAATTATCTCAAGAATTATTTCAAGAATTATCTACAGAAACCACTTCTGCTAGAGGTTTTTGTCCATCATTTGATGAAGGCATGAAATCTTTACAAGTTGTTATTAATATTTTTTTAAATATTTATTTTTTTTATCTTATTTTTAACGAATTATACATTTCTTAGAAACAAATCATTATCTAAATTGATTTATAAATTAAGTTGTTCAATTAGATGGTTTATGAATAGTGCAGAAGATTTGAAGGAGACATCTTTTGTTCAATTTTGTGAGTAAGCATTGCATTTAAACCCGTATATACTTTACTTAGTGATGATAATGCGATGTTAATTGATGTATATGTATTTCTAATAATATAGTTTATTTTATTTCTATACATTTACAACAAATTATTGGTCAAGATCAAAATAATAGCAATAACGATGATGATGAGATATTTTCAAATCGTGAATGTTATTTCTGAAAATTTTCGAAATTATAGTGATTTAGTTGACTCAATTCACGATTTACCTGGTGTCCCAAAATTATTTAAGAAATTAGAAAGTTCCACTTCGAAAATAAGATTTCATCATGAACTGATTTGTCCATTATATGAATAATTAAACTCAATTTGTGATAACATTTTAAATATGGATTTATTTTTATATTTAGTTTTTAAAATACAATTATTATAAAACTTATTAGTGTTCAAAAATGTTTAGAAAATCAATCAGTTGATACCAGTCAGAAAATAAAACTTTTGTTGTTTTGGTTGTTATACTTATTAATGATGGCTTTTGTTTTTGTAAAGCCTGATAATTTAAACTAATAGTAATGATATTTTTTGTTGTTGTTGTTGAGCCTGATTATTTAAACAATTTTCCTTCGAAAATGAGGTCATGTCTGTAATAGTAGAAGTGTCAACTATATCGTCATAACACTAAATTCCTTATTTTTTATTCTTCTATTTTTATTTTTATTTTTATAATTAATTTTAAAAACCATTATTATTCAAATTTTGCTATACTTCAATATGTAAAATGAAATTTGTGATTGAAGAAGATAATTTATTTTCTTTGTAGACATAAAATTTTGCAATTGACAATATCTGATATGGTTAACCTTACAAAAAGTAAATATATAATGTCGTAGTTTACGTTTTATATACGCGTTTTTGCTTTTTTTCTTTTATTGCATTCATCAAAATGCTTTATAAAAATATTCGTAACAATCATAATAATAATAATGATGATGATGATATTTTCTCAAAACTTCCCAACGAAATTTATTAATAATTATTATAATAATATTATCATAGCAAAGAATTCATGAAACATTTAAATTTGGAACTTATAATGTGTCGAAGTCAATATCCTTGAGAAAAGTATATTAAAAATTACAGAAAATTTATAAAGAAAAAGAAACAAAAAAAAATTCGACTACTGTAAGAATTTGTATATGGATTTGAAGGATTAGTAATGAATGAAGAAAAGATAGTGAGGGAGAAGAAAGTGAACGTTGTTTAAATTTTGATTCATCAGTTTCTTTCCTAGAATTGTCCTACTTAATATTTTTGCATTCTTTTATATAAAAATCCTGACAAGAAGCATGATAGATCTTAAAAGATTACTTGAGATAAAATCTAAATTATTTTTTTTAAAAATTTATTTCTGGCATTTGAATAATGAGATTATATTATCTAATTGTTCAGTTTAGAATTTGTTTTTTAACAATCTTAAATACTTCATAATCTACAAGAGAAAATTCTTGAGAAGTTTTTCTAATACTTTTTTCATAACAATCACCACCGTTACACCAACAATTTTTATCTTGAGTAAAATCGAAGACATTTGATTCCATCGAAAATTCAAAATTACCAAACAATGGACCATAATTACTATGATCATCAATATATAATAGAGCTTCCCCTTTTTTAATAACTCGGCTGAGAATTGAATTTTGAATATCACCATTTTTTAATGAAAAAATGAAACTATCATTTGTCTTCATAAAACCAGATCTCGATTTATTCCAAGCCAAAGGATTATACCCACCAATGATTTCATCAGTTCCTGCAACTTTTGCAACCACAATTGTGCCAGCATGTCTATGGCACATGTTCCAAAACGTCTTGGGATGAAAATTATCTCTACTTCCTCGAAGAATTAATTGAAATTCATAAGGTATATTTGCTAAAGAATAAATGGTTGATTTTCGATCAATCCATGATGAAAGTTCTGCAACATGCTCTCTATTGATTATGGTTGAGAATGGTTCATTCATTCTTGATGGTAATTCAGGGGTTGATAAATTTCTCGCTGGTAATTCAGGGGTTGAAAAGTTTCTCGCTGGTAAAATAGGAGAATTAACGGGTTTATTTGGGGACATAGAAAGTTGAATTATGTCATTCCAAAGCTGTTCTTCGAGTATTTTTTTGTAGGGCTTTACTTTTTCCAAATTATCTTCACTAGAAATATTGAAATATCGGATAAGTAGTAAGCATTGTTGTAGAGTTAATTTCAGAGCCTCGAAATTTTCATTAGACCATTCATTCGAATCAGCAGGTAAAGTAGGATTTTGTGCAATTCCCCATTTTATAACGTAATCCCAAATTTTAATTTCTTTGGCTTTCAAGTCATTTCTTTTCAAAATAGAAACCAATGCTGTTTCTTGGAGTGAAGTGAAATCTTCTGATTCAAAAATTAAATTTGGATATTTTACAATAATATCATTATAAAATTTTTTCAAATCTTCAAATTCATTAATACCAAAGATTGAACGATAAATGAGGGAGAAATGAGTTCTTAACCAGGAAGCTTTAGATTCGATAAGGTAGCTTTCTAATTTTCTTGAAAGTTCTTTAAGTTCCAATTCATTAGCGTTAATCATTAATTCATAAATGGTTTTGGTATCCGAATTTTCAATATCGATAGTTCCACCATATATGTATCTACAAATATTTTATTATATTAATATGAAATCTCAATATAATTAATTTAATATTGAAGTAATAAATAATTTTTTAACTTACTTAAGAATAATTTCAAAAATTTGAGCAGGAATACATGGCTTAATAATAGTTTTAATACCATTTTCATTCAGAGTAGCGTTCTCTAATTCTTTATCAAAATAGGATGAACGATAACGTAAGACAACTGAATGTGCAGTAAAAGATTTCTTATTTTCTTCTTTGTCAACTTCGATGACAACATTATATTCTTTTTTGTCACTAAGAAGTTCTAAAAAATCTTGAGATAATTTATCAAAAAATTTAAAAGACATTTTTTGTTATTTTTTAAAACTTCAAACTGGCAATCGGCATTAAAAAACTCCGTCGCACGTGATTTCATTGAATGATTTGTCAAACATAACACTGCATCTATTATTAATTATATTCTATTTTTAAATTGTATGCATCTAATTTTATATTTGTATTTTAATTCTTATTCCAAAATAATCAAATCACAAAGTCCACAACATGATTCTTTCGAAATTGGCAAATTCTTTATTCTTAGGTATGACAAAAAAATATTAAATTTATTTATTATTATTAACTTTTAATTAACTATTAGTATTTAATCATTTCGTTTTTTATAAATTATGATAAAATCATAATCATTATGAATGTAAGATTGGGTAGTTTGAATTCTATTATTATTTCCCGTCATAAATTTTTCTGTAGGCATTGCTTTTTATCCAATCACAATTAAAGATCCACGTGGTGTGATTTGCTAAATTTTGAAAAACATTGTTCACCCAAAGCCCATGACCATACCCCGTCATTGCGAAAACTTATTGAAAACTTATTTCATTTCTCTTATTATAATTTTACTAGTAAAGAACTCTACTTATTACTTTTATATGGTTATAACTTTACTTAAAGCGTAACTTGTATCAGCCTAATATATTATTAAATAGTTGTAATTATTATTATTATTATTTTAAATTAATTAATTAGTATAGATAATAGTTCCAATCCCATATTGACAACAATACCCAAGATTATATTTTTTTCCCAGCATTTCAAAATCTCTGTGGTTCCAATCTCGTGGTAATGGCGTTCGTCAAGATTATTCTGTCAGCTTTAATATAAGTAGAAATGCTTTCTCATCATTTTTTGTAGTTCCAACCCGTCTTTATTTCCTCCTTCAGCTGATTTTCTTTATCCTTTGTTGTTCCAATCCCGTAGTTATAGCATTCACCAAAATTATACTGCTCGCCACTGTCTCCCTCTTCAGATAATTTCGAACGGAACTCAAATAATTGTTCCATTTTTGTTAAGATTATGTTTCGGCAGAATAAAATTTTATTAAAAAAAAAAAAACAGAACGTTGAAAACATAATATGCTGTAATAAAGTTTTAAGGATTTATAATTTATAAATTTACATGATACTATAAATTTAAATAGATTTATGGTTTGGTTTATTTTCTCGAATAAATATTAATTTTTCATTGTGCATTCCAGAACTTTCTTTTTATTTGTTATGTTAAATGATAATGATTCAATGTAACATTTTGTCAAACATTAAGAAATTCCACAATAGATTTCTTGAATTTATTTAATTACTCAATGTATTGAAAGATCAGTTATTAGTTTGAATTCTTAATTTATAATTGAATCCTGGGTTAGCAAAAATCGCAAATTGTAATTAATTGACTATTAATACATATTTTCTTACATTTTAAGTTCGGTTTTCCGAAGATTCATTTGTATCTATTATATTCTTACTTGATTCCTTTCCTAGCAAATATATTATTGGATAATGGATTCTATGATAAAATTTTTTTTTTTTTTAATACTTGGATTGATGATAGATTCCATGGTAAGATCTTATTCTTTCGTTATTTTTTATAAATACTGGGATTACGTAATAAGATCCATATTTTTATTAATGCATATATTACTATTACTTATGAGATTTTTTTATTGTGAGTGATGGATGAATCACGAAATAATTTTATAAGATCTTTATTTTTTTTATTAATTTTACAATATACCAAACAAACTATTGGTGGAATTAATTTTATTTAAATAATCCTAAGTTGGCAGCGAAGTAAATTATTTTAAAAAAATAGTTTGAACGAAATATTAATAGAATCTCTTTCGTTTGCCAAAAAGAGTAAAAAAAATTCCATTATGTTTTCGATTTGTATTGCAAAAAAAAAATTACGTTGTGAATTACGAATATCTATTGATCGAGACATTTTTTTTAACAGATGGAAGATGCTTAATTTTTAATTAGAATGTCAAATTTCAAGACTAATATTTTTATATGTATGCAGATTCCTACAAAAATTGTAGTTCGGTTATTTTATTATTCCAAAACGGAAGACCACAACATTCAAACAAGAAGCTGCAATAGAAATGATGGAAATAGGCTCCATGATGAAGCCTTGAGAGAAAAGTTTTCTATTAATTATTGCTTTTAAAAAGATTATGGACAAAAAGCAAAGAAAGAAATGCATTCAAATTACCTGAAAATGTTTGGGATAACATATTAGATCTTATACAATTGTTTTGTCATTTTTAATTTTGTTGAATTATAATCAATTTATTATTATTTAATTCTATTAATAAATTTTTATTATTATTTTTTTTTGTTAGCTAATCAAATCTCAGAGAATCATTAGTCGGTCGGTCAAATAATCAATGAAGAACGTGCAGTAATTATTTCATCGTAGATTAATAATCAACCAACGCGCTGTTCTTTAATAGATAAATCATTGGTTCTAATAGAGTTAGCATCAGTATTATTGATTTCAGAATTGATGTTGGTAGGTGCTTCGCTTGTTACATCAAATTTTCCTTTGCTCTTGCCCTTCGGAGAGTTATAGTAGGTTGAGTATTTGTAGTATCTACATTGGTTCCATTAGAATAGGTTTATTCATTGTAATTAATATTGGGGAATAAATTTTTAGAAAATTTTAAAGTTGTTATTAAATAAGTTTTTTTTTTTCAAATGTGTTTTATTTAGATATTTAGATATGTTAGATAGGGGCAATTTTTTGAACGAGAAGAATAATCATAATCATAATCCCAATTGTAATCATATTTCTTTTTTATAGCATATGATTATTTATAACCATAAAAAATTCTAGATTTCTATTTTATTATTAATAATAAGAAGACGAATATTCTATATATAAATGATTGGTGAATCTAAAGTACATTTTTATTCCCAAATCTTTTAATACCATAACATAAGAAATTTTTATTTTCTATTGAAAAAAACAATTGTTATTTTTTTTTAACGAATTATTATTTTTAAAAGTCAAAATTTAACAGTTTCATTTTCCAAAATCAGTTAGTCCTATTCCTAAATATAGTTATTTATAAAAAGATTAGATAATTGAATAAATTTTTTTTGAAAATTCCCACGACTTTGTATTTACTTTTTCCCACTATTGTTTAGATTAACTATTGTTTATGTTTAGATTAGCTATTGTTTATGTTTAGA
Organism: Diversispora epigaea; assembly: GCA_003547095.1. Taxonomy (NCBI): domain Eukaryota; kingdom Fungi; phylum Glomeromycota; class Glomeromycetes; order Diversisporales; family Diversisporaceae; genus Diversispora; species Diversispora epigaea. The sequence goes on along the minus strand of PQFF01000083.1, from coordinate 419,554 downwards.
TTAACTATTGTTTATGTTTAGATTAACTATTGTTTATGTTTAGATTAACTATTGTTTATGTTTAGATTACAGTATTGTATTAAATAAACAATAAAATATTTGTCTAAATTATATATAATATATCAATAATCATATTTACATCTGCACCACTTAGCCACAATTAAAAAAATTTTTTTTGCACCAATGGATCGCAGGAATAATTCACGTGGGATAAACAAAAATAAAACTTATAAAAGATCCCAAAATTGAAAACTTATCTTTTTTTTCTTTCCTTTATAATTTCTCCTGGCTAGCATCCCTCTTATACTGGGTTTTTTTTAGTTATTACCATTTCTCAATTAACTAACCCAGTTTTTACTAAGTTATCTTCGGATTTCTAGTTTCTGGGTTATCAAAAAGGGTTTTTATTAGTTATTACCGTTTCTCAAGTAACTAACCCAGTTTTTACTAAGTTATCTTCGGATTTCTAGTTTCTGGGTGATCAAAAAGGGTTTTTTATTAGTTATTACCGTTTCTCAAGTAACTAACCCAGGTTTTACTAAGTTATCTTCGGATTTCTACTTTCTGGGTGATCAAAAAGGGTTTTTTACTAGTTATTACCGTTTCTCAAGTAACTAACCCAGGTTTTACTAAGTTATCTTCGGATTTCTACTTTCTGGGTGATCAAAAAGGGTTTTTTACTAGTTATTACCGTTTCTCAAGTAACTAACCCAGGTTTTACTAAGTTATCTTCGGATTTCTACTTTCTGGGTGATCAAAAAGGGTTTTTTACTAGTTATTACCGTTTCTCAAGTAACTAACCCAGGTTTTACTAAGTTATCTTCGGATTTCTACTTTCTGGGTGATCAAAAAGGGTTTTTTACTAGTTATTACCGTTTCTCAAGTAACTACCCAGTTTTTACCAAGTTATCTTTGGATTTCTAGTTTCTCGGTGATCAAAAAGGGTTTTTTATTAGTTATTACCGTTTCTCAAGTAACTAACCCAGTTTTTACTAAGTTATCTTCGGATTTCTAGTTTCTGGGTGATCAAAAAGGGTTTTTTATTAGTTATTACCATTTCTCAATTAACTAACCCAGTTTTTACCAAGTTATCTTCGGATTTCTAGTTTCTGGGTCATCAAAACTTCCTAATGGTTTGGGATTCCTTTTCCCAGTAGGTTCGATTCCTACAAGGGAGCTTGAAAAAATTTTAAGTTTTTTGAGCTATTTGAATTCATGTAACAGAGGGAGATAAGTATATATTTCTTTATTTTTTTACTTAATTTTTTTAATTTTATTATTAATAATTACTGTATGCATTTATAGGGTGACTTCCATAACTACAATGAATTTTTACACAATTAGTCCAAAAATGGCACATACCAACATAGTGAACTATGAATATATTCGAACTATCAAATGTAAAGAAGGATTTTTACGCTTTCTCTAGAATGAACTGAAGAATTTGGATAGAAAAGGTTAGAAAAGTTGTTGTTTACATTATATTTATTAATTTATTAATCAGAAATATAACAAAGATCATAAATTGTAACAAGAAGATTGCTGAAGTGTTACAATTATGTGAAGTGGCTAAAGATCTTAAAGGTAATCAGGATTTAGATATTTCAGCGAGCTTAGATGTTGGCAGAAACTTGTCACAGAAAGAAATGATTGTTTACATGCATGTATTTGATGTACACCTTCTCAGTAGAAATTAGAAATGGAGATCAAAAGTAAAAGACAGAAGAAAGCAAGTTAAGTTCAAATATAAATCTTTCAATATTTGTTAAGAGAAAATATTAAATCTTTATTTTATTCTTATTGAATAGGAGAAATAATTACATAAAAAGGGAAATGTTTCCGGGAAGAAATATATAATTACAATCCAAATTATATTTAAAAGGTAATTGAATCGATTAAATTTGAGTTAATTTCGTTAATTTAAACTTTTTTTTTAAAAAAAAAGATACAATGCTATTTTTAATGACAAGGATATTATCAATTCATTCTCCTGGGAAAAGGTATTTGAACTTGTTCTTTCTTCATATATTCAATGAAGATGCGAGGAATAATTTATATTTAATTTTACATAAAAGAAAAAATTATCATTATTGAATTACTGGTCATCAAATTTCCAAAGAAGAATGATAAAGATTTTTTCCAAGGTAAAGCCACTTCTAGATGTTGTTTCAGGATTAATAAAATTACTGAAATATCAGCAAACAAGACAAATAAAATTTGAAGATAATACTATCGATGCTGCTGATTACTTTGCTAGGACTTATAATTAATGTGGAAGTTTGTAAAGCAATTGAGGTATGATAAAATAAATTTATAAATTCATAAAAAAGACTACTTTTTTATTTAATATCGAATTAAATATAATTCCTATTTAAAATAGGGACACATGATGTTTGAGAAGCAAGACAGCCGATATACTTGTTGTGAGGTGAGCCAAAAAAATAAAGCAAAGAGTGGATATTCCCAATCATCGTGGTAGCAAATTCATCCAACAATTTGGAAGGTCATTTTCAATGGTATAGTCATAGCAACAATTTTAAATAATTCTCTCTTATATATTTTATTTTTTTAAGGTTCCGCATGCATCCACCCAAAACCCAAACTCGAATATTCTTTCAAAGTCACGGAATTTGAGACAAGAAATTTAACTAATGGCTGGATCTGTCGATTCAAGCTTTTATGCGTGAACTTATAATTACATGTTCATGTTAAGATAAAGGAATGGTATGAACATTTAATATTTCAAAAGTTAAAATTACAGCAATAGCGAACATTTTAGATTAAAATACTAACTGCAATCTTGCATTTGTAGAAAATATTAATAAATTATTAATAAAACAATAGATCAACTCTATTTCTGCTAAGATCCATATTTCATTAGCGATTCTTTATCATATCACTATTTTACTAATAATTTTTCCATTAATTATAATAACGATTTCAATTTATTATAACTTCTCTTTAATACTAATGACTTTGATTTATTTTAAAATAATTGTTTCTTTTTAATAACGATTACTACTGATATTTCTACATTTTTTTATTAATCATTTTATTTATATTTTATTTATACTAACGAAAAATTCTCTATCATTGTTGTCACCGATTTTCTTTTTCTGATTTCTATTTATTTCAACATTTTTATTTGCTACTTATACTTGGATTTAGCATTTACTAATTATTTAACTAACGATTCTCTTTTGCTAATACTACCGATTTCTATTTTATAAATATTTAATTATACTAATAATTTTAATGATCTTCTATTTATTACTCGATTTTTTCTATAGTTTTTATTTTTACCATTGATTCTATTTTTTCTACTAATACTAACAATTCTATTTTTTTTATTTATCATACCATGATAAATACTACTATCACTAATCATTCTTTTTTTTCACAGATAGCATTTCTTTAGTTTAGATTTTTTTTAAGTTAAGAAATTTTTTATTTCATTGTTTGATTTGATGTATAGCATCGCGGAATGCTAATTATTATTATTTCTTTTTATGTTTTTTTGATAGTCAGATTTCTTGGTCCATCTGCGTGATTTGGGCTAGGTAAATTAGTTCGATTTTCTTTTTTATACTAACCATTCTTCTTTTTTTTTTTAATACTAACTTTTCTTTCTTTTTTTAATATAATCTTTTATTATTTTTGGTTTTTGCGTTAGGATATATCTTTTTAGGTAAGAAATCTTTATTCTTTTTTTCAGTTTGTATGTATATTATCGATGAATGCCAATATTAATCATTCACTCTTTTCATTTTTAGTTTTTAGTTTTCTTGACTCGCGTCTGAGCGGTGACAGGGTTGAGTCTGGTGGATTTTTGTTTTTAAGCTGGTGGTTTGAATTTCCTTGTTTTATTTAATATCTAGCTTTTTGCACGCATATACATGGATTTGATTGATTCCTTTCAAAAATTTTTACTTATATTCTTCAGAAAGTCTAGAATAGTAAGGTGTGTCATCTCCTTTTATTTTAATTTTTTCAGTTATAATCATTTATTTTTAACTTATATAAATTTCACTCCCAAATTTAGAACATGCATATTCTTAAGTTGAAAATTATTATCCGAGTATTTTTTATTTATTTATTTAAATTTTGCTTTAATATTTCGTAATTATAAAATTCTAATACAAAAGGAATTTATTTGTATTACAGGTCTATTTAATTGACATGTGGTTGCATTAATATTTTTATTTACTTAGCAAGGCGGAAATATGATTATTATTTTTTATTTCTGTTTTCATTTTGATTTTCATTAGTTTCTGAATAAACATTAACTAACATGGCTTTTACAATTTAGGAAATAAAAATTGATAGAATATAAAATTATTTAAAGGATAGTTTTCGCATTAAATTCATTTTTAGTATTAATTAATAGATAAAAAAAATTAGCTAATACCAATAAGTTATACAGAATCTGAAGGCATGAAACAATTAAAGAGTAAAGTCACCGGATTTAGCAAGCGAGTTTTATTTCATTATTTCTATAATTGCGTATTTTCATTCGACATTTCATAATGAATCTAAAAAATGAATCAGTCAAGCGCATCATATTCTAAAGGAAAAGACATTTACCACTGAATTTAAGCTGTCACTATGCTATATAAGAAAATGAAATTCAAATAAATCTTGTTAGGAATTTATTATTGTACCATTTATTTTCTCTAAAATTAACTATAGCCTATTTTATTTGATCACTGGATTTATAGATTATAGTTTATTTAAATTAAAGTAGACCAGTATGTAATTATTTAAAATAAACTCATTAGCATCTTACATTAAGAAATTTAATAAACTGTAATATTACATAAGATTGAATCTCATTAAATTTTCCGAAGTAATACTTTGCAGATGTTATTTTCTTTTCAGTAATATCGAAATAATATTACCAATATACAGTATTTTTTTACTTGAATTAATTAATTAGAGTAAAATAATTATCTAATTATTATCCATATTTAAGAGCATCTTATAAATATTTGCATAAATTTAAACTGATATAAGTGTAAATTAACCACGTACTTCTTTAACATCAGAATAATAAAATATTCTGTTTTTACAGCTTTAAGAACCAAAATAAAATTCCAAAAACTGTAGATTAAGAGTGATCAAAATTCAATAAATCAATTCTTAAATTAAATTAAATATCATAAGCACAAAGCGCTCCCAACCAAGACCACTTATTTTTTTTTTTTAACAAAGTTCAGATCATGGAAATGAATGTTAAATTTCTTTTATATAATAGTCAAGATCACATTGAAAAGAAAATTTCATTATTTCATTTGCAAGATGATCAAGATCCTTTAAATATAACTTTAATTGTATAGTAACCAACCATGATCACATCGAATCTACATTTTAATTGTATTATAACCGTAATCATAAATATCATGTTTATTGCATCAATTATAAATCAGAATAATTAAAATCTTTTAATCAGAATATTCGCTTTGGCATCAATGGTTCTGTTAGTACAATTCATTACTATTATCATCCAAGTAAATAGTTTCTGTTCAAAGATCTCATTTAATCTCAAGTTCTTAATACCATTAGTAAATTTTCTGAATTGATCATTAAATAGTTTTCAAACAGAACAAAGACAGCAAANAACATTCAATAAATCAATTCTTAAATTAAATTAAATATCATAAGCACAAAGCGCTCCCAACCAAGACCACTTATTTTTTTTTTTTAACAAAGTTCAGATCATGGAAATGAATGTTAAATTTCTTTTATATAATAGTCAAGATCACATTGAAAAGAAAATTTCATTATTTCATTTGCAAGATGATCAAGATCCTTTAAATATAACTTTAATTGTATAGTAACCAACCATGATCACATCGAATCTACATTTTAATTGTATTATAACCGTAATCATAAATATCATGTTTATTGCATCAATTATAAATCAGAATAATTAAAATCTTTTAATCAGAATATTCGCTTTGGCATCAATGGTTCTGTTAGTACAATTCATTACTATTATCATCCAAGTAAATAGTTTCTGTTCAAAGATCTCATTTAATCTCAAGTTCTTAATACCATTAGTAAATTTTCTGAATTGATCATTAAATAGTTTTCAAACAGAACAAAGACAGCAAATTATAAAGATAAAATATAATATAAAAAGTTTATTAAGCATATTAACATAGCAAAGTTATAAAGTTATATAGTAAATTAAAGAAATAATGTAATAAGAAAAAAAAGTACAAAGTAATAAGAAAATTACGAACAGTTAAAAGCTTATCCACCACCACTCATAGGACCACGAGAGAATCTAAATATAAATAATTAAAAAAGTTAAAAGTTAATAAATATTTATTAGTTTACTACTTTTTTTTTAAAAAAAAAATTTCATTACATACCTTCTTCTAAATAATTAACTCGTGCATATAAAGGCTTGATAATGACGGACTTTTTCGTTTTCATCTTCAAATTCTTCACTTTCATATTCGTCTCATCTTCATCACCTTCTTCGTCTTCATCTTCACCTTCACCCCTCCTTCATCTTCAGAACGACTTTCATAATAAGAGCTATTGGGAGGAGTAAAAATTTTATAAAAGCAAAGAAATGATAGTGACGCAAATATATAGGAATAATGGAACAGGATATAAAAAAGATGGTAAACCAGGAACAAAAATGTGTATACAATTGTGAAAAAATCAACCTTTTTATATGTAAAATAGAGGGAGCGAACGTTTTATAACATATCAATCATAAAATAGTTTTTACAATTTTAAAGTATCTAAAGGATGAACCACAAAAATCGCACCAAATTCATGTCATTCTTCCTTTTTTTATTTATTAAAAAAACTAATTACAAACAATATCATTGTTATTATGATAATTATTGTTATTAATGCTATTTGTAATCAAAAAGCCAAAAATAAACTAGAATTATTTTCGATTATTCGTGGGTGTTAAAACCAATAACAAAAATATTTTATTATAATTTCCTAATGACACAGGTAAATAGTTAAAGATAAATTATAGACATGTAATCAAGTTACAGTAAGAATTACGCAAAATTTAAACCTTTCACATATTATTTGATGTTATGCCCATAATTTAGTCATATTATTACAATCATTGAAATTTAAATAAAATTATTATAAAAAAAAATAACATTAAAACCATTTTTAAAATCAATAAAAATTACAATAATTTAAACAATTAGTCAATACATTTCATAGGAAATTATTATTATTATATATTAAGAATTTCAAAAGTCAATTCCAAATTAGAATTCAAAGTAACCAAATTTGTCTTAGTCCTAAATATGATCGACGTAAGAAGGTATCGTATACTTGTAAGATCACGCAACAATAAAAAATTTTTAAAAATTCCCACGATTTGACTTTTCATTTCTATACTTTTATTTATATAAAAGTTGTATTTATTTTATGATATAAATAATAAACTATAGAATATTTGATTATTTAATAATCTATATTTAATTAATATCAAAACAAAGCAACGGAAGTATTTTTTTTGAAATTAATAACATAAAAAAGTTTTAGAACAACCATTATATATCACAGGTGATTGTATTTATTATTTATTCATAACTGTAACGTTAAAGTAAATAAAATTATCCTCACATGACAGCCCATAGTAATATACAATAGTATTATGCAATAGATTGTATCACAAGATTAGTTATTTTTTTGCTCACGGATTATCCGATAAAAAGTTTCATTTTAAAATTTGAGACTTTATTTTAGTTTACTTAGTTCAGTTGATAAATAATTTATTCTTGATTATTAGAATTTTGACTTGTCTAAAATAAGAATAAAAATCAATATCCCCAATGAAATAAACAACAATAATAATAACTTGATTATTTTGTCATGTTATTATTATAGTTTTTTTTTGAATCCGTAAATCCAACATTTTCGTAGCAAAAAATTACAACTATTATTTATGAATTGTAAAATATACAACATTAACTAAAAATTCAAATTAATAAATGTCTCTGACCTTGAATCCTTGTTTAAATCCTCAAACAAAACTAGGAATTTTTTTTTAAAAAAAAAAAAATGTCGGAGAGGTGAAGCAAAACAAATAGAAAATTCATAAATCCCCTTTTTATTTTGGGAAATTACACGGCTGACTGCATTGTCCAAGGAATTAATAGGCTTTCTTGTTTTTATCTAAAATTAAATTTTCATCATCATTGTTATCTAAAGATAAATTTTCATTATTTTTATTTGAAGATGAATCTTCATCGTAATCAAAAGTTTCCATCATTTTCATCATCTTCAGTATAATCTAAGAATCTAAAGAAATATTCTTACTTTGATTCAATGATATTTTTTCATCATCTTTGTTTAATCTTCAACACTTTTGTCCAAAGATATATGTATATGTTCCTCATTTTTATTTTCTTTTCATCTTTATTTAATTTCATTGAAAGATAATTCTAATTCATAATTGATGAAGAACTACTTAAAACTTTACTATTAGAATTACTGGTTCCACTTTCATCAAAGATGGTTATATTTTCGTTCTTTTCAATTTTACGACGTTGGGTTCTTGGGAAAATAGAAACTAATTATTCCAATTGAATGTTTTATTTTTATAATTATTAATAACAACCTTCTTTTGTTTATAAAAGGTATAATTGAGTATATGACTTTATTAGATATTATTTAAATTAATATTCGTAAAAAAGATAAATGATAGAAATATAATATGCAATATAAAATTACTTATATTATTTAAAACTACGAACTTAGATTAGATATTAATGACGGAAATTAATTATGTAATAATAATAAAAAGTCTATTTTTAAATAATAAGTCTACTTAAATATATAAATAATTATTTTATACACTTTAATTCTTTTGCCTTTCCATTTATATATTTTCGTTCATTCTCTCTTCTTCATTTCTTTATTCTTTTATACAATATTTGCATGTAGACATGATTAAATTTATTAAAAATATTTGTATCATAATTTATTCCTAAAAATAAAAATAAAAACAATATTCACTTATTGACAGTAATAATGAGTTGACGAAATAATTGAAAATAATACTGCAGATGAAACCATTTCATCAAAAATGTTTCAAAATTTACTAGAAAAACTATGAAAAAGTCATTAAAGAGTTAGAGAAAAGAATCTTCTAATACAAAATCAAAATATCATCAGCTATACTGCCTCTTAATTCTCATTAAACGATCAAGAAAACGAATTTTGTCTATTCATAGTAAACATTAAATATTTTTATTAACTTTATATTTATTGAAATATTTCAAAGGTACTATTATCTATTAGACATATTTATATTAATTATTAATTGTTAAAATCTAATGAAAATATTTAGATAAAGATGATAATTCCAATAATAGCATTACATGTTTACAAGAGAGAGTGAAGAGTCAATGAGAATCTTTAACTAACAATAAATCAGTCCTTGAGAAATTAAACAGCTTTTGAAAGATCTTAATCCAACAAAGACTACACAAATTGTTTCTCAACAACAAAAAATTAATTGCGAATTTACTTATTTCAATGATCTTTTGTTTGAAAAAATTGTGTTAGTTTATCATTTGCATATTTATTACAAATGAGATAAGTAATTACTTAAATTCCCTTAAAAAAATTTCTATCAAGAAAAATAATTTCTATTATTATTATTTAATTGAAATAAAACTCAATTTTAAGAAATCAAAAATATAAGATTGACATTTCATGCTACATAATATGAAACTTTAATTAAAAAAAAGTTTAATGATAGGTGATATAAATAATGAATGCACATAAACATTTTAATTAAAATTAATATATATATTTTTAAAAACTTAATTATGAATGTATTATAATACATAATATTATATTTTAATTAATTCCGCGATAATTAAAAATAAAATATGAATCCCAACCATGATTTGAAAAATGCTTTGGTAATAAAATAACTATAGTTGAAATAGACAATTACATTGACCTTCCTTAAAATTTATTTAACCAGAATTTTTCTTCGCATAAATTGTAAATTCTACTGTTTTAATTTTTTTTTTCAATGTTTATGAACGAAATTTGCATTTATTTTAATTTATTATTAATAAATTTCACAATAAAGTAATAATTTGAATGAATTTTATCATCATTTCATTTTGAATTTTTAATTATAAAAGCAATATAAATTTATTAATATGAAAGCAAATATATACAAAAAGAAATTTAAGAAATAAAATATATACAAGAAAGGATATTTATATTATGAAAAAAAAAATAAAAAAGAAAATTTAAGAAGATATTTAATGTGTAGAAAAAGAAAATTCAAAAAAATAAAAAAATAAAATTTAAAAGAATAAAAAATAAAATTTAAAAAAATAAAAAAATAAGATTTAAGCGAAAATTGAAAGAAAATTTGAAAGACATTTATATGTAAATTTAACAAATAAATAAAAAAATTTAAAAAAATAAAATATAATATGTACAAAAAGAAATTTTAAAAAGATATTTATAAGAAAGTAAAAAGAAAATTATTAAAAAATGAAGTATATACAAAAAGAAGATTTCAAAAGATATTTACAAGAAAGTAAATATATACAAAAAATAAAATTTTTAAAAAATAAAATATATACAAAAGAAAATTTGAAAAAATATTTATATGAAAGCAAAAAAGAAATTTTAAAAAAAATAATATATATACGAAAAAGAAAATTTAAAAAAAAAATGAAATATATATAAAAAGAAAATTTAAAAGATATTTACAAGAAAGCAAATAATAAAATTTAAAAAAAAATAAAATATATACAAAAGAAGAATTTAAAAGATATTTACACGAAAGAAAATATTTACAAAAAAATAAAATTTAAAAAAATAAAATATATACAAAAGAAGAATTTAAAAGATATTTACACGAAAAGAAAATATATACAAAAAATAAAATTTAAAAAAATAAATAAATAAATACAAAGAAAATTTATAAATTAAATTTACATATAAATGTTTTTCAGCAACAACAACAGCTATCATCATCATCATCATCGTCATCATCATCACTCTTATATTATTTTTAGAAATGCGCATTGACAATATTGATCACCAAGTTATTATTATCATTAATGTCTTCAGTATTATTATTTCGCAATAAATCATACATGGACTGTAATTGGGCAAGTTGTAAATGTAGTGTTCGATGATGACGATGAGGATGAGGATGATCTGGATTTTCTTCTTGGGCCACCAATTGATTGTATTGCTGTTGTACCTCATCATTTTGTCTGCGGATTCTTTCAAATTGTTGTTGCTGCTGTTGTTGTTGCTGTTGTTGTTGCTGTAATTGTTGCTGTAATTGTTGAATTTGCTGTTGTTGTTGGTGAATCAATTGTTGTTGTTGAAGAATTTGTTGCTGATGTTGTTGTTGTTGTTGTTGTTGCTGTTGTTGATTGTCTTGTTATAATTAATGAAATTTAATTTATATAATAATTAGTAAAAATTAATTTAGATTTAATAAAATTCAAAAATTTTATTAACATATATGATTTACCTTGTGCACTAGAATTAGAGTTTTTTCTAGGTCGCCCACGCCCCCTCTTGGGTGGACGACCTACTATGGTTGGTGTTGGTGTTGGTTGGGCAGCAGCTATTATTTCAAAAGAAAAAAAAAGAATAAAAAATTATTATTATTATTATTATTAAAAGTATGTTTTTGCAGCAGAAAAAGAAAAAAAAAGAAATTTATTTCTTTAATAATTTATAAGTTTTGTTTTTTTTTTTGAGAGAAATAAAAGAAACAACAATAATATTATTGTTACCTCTTGCTGCGATCCTTGCGGATCGCCTCACTGGAGCAGGATTTGGACTTGAGATTTCAGAATTTTTTCTTTTCATAATGATTCTTTTACTTTTGATTTTTGGAAAATTTTGAGAATGGGGAAATTCAAAGTCTTTTATATTTAATTTTTTTTATGCTTATTATTTTATTTTATTTTTTTCAATTTAAATTTATGTGATAAATATTTTGTTATTTAGAAATATATTAAAATTTTTTTGGATTGAATTTCCTGCGTCCTTGCCAAAAAAAGAATCATAACTACATCATGATCAAGGGATTCAACTCAAAAAAGAAAACAAAAATATTATAAACTCTTGCAATGCATATATACAATAATTTAAATAATAATAAAGTCATCTTTTATTTTTTATATTTATTACATTTGAAATATACACATTTGTTCAAAAATAATTAAACTATTTTATCTATCTAATGTAAGATTAAGTTTTATTTATATCTTGCTTGATAGAGTGAGATAATAATTAAGATTATTTATCAAATTGTCTTCATAGTTGAAGAGTCTTGGCTTTTTTTGAAGTCATTTTTGAAAAAATCATCTGTGCGCTACTGTATTTCATGAAAAGTATTAAAATCAATATAAAAAATGTTAAACACAATATAAATGATTGTTTGATCAAAAAACTAATAATAATTACCAAAACAAAGATATCAAATTTTGATTGGATAATTAGATCAAAGTTAATTATTTCACTAGGTGGAATGATTGATTACCAGTAATCAAAAATGCTTAATCATGTGGCTTATATGAATTTTTTTAGAAAGGTACGAAGAAAAAAAAGTGATAAAATCGCATAGTAATAATTCTAATTATGAATATTATAATATTTTATACAATATAAATATTTTAAGCAGTAATTATCATCATTATTAGTCTATTATTCATCCGTTATACTATCACATATGCATATTATAATAATTAAATTTTAAAATTTTAAAAGTGACATAATACACTCAATTAAAAATGCTTTTTGATTTTATAATTTTATTTATTTACTGTTTAATAATAAAAATTTTTATTATTTTTTAGATAATCTTGAAACAAAAACTTATTATGCCAATATAGAATATTTTATTTTATTTACTTGCTTATATTACATATCATTTATTGGAGTGGAGTTTGAACAATTATATAGTAATTAACAGTACAAATATACAAATGTTGCGCCCATGGATAATTCTTTAAAGTAAATATAATATTCATAAACAATTCATTTTTTTTAATTGTTTCTCAAAAGTGCAGGATTTTTATTTGATAAAACAAGTCCTTATTATTATTACTATATCACATGTAAATCGATTCCAAATTTGACAAGAAACAACATGAGCCCTGTCCCGTGAAATTGAACTAAACAGAATTTGAAATGTGGAAAAACAATCAGTCAATTTAAATTCCGATCAAATGGTTTTAATTATGTAATCTCGTGTTTCAATAATATTCTTATATTAATTTATTAATTAAATTGAAAAAAGAGCTTACGGGTATTAAAATATGTGTCATAAACAAATTACATCATTGCATGTAAATATAAATTACATCAGATCATGTATATTAATTAAATATCTTTTTTTTTTCTCAAAAAACTTTTATTTTTCTTTTTTTCTTTTTTTTCTTCATTTTTAATAAATAAAAAAGGGAGATCGGCACGAAAAATTTTTCATTACTAAGAAAGAATAAATTTTTTTTTTAACCTAATTACAGAGTAAATTAAAACTATTTTGTTAAAATGATTTATTAAAAAAATCTTTGCATCGGATATTATTAAGATGGAAGCTAAAAACAATTAATAATAACAATAATCATAATGAAAAAAAAGAATACATGGTTGCCCTAGCAAACAACGAGCAAATAGTATCAACAGCAACAAAAACAACGAAAAACAGCAGCAAATAGTATCAACAGCAACAAAAACAACAGCAAATAGCAGCAACAGCAGCAACAACATATTCAACAAGAACACCATCAACAACTTCAACATCCACGACAAGGACATTATCAACAACTGAAACAGTGATTTCAACAATTTATTTTACAAGAATATCGTCAACAACTGCATTAACGGCATCTTGAACAACTGCATCAATAGCAACGAAAAGAAATAAACAAAGTTGAAAATATTTTAGAACCAGAGAATGGTTTTGATCTACACTACACCTACTTCATACGTTTGTTGCAAGTGATGATGTAAAAGATGAAATCATTAGAAGCAATGATGCTGATAATCCATTAAAGTTATTATCATCAGTTGCTGTTTCTGTTCGAGAAGAACAAAACTGCAGACCCAAAAGGAATTTAAATGAGGATTTAGCCATTTCGATGTTTATATAATATTTATTTCGAATTTTCTATTTCTTATCTCTTTTTTTAAAAAATAATAATACTGATAAATAATAATAATATTAAAATTTAGATAATGCAGCATAAAATATCACTCGATTGATTGAATTACTGTCTGGTAAGGGTTTATTTAATTGAATTCTGCTGTATATAACAATTAATTTGAATTTGAATTAAAAGTAGTAGTATTGTGAGGCTAAGTAGATCGCTGGTTTTTTTAATAATTGAATTTATTTATTTTTTTCATTTTATTTAGTATATTACATTATTATAGGCTTTTTACACTTTTTTCTTATTATTAATAGAATCTATATTTTTTATTTTTAGAAAATTATTTAAATTGCTAGAGACCAAAGTCAAAAGATATGAAGAGAAAAGAAACTTGTCTATCAAATCACGTCACTTCCGGGGGCCAAATTTTGGATTGTGCATAGAAATACAGTATTCAAAAAAAAAAGATAAAATAAATACATCAGAATAATAACACCCACAGAACTCTTGTAAAGAAATGTGTGTGGAAAAAGTAGATCAATATGTAGCGTCGAAATTTCTTCATGAATTTACAAATAAAAAGATTTTCAATTAATTAACTGCAATTGCACAATAGACGTTATAAACTTTCGTTATACAATTTCGTGCACAATTTATTGTAAGGTAATATTATTAAATAGTGATTTCGTCAAACTTCTTTAAATGTGCATTTTAATTAGTAGTTAATTTTGCTTTTCGAGATCAGGATAAGGGAACAAAAATATATGATATTTGCAAACGAAAAATTATATGTTCTTATTAAAGATTTTATTTCTTATCAAAAGTTTCACAAAACGTGTGAAAAATATTTGATAACTCTTTATAGTTATTATGTTTACATTTTTCTATACCTATGTTCTCTATATTGAATATAATAATAAAAGAAAAATTTTAAATATTTGAACCGATTTAAAATATTTTTAAAATAAGAAATTAACAAATTTGTCACCTTTGTCGAGATTACTGTCTCTAAAAACTGTCTTAATGTAAACTATTTCAATAATAATTCATTACAATAATATAATTTTTAATTTTAAACAAGCAATAGAAATATTTTATAATAATTTTAATGAATTAAGGAAACAGAAGATTTGATGATTATGCAAAATGGCCGAAAATTTAATCACTTGAAACTATTGAAATTAGAATGCGAATATTTAGTGCTGATAGTTTAAGGGAATTTTTTAAAGGTTGATGTTGTAAAGGAGAAAGAGGAAATAAAAAGATTATTGTAAAACGTGCAGGACAAGCACGACTATCAAGTGATAAATTTTTTAAAGTTATTGAAGAATATGGAGTGGAGTTCAATTTGATATAGAATAATATTTCAAATAGTATTTCAAATAATATTTTAAATAATATTTTAAATAATATTTAAAATATAATATCAATATATTTAGTTATATATTTGAGTTATGTTATCGTTTATTAAAAGTTAAAATCATTAAATTAATTAATTAAATAATTAAAAATAATAGTTAGTCATTGATTTTCAAATAAAGGAGTATTTTCTTAAAATCGACATAATAGTTAAGTAATTTATTTATTTATATTTAGATTAAATCATATAATCGCCATGGCATAGGAGAACACTATTCCAATTAATAGTTATTCATGGAATAGCTATTAGTATCAATCGATAAATATATAAGTGTATGGAATAATTTGCTAGCGGAAAAATTTAAAAGTCACCTAACCCTACTTTAGTGTTGCTTTGATGCTCTCATAATTTAATTTTGACTCACCAACATAATTTAATTTTGATTAATAGAATAAGTTAATAAAATATTAACATGAGTACTCATTAATATCTTTCATATTCTCTAATTGCTACTTTCTTTCTTCATTGTATTCCGTGTTTGCCACTTGATAATTTTTTAAGTCTAAAAATATTAATGATGCAAAAAATTGTTAACAAGTTTTACATTTATACTATTGATACTAAAGATAATTAGATCAAGAGATTTAATATACTTTTATATTATTATTTTATTATTTAAGAAGACTTTATAAAAAACTCCGCGATGTGCATACACAATTCCAGGCTTCTTGTTGATTATTATAACATTTAATGAATATTAATTGAATTGATTTATTTAGTCATTATTTAGATTTTGTACAACACTATCCGATTAACTTTGCTTCTTTCTTTAGGAATTTCAAATTTTCATTACACGATTTTAAATGTACAAATTTACATTTCAACGTTCAATAAAGAAAAAATACCACATTGCAAACGCGAAAATGAAAATTTATTTTTATTGTGTCGATGAGTTATAAAACTACAACCGTACTGTTTCTGTAACAATCAATTTAAGGAACGCACAAAAAAAAATAAAATGATATTTATTTTTTATTTTATAATTCAAATTGAAAATACAAAATAAATAAAAAAAGGAGCAATTTTCATTAAAAAAACCCCCACTATTTATTATTTTTATAAAATAATGAAAAAATCTAGAATTTTTTAAACAAAAAAAAAAAAACAATGCAAGGAAAATGGGAAAGAAAAAAAATCTTTAGTTCAAAGTAAACATTTCTCATCTTTTTTTCATGGAGCACCTACATGTCAAACCTGATATTCAAGGATTAACTTTACCTAATAGATGAAGATATGTAATAATATTAAAATTGAAAATTATTTACTGTAGAGTACTACCTGTTTCTAATCACTAATATATATTTAAANAACTTTGCTTCTTTCTTTAGGAATTTCAAATTTTCATTACACGATTTTAAATGTACAAATTTACATTTCAACGTTCAATAAAGAAAAAATACCACATTGCAAACGCGAAAATGAAAATTTATTTTTATTGTGTCGATGAGTTATAAAACTACAACCGTACTGTTTCTGTAACAATCAATTTAAGGAACGCACAAAAAAAAATAAAATGATATTTATTTTTTATTTTATAATTCAAATTGAAAATACAAAATAAATAAAAAAAGGAGCAATTTTCATTAAAAAAACCCCCACTATTTATTATTTTTATAAAATAATGAAAAAATCTAGAATTTTTTAAACAAAAAAAAAAAAACAATGCAAGGAAAATGGGAAAGAAAAAAAATCTTTAGTTCAAAGTAAACATTTCTCATCTTTTTTTCATGGAGCACCTACATGTCAAACCTGATATTCAAGGATTAACTTTACCTAATAGATGAAGATATGTAATAATATTAAAATTGAAAATTATTTACTGTAGAGTACTACCTGTTTCTAATCACTAATATATATTTAAATGCTCACGATTATAATCTTATTTTAATTGTATTCGATTCGTTAATACAACCACTCCTGTAATTCGGGTATTTAAGATCACAAAAAATTTAGTTTATCATCATGACCTACAAAGTGTAAATATTTTGATAATCTATTATCCAATTACAGATCCATATCAATTTTTTTTTTTTTTAGTTCCAATGGAGCCATGCAATAGTAAGCTTTATTAATACAAGTTTCTTACATAATGCTAAACGAGTCAAGCAAGTTTAAACTGATTTATCCAAAAAAATGGGAAAACCATTCTTGTAAAGTTACGCCGACTATTACTACCTAGAAATACAATCAATTAAGAAAGCACCCCACCAATCGGTCCATTGTTGCCTGGATTGTTACGCCCCTGCAACTGATGTCCATGGCTCCACCCAATACTTAAAGATTAAGATCAATCAATAAGGCATCAGGTAGAACATTGAATCACCCCCACAGAACACCTAACCCAAGAACCATACCATTATCTGTATGGCCAAAAAACAATGTCATTATTTTTCTTTTTTCTTTTTATGACTATGAACCTTACAATAATGCCAAATAAAACTGAAAATTATAATAGTATCTAAACATAGCTAGTGTTCTCATACCAGGCCCTTTCCATAGGCCTAACCCACCACCTGATATCAATACAAGGCAAAAGCTATGTAAAAATACTATATAGAACAAAAATAAACCACTTCAACAACCTGACCAACAACTAACCCTCTAACCCTTCAACCAACACAAACCCCACAACAACTAACCCTCTCACAAAAACCAATCCGCTTTTCAACTCCTACACCTTGGTTCCTCCCTAATTCCCAACACATCAAAAACACACCAGAATAAAATCATATCCAACATTCCTCGTGATCCAAATTATCCGAACCTGTTAACCGACCAAGTTTTTAATTCCGTAATATACACCGTAAAAGCTGGCACAAGATTCAGGTTTTTACGCCCATACATGTATAACTTTAGAGATCCTCACATGCCAGTACCTTATATAGTATAAGCTCAATGCAAGTGTTACCCCTCCTTAGTTACACAAAATATTCAGCCCATTGCACAACTCCCATTATATCTAAACTAAACTGGTCCCTGCATATGTTTTTCCTTCTTCAGAATAACACTCATACAGGTGTTACAATGTACCCCTTAATTTAAGCCTCAGCCCATCGGACAACTGACTGGACCCCCCTCCCAGAAGATTTTATAGATACCTCCTGGCAAGAGAATTCATATTTTTCGATAAAGCTTTTAGTGCAAAATTAATTAACAGCTTGACAGATCCCTATCAAGTCTTGGCCCAATAATGCATATCTGGCTCGTTCATAAAAATCAAAGTAAAGATATGACAAGAAGAGATAAAGTGAAACCATAATATATCAACACTAGCAAAGAAAGGTCACTCGGTTCAAAACATTGAACCACATGGTTCAGTTTCTCGTTTGAAGTTAGAGTTCTTAATATAACTAGCTCCATAACATGTTGAGCTAAATGAAGTTGATGAGATTATGAGGAAAGATTACTGTAAAACAGGTGGAATAAAGAAAGTGATAAAATTTTATTAATAAAATTATATAAAATAATTTATGAACATTTTTTTTGGTGGTGGTTGCGGAAAGAGTTTGGAAGATCCTTCCATATCAATGATATATTATATATTATTTTAATAATTAACAAGACAATAAATTATTCCTGGACAAAATTAACAAATTTGATACAAAATTAGAATAATAATTTTATAAATTTCCAGGCATTATATAAAAATTATAAACACAGAAAATTAATTTTTTAATTTTGTGAATATTTTTACAACAAATATAGATATAACAATACAACTATTGTACAATTACAATATAATAATGATATAAACACAAGACGTGCACTTCTAATAAGGCTAAACCAGTTTGTAAATAGATCAAATGATAAATGTTTTCATATTCATGAATTTTTATCAATTTTAAAACTTTGTAATATAATTCAAATACTTTTGTTAAGGTAAACCATTTTCAATTCACTAAACAAAGTTTATTTAGGTAGAATTAAAGCACTCAGATGCAATTCTGGCTTATAAATACAAGGAAAGTTTCACCCATGAATTTTTAGGTCTTTTATAATCTCACTATGTTATTTTAACATTTTGATCAAAGCAAACTTTTGCGTATTAAGTAAATTTGTTCAATAAGTATTCAATTATTTAAATATCTATTTTTGTAAAATTAGTTTGCAAATACATTGAAAGATAGATATTTTTCTTAAGAGTAATAATTTATTTAACAGATTTTGAAATATGTAAATTTTAAAAAAATAATATGTAGTAAAAATTTATCCATATTGCTATATTTTTTTGGACTCTTTAATAAAGATCTGTTGGTCACATCAAAGAGCCAATCATATTTAAAAAAATGGAGTCTAGGATAATATTCTGAACTGGAGATCAAGCTCTTTCAATAATTATGAATCTAAATACTCACTCCCTGTAATATAATTTATATTGATTAGAGAATTGTTAAATGATATTGAATTAAATTGACTTCAATAATTATGAATGCAAATACTCACCAACTGTAATATAATTTATATTGATTAGTTTATTATTGATTAGAGAATTGTTATATGGTATTGCATTAAATTAATTAAATTGAAACATTGATTTCAATAATTATGAATCTAAATACTCACTAACTATTTATATTAATTAGTTTATGATAATTGATTAGAGAATTGTTATATGATATTGAATTAAATTAATTAAATTGAAACATTGATTTCAATAATTATGAATCTAAATACTCACCGACTATTTATATTGATTAGTTTATGATAATTGATTAGAGAATTGTTATATGATATTGAATTAAATTAATTAAATTGAAACATTGATTTCAATAATTATGAATCTAAATACTCACCGACTATTTATATTGATTAGTTTGATAATTGATTAGAGAATTGTTATATGATATTGAATTAAATTAATTAAATTGAAACATTGATTTCAATAATTTAAAATTAAATACTCACACCCTGCAATATAATTTTATTGGTTAGTTTATTATTGATTAGAGAATTGTTATATAATATTAAAACATTGATTTCAATAATTATAAAATTAAATACTCACGGACTGTAAAATAATTTATATTGATTAGTTTATTATTGATTAGAGAATTGTTATATAATATTAAAACATTGATTTCAATAATTATAAAATTAAATACTCACTCCCTGTTATATAATTTATATTGATTAGTTTATTATTGATTAGAGAATTGTTATATAATATTAAAACATCGATTTCTTTTTTTTTTTAATGAATAAAACATCGATTTCAATAATTATAAAATTAAATACTCACTCGCTGTAATATAATTTTATTGGTTAGTTTATTATTGATTAGAGAATTGTTATATAATATTAAAACATTGATTTCAATAATTATAAAATTAAATACTCACTAACTGTAATATAATTTTATTGGTTAGTTTATTATTGATTAGAGAATTGTTATATAACATTAAAACATTGATTTCAATAATTATAAAATTAAATACTCACTAACTGTAATATAATTTTATTGGTTAGTTTATTATTTATTAAAACATTGATTTCAATAATTATAAAATTAAATACTCACTAACTGTAATATAATTTTATTGGTTAGTTTATTATT
>PQFF01000083.1:358652-398256 GCA_003547095.1 Diversispora epigaea | reverse complement strand
TATTAAAACATTGATTTCAATAATTATAAAATTAAATACTCACTCACTGTAATATAATTTATATTGATTAGTTTATTATTGATTAGAGAATTGTTATATAATATTAAAACATCGATTTCTTTTTTTTTTTAATGAATAAAACATCGATTTCAATAATTATAAAATTAAATACTCACTCGCTGTAATATAATTTATATTGATTAGTTTAAGTTTATTATTGATTGGAGAATTGTGTTATATAATATTAAAACATTGATTTCAATAATTATAAAATTAAATACTCACGTACTGTAATATAATTTATATTGATTAGAGAATTGTTTTATGATATTGAATTAAATTGATTTCAATAATTATGAATCTAGATACTCACTTGCTATAACATAATTTATATTGATTAGTATATAATTGATTTAAGGGTTATTATATGATATTGAATCAAATTATAGAACACATTTAGTATTAATTAATCAAAATACTTACTCTCTGTAATATAAAGTGTATGCAAATATTTAATGGTTGATAAATTAAATTTTATTAATGAAACTTTTGTTTGATAAATGGCTTGAAATTTTGATTTTAATAATCTAAATACTCACTCTCTATAATAATATAATTTTTAATTAGTTGAGATTAATAGGAAAAGTGAAGTGTTAAAATGTGCATGCAATTTATTGATTGAAAATATTTGAATTAATTGAGAAGTGTCATTTGATGATTGATTAGCTAAATATGAATACTTACTCCCTATAATATTATATGAATAATGTGATTAATGTAAATTAATGTGAATTAGTAATGAAATAAAAAAATATTTAATAAGCTTAAAACTTTGATTAAGAAGCTAAATACTTACGCCCTGCAAACATGACATGAAATTGAGTTATAATAATTAGAGAAATGTTTTTTGAAATAAATTAGTTTTGAATTTGATTTTATTTGTTATGAATTTAAATACTCACGGCCTTAATTATATTGTGTGTTCATACAATTTATTGATAATTGATTAGAAGAACATTAATGGATCTCAAAATAAAAATTTTGTTTTAAAGATTATAAATTTAAATACACACCTCCTATAAAAATGCAATAAAATTATAGAAGCATTAATTAATATTGAACTAATATAGTGGTCTTAATTTTAATAATTATAATAAGCCTAAAGTACATGTACTTACTTCCTGTAAATATAATTTATAGATAATTGATTAAAGAAATATTATTGAAGTTTGAAATTTTGAGTTGAATTAATTTCAAATTTTTTATTTCGGATTTAAAGAACTCACTTACTCTATTGATTCAAACAATTATTTTTGTTTAAAATATAAAACAATTTCAACAGAGAATGTGTTAAATAATTCAATTATGAAATATTTGAAATACTCGAATTATTTTCGTGGATACTTGAATTGTCAATACCTTTAAATAATTAGAATTATAAATTGATTAATAATTAAAAATAATAAATTGGATAATAATTAAAAAAAAAGAAAACCTGTGATTTCCAGATTTTCTAAATCGGTTAGAGTTTGATCAGACACTTTAATGTTTTCGATAGAAACTTGCGAAACTTTTAATTGGATAAATTGAATATTTTCGTTAAAATATTTCAAGAGAATCACAAGTATTTTTATAAATTAATTTCGATTTAATAAATATTATCATGAAGAAATACCTGTGACTCCCCCCAATTTGGTGTAGTAAATGAAGAAGAAAAAGATACGGAATCTTTACTGAATTTGTCCATTGAAGCTTGAGATACGGAAACTTTACTGAATACATCCATTGAAGCTCGAGATTGATTATTAAAATAAGCTTCTTGATTGTCATTAGGATTATTATATATATTTTCCAATTTTATATTTTCGAGAGAACCGAAAATATTTTTAATAGTTGGCCTTTGATCTGGATCATCTTTCCATGCATCTGAATAGATTATGATATAATCCTCTGGTGTTCCATTAATGGGCATTTCTCTTTCACCATCTATAACTATTTTTTTTATTTCTAAACTTGGAGGTCTTCCACTTGATATCTCCCAAAGAAGAACCCCAAACTATAAATATCAGAAGCTTTACTCCTTTTATATGTCAACAGATTTCGTAAATATCGAGGATCTGAGTACACAAGCATTCCACCTTTAACGGAATTTGAATTGGTGTCTAATGGTCGAGATAATCCCAAATCTGTTATCAATAGACTTCCTTCATGAACTAAAACATTCTTTGAATGCTATTAAAGTAAATTAATTTAGATATACAATTAATAATTATAATTAATATAATTATTATTATACATAATATATACTTATATACTTACTAAATCTCGATGAACTATATTTTCTTCGTGAATACAGTCTAGACCACTTGCGATATCTTTAGCCATTTGAATTTTGATTTTCCAATCAAGTGTATTGAAATTATTTCGTAAATAAGTCCTCAGGTCACCACCTTTAGCATATTGTAATACTAGGTAGTACGTCTCTGTTGAAGGATCTAAATAATATTTTTATTAAATAATAATTTTATTTGATAATAATATTTATCTTTATTTAATATGAACTTAATAAATAACATATAAATAATACCTATACTGATTCCATAAAATCTAATAATATTGTCATGGTAATTTACAGCAAGGATATTGGTTAACTGTAGTTTCAATAAAAAAAAATATTTAATTTTAATTTCATCTTGAAAATATATATATTAATGAAACCAAAGTAATTATTTTTTACCTCTTTCACAAATTTTTCATAAAATGATTCGTAATCTTCATGCAAACATTTCAATGCAACAAGTTTTTTTAAATTTAATGAATTAGCACGATAAACCGTACCAAATCCTCCGCTTGCAATTCGTTCAATATTTTCAAATTTGGAATAATCAAATTTTTTAATAAAATTATTTTTTAAGGCACTTTCAAACGAAACTTTTTTACTAGACATTTTTTGAAATGAAAAATTGGAGATTTTCATAGAACACAAATTTATTAAGGAAATTGTAAACGCAATGCGAATGTGGTGACACCAATGCACCCCATAAAATCGTTATTGGCAATAATTTCTATAAAAAGTCAAGGATGTACATTTTTAAATGTGATTTTCAACCAATAAATATAAAACACATAATTAATAATAACCGAGTCATTGGAAAATAATTTTAGTCCTCACGTGATATTTTAATTTTTCCTGGGCAAATAGAGGTGATGAATGTTGGGTGACGAATATATTTTCTACATATTCGAAGGGTGTGACACATGGTGATAAATATACTAATCACTAATCACTGCGGCACAGCACGTGGGGCGAAAATGTTATTTCACGTGCAAGTTAATGTGACAATATGGTTTCTGCATATAAAAAAATTATGTATTTCATCTTATTGTATCATTATTATTTATTATTATTATTCATTATTATTATTATTATTACTATTTTTACTATTATTATTAAAATAATTCAAGGTAGCTCGAAAAGTTGTTAAATTAATGTTTACACCGTTATTTCTAAATTATCATGAAATAAAATAAACAATTCCTGAAATATTTGAACTGAAATATCATTTCATTTTTTTTATAAAATAAATAACAATGATAAATAAAAAATTACCTAAATTCTTTGAATTAATAATTTTTCAGATGATTTAGTTAATCTTAAAGTATTCCGTATTTTATTATTATGAAAATTCATGAAGAGAAGTGAAGTCTGCAGATTCAAAAAAAAAATATCATTACTAAATTTTTAAATTCTCAACCAATAAACTTTGGACTCAATAAGATGATTTCCAATATATCGGATAATTCTTCAAACTCCAACTCAACTCATTAGCAACAATCATCAATTTAAACATAGTTTTGGTATCCATATTATTCTGTATCATTAATTTACTATAGATGCAGCTGTACAAAATTATTTAAATTATTTAATTTAATATTCGCAATATGCCCCAACCTGAACTCTTGTTATTTTAAGAAGATAATCATGATGGATTAAAATGGTAATTGATTTTTAGGAATAGCTATTGGAATTAGAATTAGTTACTTGCTAGGATGGGATTAGTTATACATTTTTGATTTTGGAATCATCGTTTCTAAAAGTTAAACATTTCTATTCGAAATTATCTTTAAGAAAATCTTTTATTGTACCAAGAAGTTTTGATAAATTCTTTGGAGACATTAGAAAATAATTTGATATTTAAATCATAAATTAATAAATAATCTAGTATTTATTATTGTACTTATTTTTTTCCATTGTTTCATTGTAA
Organism: Diversispora epigaea; assembly: GCA_003547095.1. NCBI lineage: Eukaryota > Fungi > Glomeromycota > Glomeromycetes > Diversisporales > Diversisporaceae > Diversispora > Diversispora epigaea. The sequence goes on along the minus strand of PQFF01000083.1, from coordinate 393,991 downwards.
ATGTACCAGTCAATTATTGATATTATTAAAGCCTAATAGGAAATAATAAGTATGGATTCAGCATTCAAATATATTTCAAGATTTAACTAATAATGTTAACTAGTAATTCCACAGTCACAGTAAATTCCACGGGTTACACGGCTTAAAATAGTTCTCCAGGCTCTAAAAGTATCATTTGACTTTTTTTAAATTACATTACATTATATTATTTAGCACTATAAAAAACTCTTTCAAATTTGTGCGACGCAGCTTGCCCTTTTATTCAAATTTGTGCAATACGATTTGCCTTTTTATTTTAGATTGAGCGAAAAAGTAGATATAACAGGTAATTTGTAGTTTCACATATTTGGAAGCTTTTTATATTTTCTTTAGGGTTTATATAGTTTTAAAATTATCACAAAAACAAAAAAAAATGTTTTTTTAATGTGATTTCCACGCGACACGCGATGAGTTTCATGTGAGTTATCAAAATTTCACTCTTTCATTAAATTATTTTCTTTATTTTCTTTATTAATTTACAAATATTAATAATCTTTCCGTAGTTTATTTCCATTTACAAATTGATTATTTATTGGAAGTAGAAGATTTGTAATTTCTATACTATTTTTATTTTTCACTCATCATCAACTAGTAATAAATAAAAAGTCAACTTTTACCCAGGAAATGTAAGATTTATGAATTGGCAAGTATGATTCAACATTCATCGTGTGTAAAATTTGTTGATTTAATCGCTGGATAATCATGTCAATATGTACTCAGTATTTTTGATGTAAAATCTGAATAAAATTCCGAATTACAATAGATAATGATATCATAGTTTGTGGTTACATCGAAAGGTGAAAATTGAATAATAATTTGCTACTTCATAAAAGGTTCATTTTCTTCATTATTTTCATAACGTTTTCCTAATAACCAAATTGAATTATCTTTATTATTAGTGATATCTTCGATTGGTGCCTGAAACATACATAAGGAATTAAGAATTTCATCTATGATGGGTATTCTTGTATTAACCGGGACAAATCACTGATGATTTTAATAAAATGTCACTTATGCTATTCGGAAACTTTGAAAAAAAATTAAATTAATAATTTTTATTGAAGCATATATAATATTACTGTAAATGATTTAAAATGATTTAGAATACTACTTCTTGTATCCTTTGTCGTTTTTTAATATCACTTTGTGTAGGGATTTAATTCGATGCAATTACTATTGTCATATCAATAATAAAATATTACAAGTTATTGTAAAAATTATTCAATTAATGGAAATAACGGAAATTCGACAAATAAGAAATATATTCATACCTTCGATACCATCCTAATAACTCAACCCTGATTGTTTAAAGGTATTAATAGTTCTTTCTTTATTTCTCATACAGTCACTTTCATCAAAGCAGTGACTTCCCTAAAAACATGATAATTATCATGTTGATTATTTATGATTATAATTATCAGCAAAATTTTTTTTTACTTGTCAATATATATATCTATATTTTTTATATAAAAAATACCTTTCGGAAGCCACAAATTAGCTTATTTGACATGACATACAGCGGTGTTATGTTCAATGTCACATATTCCACCTAAATATCTTAGTACTTCAACAGTATAGGAACATTTATGACAAATGCGAGAATTATTAACTCATCAATAGATAATTTCTATATAAATAAAAGATTTTATTTTTATTATTATTATTATTTTTTTTCTCATTTTTTTTCTTACGATGTGCGATCTAATCTCAATGAAATACTAAGTATTTCATGTCAAACTCAATTAGGTCGTCATCTTTTTATAATTTAAATTTAAAATGGTACCTCCGCTTTAGACCTTTTTCATTTTGTAATATTTATTAGATCAAATGAGTAATACAAAAATACTGTATATATATTCTTGAGTTAAATATTAAACATATAATTATAAAAGATATATATAATTATTGATATATTTAAACGAATTCCGATGTCTATTCATTTCGTATTAATTATATAACCCAAAAATACATTTACGTATAATTCGATTTGATAATAATAATATTTCAATTGATGATATTGTCCGATTAATTATCTAATTCAATTACCTGTCATCAGCCTTGTTGTCATCACCGCTTTTATCATCATCGCTTTTATCCTTGCAATTATCAAATTCATCATTATCGAAAATACACCGTAATCATCATCACAGTAATCAGTTGCTTCTTGTGCAATAGTAAATACTGGTTGGCTGATCTATAATACACATTCGAATATTATATTAAGTATATTTTTAAGTATAATAGAAATCATAGAAATTGCCTGACCCTTTCTATTTGGCTACAAAATCCTCAAAATCATCCTTTGTCCAAGTCACATGGATGGTTCCAATTGTGAAATAGATATCTTGTGTGGTACACCATGATTGTGAAATAGATATCTTGCGCGGTACATCACAAAGGTAACATGGATCCAATTGTGAAATAGACGTCTTGCGTGGTACATCACAATGACAACATGGCTCCAATTGTGAAATAGATATCTTGCGTGATACATCACATAGAAAGGCATATTTTTTTTTAAACTGCAAATAACAATTCCAAATCTACTCAAAAAATGTTTAAACAAATAAATGTATAGATTTCAATTCTATGAATAATGTGTGTGGATCAAAATAGAATAATCAATGGGCCAAAAATATAAAATACAATAAATTATTATTATTATATAGATTTAATTGATTATTTAAATTAAAAGGTTTAATTGGATACCAAATAAATTAGATTTTTTGATTTCACACATTAACTCAATTAAAATAATAATTAATAATCCAAACTGATATTACCCGCTATGAAATTACATAAATTACATAATGGCCTAAATGGCCTGTGATGCAGCGAATGGACCAAACCATTCATCAGTACTCTTTGCTAATTAAAAACCATATGATGAGCAGAAAATGGGCATCGTGAAGGCATATCATCTATAAACCATGTTTGCATCTGTGGTAGATATCCTTGAAATAATCGGAGAATAAGTCATAGTTTGGCAATGTGTTATGTTTACATTGCAATTTGAAGACCGGGAAGGATAGCTTTTGTGACACTTCTTGATATGAAAAGCAAATTCGCTCTAATAATGATAAATTTTCAGTTGAAGAATTTGAATGATAATGATGATTATAATAATAATAATAATTGATTGATATGAAATAATCTAAATCTAAAAATAATCACTAGCATTTCATTTTACAAATCAGCCATTCATGTCCATCTGGAACATCTTTCATTTTTATTACTCATATTATTGTTCATATTGATATTGTTCTTATAATTATTCTTTTCGCAAAAAAAAAAATGAATATCTAATTATCGAATGATCATTAATTTTACGCCTAAGCTATGAACATCTGATTTTGTTGTATAATCTTTTTTACATGATATTAAATCACTAACATACTATTTAACATTTCATGAGTATAAAATATTTCTTGAGCGATCTCAATGAGTTATATTTTTTTATGAATTCTACCTAAACTATCTGTTATACGGTAAATAACATTATATTTTTGTAATAATGTAAATGATTGATAATTATCATTAAAAAATGTTTTAGATCATTATGACGATAATTTAGAAATAACATATAATCTTGGGTGCTTGGATCTTTGTAATGTCACCTAATTAATATTTCCGAAATACGAAACGGAAAAATAAATATAATAATAATTTAACTTACTTGAAACCAATTCAAATTATTATTTGAGTTATTCAATCTTTTCAGGACATCTTTTGCCTTCCAAACCTTTCCAATATTTGTCTTTCAGAATCACATTTATAATAGTACTCATCTCCTTCTACCAGATATTTGACACTCCCCTTTTTTTAGATCCAGCAAAACTAAAGTATTATTTTTTAAAAATTATAAAATAATCAGTAAAATATGGATTTAGAAATAATTTTCCAAAATTAATTTTTATGTTTTTTGATTCCGCCTTACTGATAAATGTGCAAATGTCCCGAATCAGGTTTCATCATTGATAGATTTTCATTATTTAATATAGCCACGAAAAATTTTGCATTTTATAAACATATAATTTTATTCAAATAGAAAAAAAATAAAAAAATAATAAAATCTTATTAATAATAGAAAAGCAAAAAAAAGATAAAGAAAAAATATATGCATTGGCATTATAATAAAGGCTTAATATGTAGGTCGCGAAATTTCGACATTAGTTCCTTCATCATCAAGTGATTTCTGAAGTCGTTCAAATGAGCGCACCAAATTAAGAGTTGCTGCTTGCTTTTCTTCTTCAGTTATTTGGAGTTTAGTTCTAAAACATAAATTCATTGATTTATATATATATACAATATAATAAAAAATATGAATAATTTTTTTAAACTTACATTTCTCCTGACTTGGGATTAGGATTAACGTTATTAGATTCATCGTCATAATATTTATCCTCGCCCAATTCGAAATATTCATCAAAATTATTTTCATTTTCACTTTCATTTTTGTATTTATTTTCATCTTAGATACCAAGTGTAATAATAGCAGAAGTATTCGCCAATTCTGTATATCTTTTTGAGATCGCCTTGCCCAGATTTGTTGTTGTTCTTTGGGTACCAAAGGTGAACTAATAGATGGTTTATTTTGTTGTTTGTATACTGGACCTAGAAATCAAAAAAAAAAGATCTTAGGTATACATATTTCTGAGATAACTAGTACACAAAGTTTGATACTTACGATATTTACGAAGGGCATTCTCACCATTTGTTTCTTCTTCATTATCTGTTTCTTCAGTAATACTCGACAATCCAGTGTATAGTTTTTCTTTTTGTTTTTTGTATACTGGACATTTTGGACCACCTAGAAGTCAAAAATGGTAGATTTATATATATTTTAAAATAATCAATACACAAAGTTTGATACTTACGAGTTAAGAATGATTCATTTTTTGATTCGGGTGAAGAATTGTTAGAATTATTAAAAGTTGGAACTGGTCGAGTAGATGAAGAGCAGTTAGTAGAGGTTGGCGTTGAAGGAACTGAAGTTGGTGAGGTTGGTGTTGGTTCTTTGTTTTCTCTTTCACTATAAAAATAAGTCAGTAACTCTTCTTCATTTTTAATGCATTAATTTTTAAGAGCACATACAAGCACTTTTTGACTGATATGATAAAAGAAGCCGATAAAGCTACAACACCAACACCAGAAAGAGCAGTTAAAAGGCACAACATCCTTTTTTGATTTATATAAAAGATAGAAAAAAGATAGAAAAGAAGATAGGATTAGTTTTTCACAGTCAAATATGAACAAAAGATAGATATTCATGTTAAAAGTACCTAAATATAAAGTTTCAAGCCAAGGGTTAAGAGAGAAAAGTGTGTAAATAATAGAGATTTAGTTCAATAAAATAACAACAAGTAGTGAGGTGAGAGCTAAGAAGTTAAATTTCAGGACCAAGCAAGCAAGTATGTCAGATATTTTTTTTATTTTCATGTTTACATGACGCGCCTAAGTTTAAGCATGTAAACAATTTCTTATTTGTTTTTGTTGTACGTGCAAGTAAACAATTTTGTTGATCAGCGCGTGTAAACAATTTCTTTTTTTTTTTGCTGAAATTTACAATAATATAGCAAACATAATCAATTCACAGTGTGAAATCAAAATAAAATAAATAAGAATAAATAAATAAAATATATAAATAAAACAAATAATCAATAATAAATTAAAAAAATATTTTCAAAACTCTTCTTATAAACAATAATTTGATATTTTGCATCCATTATTAATATTATTATTTCTTCTTTTCGGAATAGCAATTTGATTATAAGTAATGTCCGCCCCAATCGTTTTTAATGAAATTTCTTTAAATAAATTTGTACTGTTTTTACTAATATTAATTCTTCACTTTCATCTTTGATAATTCTGATATACATATACTTAAAAAATTGAGAAATAATAATTTAATATAAAATATAAAATAAATGAATGTAAAATAAATATAATACAATTAAGTGAGATAAAATTACATAATGCAATAGTGTGTCTCGAGATTTAATTTACTAAAACCAGCATATTGATTCTTATTAACTTTAAAATACATTTCAATTCAGTGATAACCTTTGGAAGAAAAATAAATAATTAATAATAATAATTAATTTGAATAATTAAATAATTGAACAAGAAATAATTGAATGAGAATTAAGAAATAATAATAATAATACTTTTACTTTAAACAATCAGAGGTAATTAAAACAAACGATAAAGAACCCGATGATGACGACTCTGCTATCATTACAGTTATAATCTCATTCAATTCGATGAAAAAATGATTCAAATAATCAAGCTCAGCAACAACAATAACAGCAACATCGGCAACATCAGCAACAGAATTTTTATCTCCTAATAACAATAATAATCATTCTCAACATAGCAAATGTTAAAGTCAGCTTCATTGACTTTTCATGTGATTTCTGAATCATCATCACAACAGATGCGACCTTTATCATCATCATCTCAATCTTTGTCACAACCGTTAACTTTTTCTTTAGCAAATCCTTTATCAACTCCTTTACCATACCAAACCTTTTATCACAACCATCGACTTAACAACCCATTAACTTTTACTTCATCACAAGCAATAATTCCTTTAGTACAATAAACAACAATTCTTTTAATATCACACAATAATCAAAACAAAATTTATCCTCATTTGATGAAAATTAAATAATGATTTTTTTTGATCTTTTATTTTAATCACAATCTCAAAATTTCCAACACAACAACATCATCGACAGAAACAACAATAATTTCAATCATTAATAATTGATTAATCAATTGAGCGGATTTAAGATTGGAAATGATGGAAAGATATTTAAGACTCGGGAACTGATGAAATCATTTGGTGGTTATATTCCTTAGTCTATATGGAGACAAATGATTGTTTCATTTTTTCATTAAAAATATTAGTGTTTAAAATTCAATTCTCAGTCGAGTTAAAGATGGTGACAATGCTCTATACTATCGTGATTCTAATCTAATGATCAGAATATTTATGGCTTTGAATTTGTTGATTATGGGTTTGTGATGAAATCAGGTGTTTCTGATTTTACTCAAGATAAACAATGTCAGTGTTGGTATGCTGATGGTGGTGGTGAATATGATGAATATGATAAAAATTATTATGAAAAATCTATTAGAAAGCTAACGATGAATTTTCTATTTCAGATTATGAGGTCTTTAAGATTATTAAAAAAACAAATTCCAATTCAATAATAAAATTATACTATTTAATATAATTTATAATTATACTTTTTAAATAAATTAAACTGAAAATGATCACTACGAATATGTGCTTGATTTTTCAGTTTTACGTTATTGTTTAACCTTTAATTTAATTTATAAAGAGTCAGTGAATATTTGTACAAACGTAAAAAAATGTAAAAAATATATGTATAAATATTTTTTGAAATTATAAAATATTTCTAAGATGAAAGTTTCTCATAAATATTATTTATAAGTGAGTTGTTATCTAAATAATAATAATAAATCTCCATTTACAAAAGTAGTATATTTTTTGGTGCTTATGTAAGTATCCATTTTTATTATTTCATGGATGGTAATTACATTTTGAATAATAAATGTTTTTTGAAATGACCGAATATAGTCTGCGGAGAAGTGTAACTCAGTGCATACTATATCAGATGACATTTTTCCCTTTTTTTTTTTGCTTATTATTTTTATTGGTAATAATAAATGATAAGTTATTATATGATATTAATAATATTGGGGTTGTAACTTGGGATACTAAGAGATCCCGATGACCCTGTGACGTTCACATCATGAGGCTAAAGTACTGAAGTTGCGAAGCTGCGGACTGAGAAATTCACAACAAACGTCTCTAACGAGCACCTCTAGTAACTGACCGAGAGTTGACCCCATACATACAAAAAAAAATGATATTAATAATGTTATTATTATTTAATTTAACATAATCGATTTTAAAAATAAATAAATAAAGTAATAAATTAATAAATAAAATTAAAAATAAATTAAATAAATAATAATATAATATATAAACAAAAAACAATAAATGAAATAAGAAACTCTTCTGATATTAATAATAATAATTCTTTATTAATTCTCAATTGATCGTAAAATTTTCGATCTACTGATGGCAGAGTCTGTTCCGCTACCATTACGTCTAATGGCTTCACAAAATTCAAAGAAAAAAAAAGAATTAAGAAAGGGTACTTAAAATCTTATCGAAATTAAATAATCATTGTCAATAACAACAAAATTTCATATATCATGTAGAATTTGGAGTCACGTTAAGACGAAAAAGGAAAAATAGGTTCAAATTTTTAATAATTTTAGCATGAAAATTAAAAATTCTAATTTTAGAAATCTTAAAGTTTAGATATTTATTATATACTAGAAGCATGCAAAGTAAATAAGGATGGTGCTATGTTTGACAAAATCGCTATTTAAATTGTACAAAAATTGTACAACGGAGTTTATCACACCTATTGAATAGTTTCGAAGTTTTTTTTTAAAAAAAAAATGATCTTTAAATTTTTTGATAAATTATCTCAAGATTTTTCAGAACTTCTTAGTGACAAAAAAGAATATAATGTTGTCATCGAAGTTGATAAAGAAGAAAATATGAAATCTTTTAACGCACATTCTGTTGTCTTACGTTATCGTTCATCCTATTTTGATAAAGAATTGGAGAACGTTACTACGAATAAAAATCATATTAAAACTATTATCAAGCCAAATGTTCCTGCCCAAATATTTGAAATTATTCTTAAGTAAGTTAAGTTAAAAAATTATTTATTTATTGCTGAATATTAAATTAATTATATTAAGGCTCGAAACTATTAAAAATAAAATACATTTTATTATTTTAGATATATATATGGTGGAATTGTCAATATAGAAAATACAAATACCAAAACCATTTATGAATTAATGGTCAGTGCTAATGAATTGGAACTTAAAGAACTATCAATAAAATTAGAAAATTACCTTATTGAATCCAAAGCTTCTTGGTTAAAAACTCATTTCTCCCTCGTTTATCGTTCAATCTTTGATAGTAATGAATTTAAAGGTTTGAAAAAATTTTATAATGATATTATTGTAAAATATCCAAATTTAATTTTTGAATCGGAAGATTTCACATCACTTCAAGAAACAGCATTGGTTTCTATTTTGGCAAGAGATGACTTGAAAGTCGAAGAAATTAAAATTTGGGATTGCGTTATAAAATGGGGAATTGCACAAAATCCTACTTTATCTGCTGATTCGAAAGAATGGTCTAATGAAAATTTTGAGGCTTTGAAAATAACTCTACAACAATGTTTACCACTTATTCGATATTTTCATATTCCCGGTGAAAATATTTGGAAGAAAATGAACCCTTATAAAAAAATCCTTGAAGAACAGCTTTGGGATGACATAATTCAACATTCTATATCCCCAAATGAACCCATTACTTCCTTTGTTTTACCGGCGAGAATAATTTCCAATCCCGAATTGCCTTCAAGAGCCATTTCAACTCCTGAATTTTCATCAAGAGAAAATGAACCATTTTCAACTATAATCAACAATGACCATGTCGCAGAACTTTCGTCATGGGTTGATCGAAAACCGACTAATTACTCTTTAGCAAATATTCCTTATGAATTTCAATTAATTCTTCGAGGAAGTAGAGATGGTTTTCATCCCAAGACATTTTGGTACATGTGCTATGGACATGCTGGAACAATTGTGGTTGCAAAAGTTGCAGGAACTGATGAAATAATTGGTGGTTATAATCCTTTAGCTTGGGATAATTTAAAAAGTGGTTGGATTAAAACAAATGATAGTTTCATTTTTTCATTAAAAAATGGGAATATTAAAAATTCAATTCTCAGCCGAGTTATAAATGAAAATAAAGCTCTATACTATAATAATGATCTGAACATTTTTGGCCCTGAATTTGGTGATAGTAAATTTATAATGAAATCAGATGTTTCTGATTTCACTCAAGATAAACAGTGTCAATGTAATCATTTGCCGTGGCGTAATTTAATCTTTAATTCTGAATATGAAAAACCTATTAGAACGACTAATGAATTATTTTCTATTGTAGATTTCGAAGTATTTAAGGTTATTAAAAAACAAATTCCAAACTATACAATTCGATAATATAATCTCACTATTTAATATTATATTTCAATGTAATAAAATCCATTTATTAAATAAAATACAAGCAACAAATAAAATATAAATTTTCGTTGCATAAAAAAACGGCAATACCTTAAATTTAATATTTTATACGTTATAAAAAATTTGTACTATGCTCTATGTGCAGTTATTAGGTTAGTGGCATACAAATGATGCTGATTTACATCTACTAATAAATATAGTCCACGTACTTTCAAAAAATAATAAATGGAAAGTTTTCAAAAAACGTTTTTTATTTATTTATTATTTCAATTTTGTTAAAGCTTTTTGTTTTAAAAAAAAATCCAAAAACGTGGAAATCTTTTCCTTTTCCAATTTTATAAAAGGGCTTTAATAAAAAACGAAAAAGTAAATTCCAGATTCTTTTGCCAAAAAAAACCAAAAAAAAAAATCATCGAAAATTCAATTATTGATTCATAACTGATCCAATTACAATTAGCCATACAATAATTGATAACTTTTTATAAAATAAAATGAGAAAAGCGAGAGAGTTAAGCAGAATATTTAATCGAATAACGAAATGAACAATTAAAATAATTGTTTCGAAGCTTGTTTTTTTAAAATGGTTTTTAAAAAAATGAATTGGTGATAGTCAAAGGGACAAATTGGTCAAACCGTAAGATGCAGCGGCTTGACCCTACCCTAAACCTAACTCTAACCTTAACCCTTTGAATAAAAAAAAATTCAACACAAAAAAAACTATTGTTTTATGTACCCAAAGTGAAAAATACAAATTTTTCGTTTTTTTTTCACAAGTGTTATGTTTGTCAAAATCATTGTTTAATAATGTCGCGGTCTGCGCAGAACAATATGAAAGTTACGTCAATCAGTCTCACTGAACTCGGTTTGATCACACGATAATTCAATATATTGCTAACACACTTTTCCTTGTGCACGATATCACGAAACACGGTAGGATTAGGCTATCAGTCGATCAAAACCTGCTTACTAACAATCACAAACAATGCAATTTCGTGAAGGTACAATGAGTAAGTGGAGTAAAAGTATCTTCTACTAACTACTTCGTACACTGCCGAAATTTAACAAACTTTTAAAGTAACTTGCCAAAGTAGTTTATTGAAAGAATTATAAAGTTTTATTACAGAAATACAACAATAGAGATATATTGCTGCATTGGCGTATCTTATCCCTATTGCTATACGAAATTATTTATTATAATTAATTATTATAAAATTATCTACTATTAGGATTATTTCAAAACTATTTGTTATTACTAAGATTATTAAGAAATTATTTATTAATTTTTAAGTATATATGAATAAAGAAAATGTTTTTCGCGAAAAAAAGGAATCACTTTTTCTTCTTCCCAATCGCAGCTATTTTTATATTTTCTCTTCTTGTTTACCTTTATCCTCTGTTATCCCTAAACACGTTCTTTGTACCAGGATGAACAAATAGTTATCTTGGATGATGGATGACACACAAAGATAACTCATCCCCGTGACTTTCGTCTTTTTGTGCCACCTCAATAATATTACCTTTACAAGAATGGTCAATAGATTGCACAAAAATTGTACAACCGAGTTTATTAGGATGACTTCGATTGTACAGTTTGATTAATAAAAAAATGTCTTTTAAATTTTTTGATAAGTTATCTTAAGATTTTTCAGAACTTCTTAGTGGCAAAAAAGAATATAGTGTTGTCATAGAAGTTGATAAGAAATCTTTTAATGTACATTCTGTTGTCTTACGCTATCGTTCATCATACTTTGATAAAGAATTAGAGAATGCTCCGATGAAATAAAAATATATTAAACTATTATTAAACTTAATATTTCTGATCAAATATTCCTTAAGTAAATAAAAATTATTTATTACATTGCATTGGATTTATATTATTTATATGATGGAACGAAAATAATAAAATAAAATACATTTTATAAATATATATGTATGGAGGAATTGCCAATATTAAAGATGCGGATACCCAAACTATTTATAAATTAATGGTCAATTTGAACTTTTAGAAATGAGAAAGTTACCTTACAGAATCTAAAAATTCTTGTTATGAACTCATTTTTCTCTTGTTTATCATTCAATCTTCGATAGTAATGAATTTAAAGGTTTGAAAAAATTTCATAACAATATTATTGTTCGATACTTCTCTCAAGTTAAAAATATTTTATATTTGTCCAAATTATTTAAAATCTTTTATTATTATTTAATATACATGGGATGGAAAATTAAAATAAAGAATCATCAAATATGTTTTTATCTTTAATAATAAATATATGATTTTATGTCGCCTAAGCATGATACATATCCATTTATTTTTATAATAAATAAAATATCTCGGAAAGTAGAATTATCTAAAATGCAGATTTATAATTTCAATTCAAGCAATAAAGTTAATTCCATAATCGAATACTGTTATTTATGTTCAAATAATTCAGGTCTTTAATATGAAAAAATTGAATTTCGAATATTTAAAATTGAGGTAAATGATAGGATATAAGAATAGCACTTTTGATGATTAAAGGGTCCAAATGATAAAGTCACGATATAATATACATTTTATTTAATTTTAATATTTCAGAAATTCTTTTACTTATCTATTGTATAATAATGATAATGATGATGGTGATAATTATATCATTATAATTAATATTAAATAAAAGAATTTCAAATTTAATATGAATGCAATAAAATTTCAACATCAAGTTCAATTCAACAAATAAAATATTCAAAAATATATTATTATCAACGTAAAAGCGTTGCTTTGATATTTTCAATAAATTTCATTTTAATTGGAAAATATCATCATCATGATTATAATTGTCACGAATATTTTTTTGAAAGCACTTTAATAAATACAACAACAAAGAGAAAAAATCAAAAAAAAAAAACATCACGTAAACGACAACCAATTCTTTATATATATACTTTTTATAAATGATAGTTGGTCAATTGTAATATTTTATATCTACCATAAAAAATGAACTATTATTCCTTTAGATATTATAATATCAAAATTCCGGTAATAATCATAAAAATAAAATAAAATAGAATTAAATTATGAATTGGTGAAAGAATCTGATGATGATGAAATCTGGTGGAACTTTAAATTTTAACGAAATTAACAACAATGAAGACAAACACTATCATTACCACCACAACATTTACAGCACAAATACTATCACCATTAACGAATATGATCTTCGCAATTTAGTCATAAAAAAAGTTCTTTACAAAAATTTAATGACAAATTCTATTTAATTCATAACTCAAATTTTTCATAATTTAATTGAAAATTGCTAAAGATAAATAATAATAAAATAATAATAATTGGCAATACTGTAATAAATAATAAATAATAAATAATAAAACAATAGCGATAAGCACCGATCAGAGAAATAAAAATTAAATATAAATTAATAAAACAATAATTTTTTACATGTATAATTGTAACACTTTGTGATTAGGCTGTTTTCACGAATCACGAAAAGGTTTAAATTTTGACCATTTTAGTATTAGAATCAAAATTAAAATTAGTTTAGAATGTTTGACAAAATCCCTATTTAATAATATTACCTTATAAGAATGATGTTCAATAGATTGTGCAAGAAATTGTACAACGAAGGTTTATAACGCCTATTGTACAGTACAGTTTTGAAGTTTAAGATAATAAAAAAATGTCTTTTAAATTTTTTGATAAGTTATCTCAAGATTTTACAGAACTTCTTAATGACAAAAAAGAATATAATGTTGTCATCGAAGTTGATAATGAAGAGAATAAGAAATCTTTTACTACACATTCAGTTGTCTTACGCTATCGTTCACCATACTTTGATAAAGAATTAGCGAACGTTACAACAAATGAAAATAATATTAAAACTATTATTAAACCTAATACTTCTGCTCAAATATTTGAAATTATTCTTAAGTATGTTAAAAAATTATTTATTACTTTAATATTAAATTAATTATATGATGGCTCGAAACTAATAAATAAAATACATTTTATTATTTTAGATATATTTATGGTGGTATTATCAATATTGAAAATACCGATGCCAAAACCATTTATGAATTAATGGTCAATTCTAATGAATTGGAACTTAAAGAACTATCAGTAAAATTAGAAAGTTACCTTATTGAATCCAAAGCTTCTTGGTTAAAAACTCATTTCTCTCTCGTTTATCGTTCAATCTTTGATAGTAATGAATTTAAGGGTTTGAAAAAATTTTATAATGATATTATTGTAAAATATCCAAATTTAATTTTTGAATCAGAAGATTTCACTTCACTCCAAGAAGCAGCATTAATTTCTATTTTGAAAAGAGATGACTTGAAAGTCGAAGAAACTAAAATTTGGGATTACGTTATAAAATGGGGAATTGAACAAAATCCTACTTTACCTGCTGATTCGAAAAAATGGTCTAATGAAAATTTCAAAGCTTTGAAAATAACTCTACAACAATGTTTACCACTTATTCGATATTTTCATATTCCCGGTGAAGATATTTGGAAGAAAATGAAACCCTATAAAAAAATTTTTGAAGAACAGCTTTGGGATGACATAACTCAACATTTTATATCACCAAATGAACCTATTACTTCTCTTGTATTACCGGCGAGAATCGTTTCCAATCCCGAATTGCCTTCAAGAGTAAATGAACCATTCTCAACTATAATCAACAATGAACATGTCGCAGAACTTTCATCATGGATTGATCGAAAACCAACTATTTATTCTTTAGCAAATATTCCTTATGAATTTCAATTGATTCTTCGAGGAAGTAGAGATGGTTTTCATCCCAAGACATTTTGGAACATGTGCCATGGACATGCTGGAACAATTGTGGTTGCAAAAGTCGCAGAAACTGATGAAATCATTGGTGGTTATAATCCTTTGGCTTGGGATAAATCAACACGTGGTTATAGGGAGACAAATGATAGTTTCATTTTTTCATTAAAAAATGTCAGTATTCAAAATTCAATTCTCAGCCGAGTTATAAATGAAAATGAAGCTCTATACTATCGTGGTTCTGGCGATCAGAATATTTATGGCCCTGAATTTGGTAATTTGGAATTTGTGATGAAATCAGATGCTTCCGATTTTACTCAAGATAAAAAATGTCGGTGTTTGTATGTTGATAATCATAGTTCAAATTATTATGAAAAATCTATTAGAACAACGAATAAAACATTTTCTATTTTAGATTATGAAATATTTAAGATTATTAAAAAACAAATTCCAATTCGATCTATTCTATTTAATATAATTCATAATTATACTTTTTAAATTAAACTGAAAATGGCCACTATATACACGTGCTTGATTTTCAGTTTTACGTTATTATTTAACCCTCAATTTAATAAAGAGTTAGTGAATATTTATGCGAATGTAAAAAAATTTAAAAAGATTCATCTTAGAAATATTTTATATTTTCAAAAAATATATAAAAAAAAGTTTTTTAAAATATTATTTATAAGTGAATTGTTATCTGAATAATAATAAATCTTCATTTACAAAGATACTTTTTTAATACTACAACTTCATCGTATTAAATATCTTTTATTTGATGCTTTAAACCCACCAAATATAAGTAACCATTTTTTATTATTTCATGGATGATAATAATTACATTTAGTCGAATAATAATTTTTTTGAAATGTCCTAATATAGTCTGCAGAGAAGTGCAATTCTGTGCATATTTTATCAGATGACATTTATCTTTTTTTACTTGAATAAGTTATAATATTGATAGTAATATTATTATTTAATCAATCAAATGTGTGAAATTAGAAATAAATAAAATAAAGTAATAAATTAATAATTAAAAATAAATAAATAATTAATAAATAAAATAAAATAATAAATTAATAAATAATAATAAATGAAATAAAAAATATTTACCAAACGTCCCTTCTTAATTTAATATTTTGCATTCGACTTTATGCCAAAAATTTTACCTATTGTTAATATCATTATTTCTTCTCTCATTATGATGATGCAAGTAACGTTCCACCCGATCATTTTTTAATGAAATTTCTTTAAATAAATTTGGAATGGAAATTTCACCCATCTTTACTAATACTAATCACTCCCTTTCTTTTTTGA
The DNA here is from genome assembly GCA_003547095.1 of Diversispora epigaea. Classification (NCBI taxonomy): domain Eukaryota; kingdom Fungi; phylum Glomeromycota; class Glomeromycetes; order Diversisporales; family Diversisporaceae; genus Diversispora; species Diversispora epigaea. The sequence goes on along the minus strand of PQFF01000083.1, from coordinate 377,694 downwards.
TCTTGATAATTCTGAAATATATATATAAATTGAGAAATACAATAGTGTAAAATATAAAATAAATGAATATAAAATAATTAAAATAAGTGAGATAAAATTACGTATGCAATAGGTTTGTCTAAAAATCAATTTACTCATACTCATACTAATATTTCAATTTAGTGATAACTTTTGGAAAAAATCAAATAAATAAATAATTAATAATAATAAATTAATTTGAATAATTGAATAATTAACAAGAAGCAAATAATTGAATTTTAATTCAGAATAAATAATAATACTTTAAACAACCAGACATAATCAAGTAATCAAGACAAAGGATAAAGAATCTGATTATGACGACTCTGTTACCATTACAGTTAATAATCTCATTCAATTCAAAGAAAAAATAATTTAAATAATCAAGCCCAACAGCAACAACAATAACAGCAACATTAACAACAGCATTTTTATTTCCTAATAGCAATAATAATCATTCTCAACATAGTAATTATTAAAGCCAGCTTCATCGACTTTTCATGTGGTTTCTGAATCATCATCAACAACAGATACGACCTTTATCATCATCTCAATCATTTTCATAAATGTTAACTTCTATAGAAAATCATTTATCAACTTTACCAAATCTTTTATCACAACCATCAACTCTTTATCACAATTAACAATCATTAACTTTTACTTCATCACGAACAACTCCTTTAGTACAATAATCAACTGCTTCTTTTTCAATTCTTTGATATAACACAATAATCTTATCAAAATCTATCCTCATTTTATGAAATTAAATAATGATTTTTTTTGATCTTTCATTCCAATCACAATCTCAAATTTTCTATCATTTCCGATCTTAAATCCGTTCCATTGATTAATTGGAATTAAATCTCATTTGACATGTTATTCTTACACAAAACAAATTGCAATATCTCCTGTCGTGTGTTATACTATAATAATTGTTATTATTGTTACTATTGTTGTTTTGATTCAATTATTAATAATTGAAATTAATGTTGTTGCTGTTGATAATTCTGTTGTTATGTTGGAAAGATATTTAAGACTTCAATTGGATTTTCAAGTCAAAGTAAATTTTTTCAATTATTATATTAGTATTTATACAATATAATATAATCCGTAATAATTTTATTTCATTACATATAAATATATACATTTTAGCATCATCATCATCTTAGCGGATATTGTATTCATTAGATTCTACAATACTGTGCATCCGTAAAATTTGATCAATTAATTTCTACACTAACGTCTTATCATTAACCTTAAGATATTTAAAAATTATTTAATTTCGAATCAATAATTGAAAGAGAATGGTTTCGTGCGCAAGGATTCAAAACGAATTAATAAAAGAAGGACAAAAGAGTCATAAATTTAAACGTACTTACTTAATGCTTAATAATTTATTAAATTTTAATAATTAATATCATTCAATCAATCAAAATTAAATTAATCAATTAAATTAATAGGTATACCGGACATGTGTATCCGAAAGAAGAGTTAGAATTTAATTTAAGATTTAGAAATAAGAATGGTGATTTAATTGGGTCAAAGATGAAAATAGGGTGGCGAAGTAAATTGGTAATCAGGTGAAATGTCACAGGGGATGATATTCTGTGACACTAGATGAACTTTCAGGTGATTGTCATCCTTGTGCGAGGATGAAGGATGAAAAATGTTGTGCGAGGATGAAGGATGACGCACAAAGGATGAAGTATGAGGTACAAGGATGAAGTGTAAACAAAAGAGAAAGTATAAATACGACTGTTGTCATGAGTAAGTTTCAAGAGTAAGACACTCAGTTAATTAATTTACTGTTAGAATAAGCGATAACTAATTAATAATTAGAAATAATTCAGAATAATTTGAAACTCTTTATTAAATATTAAATAGAAAAGTAAACTTCATTCAGGAACAGGAAAGATATGTCACGCTGTAATATTTCTGTTGTTAAATGATACTTTGCTTTTAAAACTTTATATTTTATATTTTAATAAACTTATACTTTGTGTTGTAATATTGCGAAATATTATTAAATATTGTTTGATACTGCGTTACTACTTTTACTCCACCTTACTCACTGTGCCTTCATGATTAATTTGATTATTATTTGATTATTATTATTATTTATTATATATTTATTATCTGTTTCAAGATAGGCAAGTTAGATCGATTGATTGCTTGACCTACTGGCAGATAGAGCGTATTATTATTTGTTTGTGTGATGCAAACTGTGAGACTGATTTGAGAAATTGTTCAAAATACTCTGCACTCCTGTGACAGAATTTGGTGCCTCCTGTGAGGTGGCATAGAGTATCCAACGCAGTAACCTATAATATTGGCACATCTGTTTTACAAATTTTATATTCTTTAATTAATTTAGTAAAATACTCATTATATTTCTATTTTTGAAAAAGGATAGTCAAAGAAATTTTAACATTACGAAGTAATTCGAAAATATACAATTTAATATTATCATAATCACCTTTTTATAAAACCATCTTCTTACAATTTGTTTAGTGATCTATCAAAAGTGATCATCAAAGTAGTCATTAACATAACAAAATTCTTCCAGATCAAAGGATTTACAACGAAGATTGTCAAGCAAAAATTTGTGTAACTAGATAAAATCTCTGAAGGATCGTTAAAATTACTTTTATAAAATCTTACGGAATAATACGCCAAACTGTCGAAATGAAGGAAAATTACCAAACCAAGTATGAATACTAGCGAAAGCGAGGCGAATGCTTTAATACTGGGACTCCAAAATGCATTTCGCATAAGAAATGATGCAAGAATGTCATCGTTTTTCGGAGGAAACCAAGATCCCATGGAATGGTTAGAAGAATTCAATCGATCGGCAAGAATAAATCAATATACTGATGAATACAAACTTCAAGTAGTCAGCGGATATCTACAGGGTACAGCAGGACAATGGTTCAACGAAGCGCAAGAAGGACAGAATCCCATCAATCATTGGAACAATACGAACCAAACCTCCTTTGAAACGTCTTTCTTGGCCACCTTTCGAACAAAAGCGCTAATAAATCAATGGAGATTTGAGTTGCAAATGAAAGTACAGAAACTAGGCGAAACTGCAGAACAATATTCGAATGATATTAAGAAATTAATTAAGCGAATAAATGGCAATAATAGATGGAGCGAAGACGAAAAGGTCTGGCAGTTTTTGAAAGCATTATGAAAAGACATTGCCTATCAAGCCCGACCATTTATCATGTCCCAAGAGAAGCCAACATTGGAAAAAGCGATTAGAACAGCCAAACAATTTGAAGAAAATGCACAAACCTATCCTGAAGCTATAACAGGATATACCACTACCACTTCTATGGGCATGCAAGGATCCGTACCTTCTCGAAATAAGAATAATGAAAGCGAAGATGTAATAGAACGAATAGTACAGAAAGCCTTCGCGCCTATTGCCGAAACATTGCAAAAGATCATTGAAAAAGGAGAAAGAATACCTAATACTTTCAATAATAACAGACCAAACTATAATAATAATAACAGAGGACAAGGTTATAATAATTACAATGGCAATAGTGGACAGAGCTTTAGAAGCTATAATAACCCGCCAAATTGTTACCATTGTGGACAAACTGGACATATGGCCTAGAATTGTTCTACGAGACAAGGAAATCAAAGAAACCAAATAAATCCGGCTGCTTCCGCTGCCCCACGACCTACCAATACTGTGCCTTCTTTGACTAATACAACAGCAAATCAAACTATACAACAAGTTTCGCAAGGAGACGTAAATAGTAATACGTTTATAACTCAAGAATAAGAAATCCAACAACCTATCTCTACTGTTTGGGAAAGAATACAGCATTTAAACTAACAGGCGCACCTCAGGAGGGTGAGAGTGCGGATAGTATAAATCTCTCATTTAAGACAGGAGATAATGAAAGAGTGATAGGAGAAAGTATTGGGTCCACAAGTAAACAAGATGCTCTGCAACCTATCGCAAAAAGATTGCGTTCTGCAGAAAAGAAAAAGGAAATATCTGAAGATACTAAACAAAAGAAAAGAAAGAAAGTACCCCCTGTCCAACAACCATTTATGATACAAAATGCTCCACCATATTCCATTGTCTCAGATTTACTTGCGACAAGAGCCAATATCACTTTGAAACAATTAATGGCTATGCCTCATTATAGAAGCGAGACACGAAAGGCGTTGACACCTAAGTGCACAAGAATTGTAAAGATGGCCAACCATACAACAGTAGAAGGGAATACACCCATGACTTGTAAAGCCCAAGTAGCTGGATGGAAAGTCGAAGTAATACATGATAGTGGTTCATCTATTAATATCATTTCGAAGAACTTCATGGAATCCATAGGACAAAGAATTGAGAAAACATCTGGAAGAAAAATAACTGGTATACACGGAGAAAGACGTCCTAGTTTAGGAATCATGACACAAGTACCAATAAAGTTGGAAGAAATTGTGGTAGCTGTTGACATGGAAGTCATTGATGCAGCAGGTTACACATTAATCTTGGGAACAGATTGGTTAAGGAAAGCACGCGCTATAATAGATTACCAAGAATGTAAATTAATTCTGAAAGATGAAAAGCGGACAGCTCAAATTTCGTGCAGGAATACTAGAGCCACTGTCTTGGACAATGATAAAGAAGAGGATGGTAGTGAAGAAGAATATGTAGAAAGTAGTGATGATTCGGATACTGATGAAGAAGAAGTAAACTTCGCAGGATTAACTTATGAACTCCCATATCAAGAATCCTATATGAAATATAAGTTTACTTCTGAAGGAATGCGTAAGAATTTGAAACTTGTCACCTGGGAACTATATGATCAGTTATCTTATTATTTTGATCCGGTCAGAAGAAAGAAAGGTGCTCAAGAGCGATGCAAAGCAACAGGACCTAATTCCTATTGCTGGTGTATCATATATTTAGAAACAAGGCAAGATATATGCGAAGTCTGTGAAGAACATCAACGAGATGAGAGAATTATTTCCATTATACCATGAAAGAAAATACAAGACATTCGTTGTAATTTGGTACGAGGCGGAGTAGAGAAACTCGAAGAAAACCAATATAAGCCGCAAGTTCACGAAATTATTAAAGAATTTCCGAATCTGGTAGCCAAAGATCTTTCAGAATTAGGGAAGACAAACCTTTATCACCATACAATAGACACTGGCGAAGCAAAGCCAATAAAATTAAACCCTATAGAACCTCGCCCCGATACTTGGAATTTTTGAAGGAGGAAATAGCAAATATGCTAAAGAACGGACTAATTTGAAAGTCGTTTAGTCCTTGATCCGCACCTATTGTAGTAGTAAATAAGAAGAATGGGAAATTCAGGCTCTGCATAGATTACAGAAAATTGAATGCGATTACGAAACCTGACGCATATCCAGTACCACGAATAGCAGACATGCTCGATGCTCTGGGACACTCCGCCTTCTTTTCAACTTTAGACTTCGCTTCAGGTTTTTGGCAAGTAGAAGTATACGCTAAAGAACGAGAGAAGACTGCTTTCACTACCCCATTTGGTATCTATGAGTTCCGCGTGATGCCTTTCGGGCTTATCAATACCCTGCAACCTTCCAACGAATGATGGATAGAGTCTTCCATGAAGTTACTTGGAAGTTCGTATTAGTTTATATCGACGATATTATTATATATTCGAAAACTTACGAAAAGCACCTAGAACATCTGAAGGATGTGTTTACACTTTTAGGAAATGCCGGATTAAAAATAAACTTGGAAAAGTGCGACTTTTTCAAGACAAGATTAATATTTTTGGAACATATTATAACAATTGATGGAATAGCCCCAGACCCTTCGAAGGTTGAGAAGGTGCAGCATTATTCAGTTTCACAAAACAAGACAAACGTGAAAGTCTTCTTGGGATTAGCCTCATACTATCGAAGATTTGTAAAAGGTTTTGCCACAATCGCGAAACCATTACATAACCTTACGAAGAGAAGTGTAATATTCGAATGGAAGCCTGAACACCAACTCGCGTTTGACACACTGAAAGGACGATTAATTTCGGCTCCCATAATGACATACTCTGACTTTTCAAAATGATTTATACTAGCTACCGACGCATCTGACTGGGGAATTGGAGCTGTGCTCTCCCAAAAGGATACAGAAAATCTCGAACACCCTATCGCTTACGCCAGTCACCTGTTGTCAGCTCCTGAACTAAATTATACTGTGCTAGAAAAAGAGTGCCTCGCCGCGATATGGGCCGTACGACATTTTAAACATTACCTACATGGCCTCAAGTTTGATTTATATACGGATAACTCCGCTTTAGCATGGCTAAAGAATCGTCCACAACCTAAAGGAAGAGTTGCTAGATGGATTTTTGAACTATCTGAGTATGATTACGAGCTTATTAATAAGCAAGGAAGGCTTAACGCCAATGCTGACGCACTATCAAGAATAACTAATTAAGACAACAAATATAATAGAACTTAGATATTTATTAAAGATATAAAATCTCGAAACTTTTCGAAAATGGATGTAGACACTTATAATCAGTTAACAGAATACTTAATAAATCATACTTTTCCACCAAACGGCACTAACGAACAACGGCAAAAATTACGACAACAAGCGAATCATTACATAGTTCAAGACAATGTTTTATATAAGCAAAACAAAGAGGACGATCCTCTAAGGATAATCACAAGAGAAAATTTAACTAAAATATTATACAACATGCATAATGTACCAAATGCCGGACACTTTGGTATAAAGGCTACAATAGATAAAACGAGGCAACGATACTTTTGGCCTACGATTATACTTGCACGCAAAATTATTTTGGGGCCCCGAAATTGCAATTTTGGGGAAAAAAGTCGAAATAGTTTTTTATAGAAGACGAAATTATTTTACTTAAAACCCGAAATTTTTTGACCACCCAGATTTATTCTTTGATTGAAGATACATATAACTGGATACTTTTTTTACTTCCATATATAGAATAAATTCTGCATAAATCTCAAAAAGTCGAAATACCTCAAAAATCCAAAATCAATTTTGGGAACATGTATACCTACGATGGACGAAGATATTCGAAATTACATAGAGACATGTGATATATGTCAAAGACAGGGNCACTATCAAGAATAACTAATTAAGACAACAAATATAATAGAACTTAGATATTTATTAAAGATATAAAATCTCGAAACTTTTCGAAAATGGATGTAGACACTTATAATCAGTTAACAGAATACTTAATAAATCATACTTTTCCACCAAACGGCACTAACGAACAACGGCAAAAATTACGACAACAAGCGAATCATTACATAGTTCAAGACAATGTTTTATATAAGCAAAACAAAGAGGACGATCCTCTAAGGATAATCACAAGAGAAAATTTAACTAAAATATTATACAACATGCATAATGTACCAAATGCCGGACACTTTGGTATAAAGGCTACAATAGATAAAACGAGGCAACGATACTTTTGGCCTACGATTATACTTGCACGCAAAATTATTTTGGGGCCCCGAAATTGCAATTTTGGGGAAAAAAGTCGAAATAGTTTTTTATAGAAGACGAAATTATTTTACTTAAAACCCGAAATTTTTTGACCACCCAGATTTATTCTTTGATTGAAGATACATATAACTGGATACTTTTTTTACTTCCATATATAGAATAAATTCTGCATAAATCTCAAAAAGTCGAAATACCTCAAAAATCCAAAATCAATTTTGGGAACATGTATACCTACGATGGACGAAGATATTCGAAATTACATAGAGACATGTGATATATGTCAAAGACAGGGCAAACCTAAACAAACTGAAGAATTATGACCTATTGGAGTAGGACAAGCTTTTGATCGATTAGAAATAGATATTGTGGGTCCCTTGAAGCCAACAACAATGGGAAAAAGATATATAGCAGTGGCAACAGATTATTTTACTAAATGGCCAGAAGCCAGAGCTATTGAAAAAGCAGATGCGAAAACTATTGCTTGGTTTCTGTACGATGAAATTATATGTAGGTATAGTTGTCCAAGAGAAATATTATCTAATAGAGGAGCGGTATTTGTTAGTCAAATAGTAACCAACCTAATAGAAATAATAGGAACTCACCGAAGACTTACGTCTGCTTACCACCCTCAAAGTAATGGACTAACAGAACGGTATAATCAAACACTCTGTTAAACTTTAAAGAAATGTGTAAAGGAAACAACGCAAGAATGAGATACATTGATAGCTTCGGCACTTTTCGCATACCGAACAACCAAAAATAGAACAACAAAATATGAGCCATTTTATTTACTATATGGACGAGCCCCTACACTACCCATAGAACTTGATATTATTACTTGGCCGGTTGAAGAAATTGATGAAAAACAATTTAAAGAAATGATCTGCAAAAGAACTGGGGAAGTTGCGGGAATATTCGAAGATAATCGAATTCAAGCATCTAAGAATATTAAAGATGCACAAAAATGGCAAAAGATAACCCATGATAGGAAAATTCGAACGATGATATACAAGACAGGAGATATGGTGTTAAAGTACAGATCTGATTTACAGAATGTTCATGGCGATAAGTTTCGAGACAAATGGTCTGGTCTTTTCTTTATTCATAGAGTTCTTGGTAATGGCTCCTACATATTAAGAACCAATAGTGGAGAAGTTCTTAATAGTCGACCTGTACATGGCAATCGATTGAAATCGTATAAACAAAGGGGTTATCATCCCACGTGAGATGACGAGTAAACAATAGACTTGTTTAAAAAAATTCGCAAGATTGCGAAAAGTCCTGAAAAATTTTGCCAAAAACTTTTTTTTCACTATGAATAATATTCCAATTCCAGACAGTTTACGAAGGAGAGTTCACGAATTACGAAGAGAATTTTCGCAAACCTTAGGAGAAGCCCAGGTTATCATAGACAATACTGGTGCATATTTGGTAACAGAAAGTACTGTAATAGAAATTGATCAACCCATGAATAATGAAATTACTACACAATATAATGATATATTAACAATGTATGCGGTAGATATTTTTACAGCTCTAGAAGAACAGGATCAAATTATTGATTATGACTTAAACAAACTTCTATGAATAGTTACAGATATGCATGGAACAAATGGTCAAAAAATGAACGCATATAGGAAACTTGGTGATTATCTACGAGATGCTCAATTAGGAAGTACCGTGACAGTACTAAAAAGAGAATTACATGAACGATCCCACCAAAACGGAGCGCAAATCTACCAAATAGCGACACGAATACGATCATTATTTCAAGTAATAGAAACGCTGTACGCCAGAAACTTTTGAAATGTTATGCCAGATTGGATCTATAAATTGCCAAAATCAGAGTTCGAAAGATTTTTGCAACTTTGTAAAACAATGGGTACACAATTAATGGAAGATCTTTTGGAAATAGGTGTAGGGTCGCAGGAGCTCCCCTTTGAAGGAGGAAATGTTTGTGGTGAAGTAAATTGGTAATCAGGTGAAATGTCACGGGGGATGATATTCTGTGACACTAGATGAACTTTCAGGTGATTGTCATTCTTGTACGAGGATGAAGGATGAAAAATGTTGTGCGAGGATGAAGGATGACGCACAAAGGATGAAGTATGAGGTACAAGGATGAAGTGTAAACAAAAGAGAAAGTATAAATACGACTGTTGTCGCGAGTAAGTTTCAAGAGTAAGACACTCAGTTAATTAATTTACTGTTAAAATAAACGATAACTAATTAATAATTAGAAATAATTCAGAATAATTTGAAACTCTTTATTAAATGTTAAATAGAAAAGTAAACTTCATTCAGGAACAGGAAAGATACGTCACGCTGTAATATTTCTGTTGTTAAATGATACTTTGCTTTTAAAACTTTATATTTTATATTTTAATAAACTTATACTTTGTGTTGTAATATTGCTAAATATTATTAAATATTGTTTGATACTGCGTTACTACTTTTACTCCACCTTACTCACTGTGCCTTCATGATTAATTTGATTATTATTTGATTATTATTATTATTTATTATATATTTATTATCTGTTTCGAGATAGGCAAGTTTAGATCGATTGATTGCTTGACCTACTGGCAGATAGAGTGTATTATTATTTGTTTGTGTGATGCAAACTGTNGTACCGTGACAGTACTAAAAAGAGAATTACATGAACGATCTCACCAAAACGGAGCACGAATCTACCAAATAGCGACACAAATACGATCATTATTTCAAGTAATAGGAACGTCGTACGCCAGAAACTTTCAAAATGTTACGTCAGATTGGATCTATAAACTGCCAAAATCAGAGTTCGAAAGATTTTTACAGCTTTGCGAAACAATGGGTACACAATTAATGGAAGACCTTTTGGAAATAGGTGTTGGGTCGCAGGAGCTCCCCTTTGAAGGAGGAAATGTTTGTGGCGAAGTAAATTGGTAATCAGGTGAAATGTCACGGGGGATAACATTTTGTGACACTAGATGAACTTTCAGGTGATTGTCATCCTTGTACGAGGATGAAGGATGAGAAATGCTGTACAAGGATGAAGGATATCGTACGAGGATGAAGGATATCGTGCGAGGATGAAGGATGACGCACAAAGAATGAAGTATGAAGTACAAAGATGAAGTGTAAACAAAAGAGAATGTATAAATACGACTGTTGTCGGAAGTAAGTAGACAGTTAGTTACAAGTTAGTTAGAATAATTGATCACTAATTAGAAATAATTCAGAATAATTCGAAATACTTTAATAAATATTATATAGAAAAGTAAACTTCATTCAGGAACAGGAAAGATACGTCACGCTGTAATATTTCTGTTGTTAAATGATACTTTGCTTTTAAAACTTTATATTTTATATTTTAATAAACTTATACTTTGTGTTGTAATATTGCTAAATATTATTAAATATTGTTTGATACTGCGTTACTACTTTTACTCCACCTTACTCACTGTGCCTTCATGATTAATTTGATTATTATTTGATTATTATTATTATTTATTATATATTTATTATCTGTTTCGAGATAGGCAAGTTTAGATCGATTGATTGCTTGACCTACTGGCAGATAGAGTGTATTATTATTTGTTTGTGTGATGCAAACTGTGAGACTGATTTGAGAAATTGTTCGAAATACTCTGCACTTCTGTGACAATAGTTTGGGTAATAATTAGCAAGTGAGGCACCCGGAAAATCTTTAATCGATTTTTTTGCAAATTATATCATAATTTATTAAAAACTCAACTTCTTTAAAAAGAAAATTTTATCAATTTCTTTCCTTAAAGTTACTGTATTGTATGTGCATGGTTATTTATTATAAAAAAATTTTTAGATTAATACTAATAATTAATAACTCATAATAATTTAATTGAGAATTGATTAACAGACAAAGAGAGATAATAATAATAATAAATAAGTTGATTATACTTATAAGTGCACAGAACTTGAAGTGTCAATACAAATTAACAAAACAATAATTGAATTTTTTGAATTTTTTTTATCACCTAAAGGATAATAAATCCTGAATTACATATTGATACATTATGCATATAATTGTGCTTTTCACGTATACAAAAAAATAGGTTTACTATAATAATTTTACCTTATAAGAATTTGTCAATAAATTGTTCAATGGAGATTTTTAACATTTGGGGTCCACCACAGCAAAAAGGGGTTTCGGGCACATCCAATGAATTTTGAGATTTTGTCATGATTGTATGCAGATCAACTTAACTTATTGGAAAATATATTTTTCCGTTCATGTATATTAGTAAAAATGGCTGAAATTTGAATTTTTTTGGATGGTCTTTTTTTGTTAAAAACCGTTGCGATCTTTTTTTTAATATTAATAAATAAATGGATTATAATATTTATTTTGATAATGAAAATGCAAATAAAACTATTTTATCTGCTATTGAAGAATTAAATGCTACTTTTTTTATTACAAATTCAAGTTCTGAAAGTGAAAAAAGCAACTCAGATATTGAATTTTCATCTGATACTGATGATGATACAGAAATTCAAGAAAAATTTAATAACCTAGGTCTGGATAAAGAATTTATAGAAAATCCTAATAATTATGTTGAAGATAAAGTCTATAATAATGTCAANTTTTTCTTCCAACTAATTACAATTACACATCAGTATATCAGGATTATGTAAAAGCTTACAAAAATATGTATGAGAATGAAAAATTTATTATAGCTAAATCAACTTTTATTAATACCTGGAAAATTCTAATGCCATCACTTCAGTTTATGTCTCCGAAATCTGATTTATGTGACACTTGTGAAACAATGAAAATGGATATTCGATATTCTACACAACATGAAAAAAAATTAGAAAATACAGAAAATTATTTAGCTCATTTAAATCGTGCACAAAAAGAACGTGATTATTATACTGCTAATATTAAATGTGCAGTTGAAGATGGAAAAAATAATCCTAATACAATTGGATCGAAAGTAATGTTTAAAACCTTTGAAGGCACTTCTCATATTGTTTATGATTGGGCTCAAAATGTACAGATTCCTTATTCACCACAACAAGTCGGATCTTTATTTTTTAAAAGTCCAAGAAAAATACATTTATTTGGAGTTTGTAATACTGGAAATTTTCCCCATATTGAACAAACTAATTATGTAATCGATGAAGCAGAAATGCCAGATGATGGTAAACAAGGAAAAGGTGTCAATACTACCTTAAGTTTAGTTTGGAATGCAATTAAAAAATATAATCGTGGAGAAAAAAAACTAATAATTACATGTGATAATTGTGTAGGACAAAATAAAAACAATTATTCATTATTTTTCTATTCATGGTTAATTGATCGTGGTATGTATGATGAAATTGAATTAAACTTTATGATACCTGGGCATACAAAATTNCTATTTTATCTGCTATTGAAGAATTAAATGCTACTTTTTTTATTACAAATTCAAGTTCTGAAAGTGAAAAAAGCAACTCAGATATTGAATTTTCATCTGATACTGATGATGATACAGAAATTCAAGAAAAATTTAATAACCTAGGTCTGGATAAAGAATTTATAGAAAATCCTAATAATTATGTTGAAGATAAAGTCTATAATAATGTCAAACAAAAGATAGATGAATTTTTTAAGACTGGAAAATGTGTTTGTTCCAAAAATAAATTACAATCTTGTTTTGAACGCATTGGCTATGAACGGTTTCTTGCACGTAGAATGGAATTCGAAAGTTTAGAAAAAAAATCACGAGACATGGTTATCAAAGGGCAACTTATGGCTTTTCAGAAGGATGAAAATACAAAAAAAGTTTCAGATAATAATAGAAAATGGGTATTTTTAAATTATTATTATAATAATAATATTTCAATTTGCAAAAATACATATTTAATGCTTGTTGGAGTTAGTCATAATTATTTAGAAAATGTAATGCAACATTTAAAAGAACAGGGTCTTGAGGAACGTATACATGGTAACACTGGTAGAGCTCCCAAAAATATGAAACGTATTGAATTGAATTACAAAGCANGAAAGTAATGTTTAAAACCTTTGAAGGCACTTCTCATATTGTTTATGATTGGGCTCAAAATGTACAGATTCCTTATTCACCACAACAAGTCGGATCTTTATTTTTTAAAAGTCCAAGAAAAATACATTTATTTGGAGTTTGTAATACTGGAAATTTTCCCCATATTGAACAAACTAATTATGTAATCGATGAAGCAGAAATGCCAGATGATGGTAAACAAGGAAAAGGTGTCAATACTACCTTAAGTTTAGTTTGGAATGCAATTAAAAAATATAATCGTGGAGAAAAAAAACTAATAATTACATGTGATAATTGTGTAGGACAAAATAAAAACAATTATTCATTATTTTTCTATTCATGGTTAATTGATCGTGGTATGTATGATGAAATTGAATTAAACTTTATGATACCTGGGCATACAAAATTTATCTGTGATAGCTGTTTTGGTTTAATCAAAATACTTTATCGAAAAAGCAAAGTCAATACTATAGATGATGTAGTTTCAATTATTAATCGTTCAACAACTGTTCATCTTAATGTTGCTCAACGTTATTCGGATGGAAAGGCTTTTCAATATTATAATTTTAAAGCTTACTTTCAAAAATTTAAAAAATTACCTAATATTCAAAAATATCATCATTTTTATTTTAACTTACAAAATCCCGGAATTGTTTTTTATAAAAATAAAATAGAAGACAATTATAAAGAAGCTATAATTCGTACATTTCCTTTTAATTTCAACACTTTACCTTCTTTACTTAGTATTAAAGAATTATCTTCAAAAAGACAGGAAGAATTATATAAAGAAATTTCGCCCTATATTGATTTACCTTTTCGCAATATTACTTGTCCTAAACCCAAACATCTTAAATGAATTTAAAATTAATTAAGACTAAATTTATTATGAAAAGTCTTTGTTTATTACTAGAAATTATATTTAAATTACTAATTTATTTTAAAATATTTATTGAATTTTTAATTATTATTTTTTTATATTTTAATTTATAACGAATTTTATTAAAATAGTGATAACATATTATAAAATTTTTATGGCTGTAAATTTATATATTTCATAAATATAAATAAATTAAATTGTTTAAAAGTATTGCCATTAATTGAAATTAATTGTATGTAAAAATTTATCTCACATTATAAAGATAAAAATTGTAAAATTTAAATTTATTTCGGTATAATCGTGAATTTAAGTGACGTGATTTAAAACCGGTTTTTCTCGAAATCGGATAATTTTCCCGTAACCCCTTTTTGCTGTGGCGGACCCCATTTATTGTGTAGTGCAATTTTGAAGTTTTCAAATATGACAAAAAAGAATATAATATTGTTTTCGAAGTTGATAAAGAAAGTACTACGCATTCAATTGTCTTATCTTTGATAAAGAATTAGATGCTCTTATGAATAAAAATCATATTAAACTATTATTAAACCTAACAAATATTCGAAATTATTAAGAAGTAAATTAAAGATTATTTATTACATTTGCATTGGATATTATATTAATTATATGATGGAACAAACTAATAAAATAAAATACGTTTTATATGGAGGAATTGCCAATATTGAAGATACGGATATCAAAACTATTTATGAATTAATGATTTGATCAAATAGAACTTAACGAGAAACTTTAGATTCAATAAGGTTTCTTATTTCTTGAAAGTTCTTTAAGAACCCATTTTATTATTCAATCTTTATAGTAATAAATTTAAAGGTTTGAAAAAATTTATACAAATTAATTTCATGGCATGAAAGTTCAAATAAGTTTCGATCTTTAATAATGAATATATGATTTTATGTCACCTAAGCATAAAAACATAACTAATTATTTTATAATAAAAGAAATATCTCGGAAGGTAGAATTATAAAAATGCATATTTATAATTTCAATTCAAGAAATTTAATTTACCTTTAAAAATAAATAACGGTACTTCAATGATGACCATTAAATGGTACTTTGGAACAATCTAACCAACAAATTCTCTTTCTTTAGCCATGTAAATGATAGGATTGACTATTAATAAGATCAAGATCATTATTAGTGTTAATATTATTATATAATTATTATTATTATTATCAGTGTTAAAATAAAAAAAGAAATAATTACATTGTTAAAAGATTTTATTATTTACGAATAAAAAACGAATACTGATTCAATGCAATGTATACAATTCGTGAATACAACGAATTATATATATATTTGATGTTTTCAAGTATTTTATAATAAAATTAATTGGAAAGTTTGAGAAAACATCATCATTATGATTGCAGCAAATATTGTAGGACTTTCATTATTAACATTATTAACTATTATTTTTAATCTATTTCTATTATTATAACTATTTCCAACTTGTTAATCATGCATGTCATTTACGACATCTAAGATCATTTAGATATGCCGTCGAAATTCAAAAAAAGGAAGGCATTTATTGTAACTTTCTTTTTGAAAGTAGGTTGAATGTAACAATCGAATGGATAATGATTTGATTGTTATATGATGAGAATCGTTATCTAGTTATAATGATTCTCATTCTTATTATTTCATTTTCGACAAAGGAAAAAAATAAAAAATATATATTTAATTTTAACAATGAAAAAAAATTAAAAAAATAAGTAATCAATTTCCATTTGTCGAGGTAAAATTTTTTTGTATAGAGAAATAAAAAATTCTATATTTTTTATATTTATTATTTATAATAATAATGATTCTCGAGCTTATTATTTATTTATTTTTTTTAATAATAATGATTCTCGCACTTATTATATTGATTTTTGACGAAGAAAAAAAAAATAAAATTAATCAACATCCATTTATTGAGGTAAAATTTTTTTTTGTTTAGAGAAATAAAAAATTCTATAATTGGTTATTTATTCTCACGCTTATTATTTATTTATAATGATACTCGTGCTTCTAATCTTATAATTTGTAGTTTTTTTTTTTTTGACAAAAGAAAAAAATAATATTTAATCAACCTCTGTTCGTTGAGGTAAAATTTTTCCACCTCAAATTCTAATTCTAAATTATAATTAGAATTACAAATTGAATTATAACTAGCCATTTATTTTTTTTTGAGTATCCACCACATGAATAAGATTGGAATTAAAAATTAAATTTTTTTTTAATAAAAAATCGCTTAAATTTATTTTTAAGCGATAAAAAAAAAAAAAATTTATTTTTAGCAATTATCTTGGATAACTATAAAAATAAAGCGATAGTAAAAAAATAATTTTTTTTTACTAATTTATTTTTATAATGATTATCGAAAATCATTTTCGGTAATCACTATAAATAAATAAAATAATTTTTTTTACTTACTATTTTCCATAAGCAATTGTAAAAAAAGAATTTTTTTTTACTATTTTTAATAAATTTATTTTTATAGTGATTATCGAAAATGATTTTTGGTAATCACTAAAAATAAATAAAATAATTTTTTTATAAAAATAAATTTATTAAATAGTAAAAAAAATTATTTTTTTACTATCGCTTATAGAAAATAGTAAAATAATTAATTTTCTATTAGCGATAGTAAAAAAAAATAATAATTTTTTACTATTTTTAAAAATTTCAGAAATTATATAAACACCCGCTATTCTTTGGGTGGGTGGGTGGAGGTTATTCTTCTAAATAGTCATTATCATGTACCATGTATATAAATTTTTGACCTTTTTTTTTCCATTTCGGGTCACGAAAATCTTCCCAAAAAAGAGTATTGTTGGCAAGTGATTGAACTTAAGAACTTATTAATACTCACCAATTGGGTGAAGGTATTTTGTGCCGTGACTTCACCGAAAAAGGAATAACAATAGGGTAAAATCTATACTATGATAATTAATATCAGAATTAGAATTAGAAATATTAGAAAAATGGGCCAGCTATATTAGGGATTTTTTTTAGAAAAGGAAATTGTTACATAGCACCACTTTCCTTATTCAAACAAAATCTAAAAAATCACAGATTTCAAGTTATACAAGCCTTTCATTTTCTTATATACTTTAAATACGGACGTCAATTAAAAACATGTAACCTTTTTTGAATTTGAATTTCGACGGCACTTAGAATTCATTTATAGTTTTTATCAAAATTTTTATTTTTATCGAATATTTTAAATTTTATTTATATGTCACATAAAAAGATTTGCAATCAAAAAAAAGGCAGGAAAAAGTGAAATACATTATTTAATCTTTGTTTTTGGGAGGATATCATAATAAATCCTAAAAAAACTCATTCTAATAATACAATTATTGGTGGTAAATTTATAACTAAGAAGGTTACAATGTAGGTCTCAAAGTATAATTAAACACAGGAATAAGTTCCATTATAATAAATAAATTGTCTACATTGTTTATCTGCTACATTTGTCACAACTAATGATTCCTATGGTTTAAGACATTTGATAAGCTAAAGAACAATTCTCTCCAAAACTACTGGTGTAATAACATGATTTTCCGGAAATGCTAAACTTCCAAATACCACAATTGGGATCATTAAAACAACATTTACAACAGTCCACAGCATTAACTGCCCAAGAACAAGGAACAGTTATATGAGGACCATGAATTAGTAGTAGATCTAGATTGTTTTGCCCTTTACCTCCCTCTTTACAGCATGCTTCGATGGGAGGACAAGTGATGGTTTCTATAGCAATAGGTGTACAAATGACAGTTGTTGATTTAATGAAACCTTTGCAGTCATCTTCTTTCTTATCATCGACACTGCAGTTGGGATTGTTTGACCGGGGATAAGAGTTCCACAGGACTCAGTTAAAGTTTTGGTCATGGAGTAGGTTTTAATTTTTGTGCAAGTTTTAAGTTTATCAGTGTCAACGATAAAAGTAAATATCAGCAAACTTGAAAGAAGAATAATTAAAATTTTTGGATTCATTATTGTCTGATTATTAAAAAAAAGAGAATTTTCCAATTCAGTTAAGAATAAAATAAGGAATATTGAGAGTAACAAAGAAAATTTAAACACTTTAAATAAAAAAATCCAACAATTCATTTGTCATTGACATTGTTATATTAAAAAAATATCATTGTAAAATTCATTGTGCATCTACTATAGATGTAGACTTAACTGACATAACTACATCAGGAAGTTTTTTTAACTGTAAGATTACGTAAGTTTACAATACCCACGTAAATTTACGTAATTTTTTTCATAATTATACGGAGCGTAATATTTTACGCAATATTTTTCGCAAAATTTTACGTAAAATATTACGATCTGTAAATTTACGTAATATTTTCGCAAAATATTGCGTAAATTTACGATCCGTATAAATTTACGTAATATTTTTCGTAAAATTTTGCGAAAAATATTGTACGGATCGTAAATTTTTCGTAAAATTTTGCGAAAAATATTACGTAAATTTATACGGATTGTAAATTTACGCAATATTTTGCGAAAATATTACGTAAATTTACAGATCGTAATATTTTACGTAAAATTTTGCGAAAAATATTGCGTAAAATATTACGCTCCGTATAATTA
>PQFF01000083.1:299344-350286 GCA_003547095.1 Diversispora epigaea | reverse complement strand
TGTTTTCTAGTAAGAATCTGAACTTTACTTAGACACGACTAAAAATGATCGAAAAGATTAAAAATTTGACTTGATATTATCAAATAATTATTAATAATTGTGATATATAAAACTTTATTTTTTATCAATTAAATCTTGAAAGTGAAACTAAGTAATTTTAAAGGTAAACATAATGCGTATCATCTGTAAAGATTTAAGACCTATATCATAAGAATTGAAGGAATAATTGTCATTTGAATTTTAAAAAATAATTGTTAAGTATTTCCTCAATTCCCAAGTTAAAGGCCTGAAAGCTTTACAGCAGATGCACAGCATTGATTTCTTTAAAATTGCTTAATATTACTTCTAATATTTTACTATTAAATAATAAAGTTTTATACACAACAACTTTTGGAAAATATTACATTGGGACAAAGTGATCAGCAATCATTTGTCTCAAGATAATTACTAGTATTACTTTCAAGATTTAATTGATAAAAATATACCGCAACTATTAATAATTATTTGATAAATATCAAGTCAAATTTTTAATCTTTTCGATCGTTTTTAGTCGTGTCTAAGTAAGGTTCAGATTTTTACTAGAAAACATAAATTATTGTATTAATTAAAGTTGTAGCTTGAGTTCTTAGCTACAAGTCTGTATAAGATAGTTTATATCTAGTATCAATATTAACCGAGATCGACTAATATTTAATTAAAAGAATTAATTTATCATTTTTGGTAGATTTTATTTGAAACTTAATTCCTGTAAAAGTATGCATTCAATTTTAACAAAAAAGGTATCAATTGATAGTCCTTGATCAAAGGAATTGAATAAAAAAAAATTCATGTAATTTGAATCATTTGTTGTGTCATAATTGGCTTTTGAAAAATATTGATAAATTTTAAAAAAACCCTCTGGTCCAATACTTTTGGGAGGGGAGTGTATTTATTTATTTCATAAAATATAATTATGTAACTTATATACCAGAATTCTAAAAAAAAAATATAAACTAGTCAAAATGGGATAAATATATTTCTTGGAAATAATCAATAAATAATAAATAAATAAATTTCATTAAATTAATTGATAATTGCATTACAGATTTAGCTGAAATTAGTAAAAAAAAAAAGAGATAAATATATTGTTATCCAAACAATTTTTGTCCGGAGCATAGTAGAGGACTAACATTTTTAGGTATACTAAAGTCTCTTAGTAAGATTTATTCATCCGTCCCGTTTCCCTCGGAATCTAGCAAACAGATTATCCATGTTAAGGTCAATAGAAGGTAAACGTTTACTTGTAATGTATGCTTCAGAATGAGTAGTTTCGGCAGAAGATAAATCTTCAACTTCTTCAACTTGCATTTTTTTATCAGCATTTAAAAACATAAGTGAATCTGCTGATTCATCATATATTAAATCTTCAATCCATTTATTTGATATATCATAAATCACCTTAACACTTGGACGTTTGGATGGATCTTTTTGCCAACATTTTTCCATTAATTCTATATAACATTGAGGTGTGTCTTTATCAATTTTTAGTCGAAGTCCATTGAAAATATCAACAGCTAATTCTGAATTATACGCTCTGTTAGCAAATGGTCTTTTTCCTGTTGAAATAATCCACATAATAATTCCAACGCTATAAATATCTGAAGCTTGTGAATATTGATATTTATTCAATACCTCTGGTGCAATATATGGCAATACACCATATGCTCCAGATGATGATGTTTCATTTGCTAATCTACATAGTCCTAAATCTCCTAATCTTATGAATTTGTATTTTGAATTATTAGGTATTTCAGTTATCATTAGGTTCCCAGGGTGAAGATCCCGATGGATAAATCCTTTACTATGAATGACTTTTAATCCACTAATAAAAGAATTCAATAACCATAATCGTTCAATCCAAGGTAATGTTTTATTTTGATCAAGAAATTCTCTCAAATTTCCATTTTTCATATGTCGTAAAACTATTGCATATTCTTTTGTCATTGAATCCTGGGTTATACCCAAAATTGGTAAAACATATTTATCACGACATTGGAAATTTGCAGTTAACTATGAATACAAAAATTAAAATTAATATAAATATTACTATATTTTATAAGAAGACATATTGATATATTGATGTATTTAATTTTTACCTCTTTTAAAAATTCTGAACTGATTTCTCGTGAATTTTTAAGTTTCTTCAAGGCAACTTGATTTGATTTATAAAATTCAAATGCCCCTTCAGGCATATCTATCCATTCTGCTTTCCAAATACTGCCAAACCCTCCTTCAGCTAAATATTCTATGTTTTTCAATTTACTATAATCTATCCATCTCCAAATTTCCCATTCATTTGCATTTTCATCTGATTGAGTCATTCGAATAATCTTGTCAACATTACAATTGCCACTAGTCCATTTTGGCTGATGTTTTAATTTATTCTGATTTTTTTTGACATATGAAATTTCATTTCGATAGAAATATTCAACTGATCCTTGTCCTAATTTTTCTCCTCCTTCAGCTGATTTCAGAAACCACTGGAATGCTTTCTCTTCATCTTTTGTTGTTCCAATTCCATAGCGATAGCAATGTCCAAGATTATTTTGTCCCAAGTGGTTTCCCCCTTCAGCTGATTTCAGGTACCAGTCGAATGCTTCCTCTTCATCCGTTATGGTTCCGATCCCTTTTTCATAACAATACCCAAGATTGCTTTGTCCCAAATGATTTCCCCCTTTAGCTGATTTCAGAAACCACTGGAATGCTTTTCTTTTATCTTTTATGGTTCCAATCCCATTGAAATAACAATATCCAAGATTTAGCTGTCCATTATTACTTTCTGCTTCAGCTGATTTTAGGTACCACCGGAATGCTTTCTCGTTGTCTTTTATGGTTCCAATTCCATTTAAGTAACAATACCCGAGATTTTGTTGTCCATCACTATCTCCACCTTCAGCTGATTTCAGGTACCACTGAAATGCTTTCTCTTTATCTTTTATGGTTCCAATCCCATCTTGATAATAATTTCCAAGATTATTTTGTCCCGTGTTGTTTCCTCCTTCAGCTGATTTCAGGAACCACTGGAATGCTTTCTCTTCATCCTTTATGGTTCCAATTCCTTTTTCATAACAATATCCAATATTTAGTTGCCCTTTACTGCTTCCTCCTATGGCTGATTTCAGGTACCACTGGAATGCTTTCCTTTCATCTTTTATGGTTCCAATCCCTTTTTCATAACAATATCCAAGGTTGTATTGTCCTATAAGGTTTCCTCCTTCAGCAAATTTCAGGTACAACTGGAACGCTTTCCCTTCATCCTTTATAGCTTCAATAACATTTTCATTACAATTTTCATGATTCAAGTACCACTGTAATGCTTTCCCCTCATCTTTTATGATTCCAATCCCTTTTTCATAACAATTTCCAAGATTTAGTTGTCCTTCATTGCTTCCTCCTTCAGCTGATTTCAGGTACCATTGAAATGCTTTCTCTTCATCTTTTGTAGTTCCAATTCCATAGTGATAACAAAATCCAAGGTCATTTTGTCCCATGTGGTTTCCTCCTTCAGCTGATTTCAGGTACCACTGGAATGCTTTCCCTTTATCCTTTATGGTTCCAATCCCATTGTGATAACAATATCCAAGATTTTTTTGTCCTATGTGATTTTTTCCTTCAGCCGATTTCAGGTACCACTGGAATGCTTTCCCTTTATCTTTTGTGGTTCCAATCCCATTGTGATAACAATATCCAAGATTATTTTGTCCTATGTGGTTTCCTCCTTCAGCCGATTTCAGGTACCACCGGAATGCTTTCCCTTCATCTTTTGTGATTCCAATCCCATCTCGATAACAATTTCCAAGATTATTTTGTCCTATATGGTTTTCTCCTTCAGCCGATTTCAGGTACCACCGGAATGCTTTCCCTTCATCTTTTGTGATTCCAATCCCTTTTTCATAACAATATCCAAGATTTAATTGTCCATCACTATGTCCACCTTCAGCTAATTTCAGGTACCACTGGAATGCTTTCCTTTCATCTTTTATGGTTCCAATCCCTTTTTCATAGCAATATCCAAGATTTAGCTGTCCTTCACTGTTTCCTTCTATGGCTGATTTCAGGTACCATTGGAATGCTTTCTCTTCATCTTTTGTGGTTCCGATCCCTTTTTGATAACAATATGCAAGATTTAATTGTCCATCACTGCTTCTTCCTTCAGCTGATTTCTGAAACAAAAGGAATGCCTTTCTTTTATCTTTTGCGGTTCCATTGTGATAACGATTTAGTTGCCCTTTACTGTTTACTCCTTCAGCTGATTTCAGGTACCATTGGAATGCTTTCTCTTTATTTTTTTTTGACCCAATCCCGTCTTGATAACATTTCCCAAGATTGTATTGTCCAATGTGGTTTCCCCCTTCAGCTGATTTCAGGTACCACTGAAATGCTTTCTCTTTATTTTTTTTGGTCCCAATCCCGTCTTGATAACATTTCCCAAGATTGTATTGTTCAATGTGGTTTCCCCCTTCAGCTGATTTCAGGTACCACTGGAATGCTTTCTCTTTATCCTTTATGGTTCCAATCCCATTGTGATAACAATATCCAAGATTATTTTGTCCTATGTGGTTTCCACCTTCAGCTGATTTCAAGTACCATAGGAATGCTTTCTCTCCATCTTTTGTGGTTTCAATCCCTTTTTCGTAACAATATCCAAGATTTAATTGTCCTTCATTTCTTCCTCCTTCGGCTGATTTCAGGTACCACTTAAACGCTTTCCCTTCATCTTTCATGGTTCCGATTCCTTTTTCATAACAATTTCCAAGATTTAGTTGTCCTTCACTACTTCCTCCTTTGGCTGCTTCCAGGTACCACTGAAATGCTTTCTCTTCATTTTTTGTAGTTCCAATTCCATAGTGATAGCAAAATCCAAGATTATTTTGTCCCATGTGGTTTCCTCCTTCAGCTGATTTCAGGTACCACTGGAATGCTTTCCATTTATCCTTTATGGTTCCAATCCCATTGTGATAACAATATCCAAGATTTTTTTGTCCTTTTTGGTTTCCACCTTCAGCTGATTTCAGGTACACTGAAATGCTTTCCCTTCATCCTTTGAGATTCCGATCCCATACCGATAACAATTTCCTAGATTTAGTTGTCCTTCACTACTTCCTCCTTTGGCTGATTTCAGGTACCACTGAAATGCTTTTTCTTCATTTTTTATGGTTCCAATCCCTTTTTCATAACAATATCCAAGGTTGTATTGTCCTAGAAGGTTTCCTCCTTCAGCAAATTTCAGGTACAACTGGAACGTTTTCCCATCATCCTTTATAGTTCCAATAACATTTCCATTACAATTTTCATGATTCAAGTACCACCGGAATGCTATCCCTTCATCATAACAATTTCCAAGATTTAGTTGCCCTTCATTGCTTCCTCCTTCAGCTGATTTCAAAAACCACTGGAATGCTTTTCCTTCATCTTTTATTGTTCCGATCCCATTGCGATAACAATTTCCGAGATTATTTTGTCCCATGTAATTTCCCCCTTCGGCTGATTTCAGGTACCACTGGAATGCTTTTTCTTCATCTTTCGTGGTTCCAATTCCATTACTATAACATACCCCAATATTATATTGTACATCACTGTCTCCCCCTTCAGCTAATTTCAAATACTGACGGAATTTTTCCTTTTCAATATTTGCAGAAAAATTTTCATTGGAATATATATTTCCCATTTGCGTAATGATTTGTTAAAATTTATTAAATTATGGTCCTATTTTTTTCATTAAAAGTTTGAAATGGAATATATATTTTAAAAGCGATGAATCAATTATATTAAATGTTATAAGAGTAAACCAAAAAGGTTAAAGAACAAACTTCAAATTTTCATATTCTTATTTGCATTTATTGCAAATAATAAAAAATATAAAATTATTCTATTGAAGTTTAAATTGATTAAACGACACCGAAATCTAAAATTGGAAATATGTTACCCGATCTTCATAATGCATCATTGAATATTTCAAAATTAGTAATTACTTCTTCGTAGAATGGTTACATAAAACATTCTTTCAAATCTAATTATGAATTCACGTTAAATTCAAATTACATTAATTAAAAATTTTCAAGATAATATTGCGTAATTTAATAGAAATAAAAAAATTGTGTCAAAAAAAAACATAAACCCTAAACGCGCGGTTAACTTAATGAATGGTTATGCATGTAATTTTATTTTCAATATTTAAATATTTGAAATTCGAACGTACTACTAAAAAATAATGATATATTAAAAGTGATAGATATAAAAATAAAAAAGATAATTTTAAATTTGTAATTAATTATTGGTTTCTAAATTTTCTAAATTATTTAAAACATAAACTAATAATTCAGCTTATTAAAAACGACCTGACCCCTGAACTCTTGTTTGCTAAATAAAATTTTGTGAAACGAAATTCATTCAATAAATAATTAATCCATGAGATAATTAAGGAAAGCAAGAGAATATTCAATCAAATAACTCAAATAACGAAATGAATAATTTCGAAACTTATTTTTTGAAAAGGGCTTTTTTAATAAATGTTGATATTTTTTTTTTTGTGAATATTAATATTTATTTATTTTCTCAAATTCAACGTTTTATCTATAAAATCGAAACGTTACACATAACGAAGTGGTGATCGTCAAAGGATAAATTGATCATACCGCAAAGTGCATCTCGTAACTTTAAGTTTTGATGCAGCGTCATGACACTATGAATCACGAAAATTTCGAAAATAAAAATTCATTTTTCAAAAATTTAACAAAAAAACAATCATTTCCTTTTTTCACAAAAGAAGCTATTTTCTTTAGAAATGCCACATCAGGAAGTTTTTTTAACCGTAAATTTGCGTGGGCATCGTAAATTTACGTAAAATTTTGCGAAAAAATATTACGATCCGTATAAATTACGCAATTTCAATTTTGCGTAATTATTGCGTAAATTTACGGCTAAAAAAACTTCCTGATGCAGCTTTGATGTTATGAGACGAATATTTTATGATTATGATTATAATTGTAATTTTAATAAATACAACAACAAAAAACACCAAAAAAGTCACACGCGTATAAAATTGTAAATGACGACTAATATATGTACTTTTATAATTATAAATATTGTCATCTGGTATAATCACAATTGATTTTAACGAATTGCAAAATTTTAGATAAAAAAATATAATCTATTTATTTTGAATTATATTAAAATTGTATAATACTGGTTTTAAAATAAATCATAAAATAAAAAATTAATAATTTTGTGATGATGATGAAGTTGACTTACATCAAATAACTTCAATTCGAAGAAAGAATAGTTTAAATGTTCAATCTTGACAACAACAAACAACAACATACACTATCATTACCACCGCACGTCATTAACAGCAACAACAAAAAAATTTTATTTCTTAATAACAATAATAATCACTTTAATCAAAATAATCAAAGGAAATACAAATGTAATAACATTCACAACTTTACATATGATATTCCAATATCATCTTCACTATATCATTATCAACAGATATTCAACGATCATTATCTCAAATCTTGTCACAAACATCATCAAACTCTTTATCCGAATCTTTTATCACAATTATCGACTCCTTACTTAGTACAATCATTTTCAACTCCGTTAATATTACACAATAATCAAAACAAATCTATCGTAATTATCATCATTTTATGAAATCAACAATCAAATAATAATTTTTTTGGCCTTTCATTTCAATCACAATCTCAAATTTTCCAAACACATCCACAACAATATCCACAACAGCAACAAAACAATCACAAATATCAAACATATACATTCAATCTATTCAATAAGAAATATTTCCTCCGTCATATCCATTAGAAATTGCAGTTTTCTTCGCCATCTATTTCTATTCAAGCTCAACATTTGACTTTCTTGAATAAAATTTATAATGATGATAATGCTATTAACAAGGTTATTTATTATAAAAAGATTTTTAGAATTAATAAAAAATAAAATTCTCAAATGATAATAATTAAAAACTCATAATAATTAATTGAGAATTGATTTAAAAGCTAAAGGGAAATAATAATAATAAATAAATAATGAGCGATGAGTAATGAACTTTGATAAGCAGCGCAGGGCAGTGTCAATACAAATTACAAAATATATTAAAAAAACAATAAGTTTTGAATTTTTTGAATTTTTGAATTTTTTTTATCACATAAAAACAATACTTATCAGATATATCGTTTCATGTATCATATCTTTTTAATTAAATTTAATTCATGCTTGTACAGGAAGTTTGAAAAATTAACCAAAATTTGAATTTCAAAACTTTATAATTAATATCTATTGATCTCGATGAATATACAAACTATCTTTTACGAATTTGTTAGCTGAGAATAAAAGCTACAACTTTAATTAACGGCCTGTTTGATACTTTTTAATTAAACATTCTACTTTACTTAGGTGCCACTAAGAACGACCGAAAATGATTTAAAAAAAACGATCCAGAAATAAATACCAATAGTTTTCATATATTAAATTTTATTTTTTATTAATAAAGTCATATAAATGGAACTGAGTAATATTAATGCCATTGACCTAGAGAATCTACTGTAAAAGATTCAAATTTTTCAATAAAATTAAATAAATGATAAACTTTGAAACTTCAACAAAATTTTTTAAAACTTTGAATTTTATTTAACTTTCACAACAGATATGCAACATTCCTAGTTAGGTTAATATTATTTTTAATAAGAATGAATGATTAATATTTATTCTCATATTTTTTTTATTTAACTTTCAGACAAAAAGTATCTGATTACATGATAATTTTTGGAATTTTAATTTTATTAATATTAAAAAGCTTACATAATTATTTTAAATAAAGCTCAACAGTGGTGATTGTCACCACAAGGAAAAATTACATAATTCCCTTCTCTGATCAGCCCCTAACTCTAACTTTGGTCACGTAAATTTAATTTTGCACAGTTGTGACAATCACCATCTGTGATCTTAAGTAATTTTCTTTGAATAAAATTTATATATTTAATTTATTAAAATATGTATTAATAATATTTGTGACAGCTTGAACTCTTCTTGGCATACTTTCTACTAAATTTTCTAAAATTTCAGATTCAATTTTATAAAACTCCTTTTCTAAAACAGTCAGTAAGATTTTTTGAGTGAGGGAGGGTTATGGTTAAACTTTTTTCTAATACATCCTATATATGCTCAATTGGATTGAGATCTGGGGACTGTGCAGGCCAAGGAATAATTATTTTTCATCCATCGTTTAACTATTTTTGCTCGATGTAATTCAACATTCTATGTCCCCAAACGAACCTTGTTTTACCAGTGAGAATCATTCCCAATTCGTCTTCAAGAATAATTTCAGCTGTAATTCAAGGATATTTGCAACCCCTAAATTGCGATCAGGAGCAAATGAACCATTCTCAACTATAACAACAAAGGACATGCTTGCAAAACTTATCATGGGTTGACCGAAAATCAGCTTTTTATTCTTTAGCAAATATTACTTATGAATTTCAATTAATTCTGAGGGAAGTAAAGATAATTTTCATCCCAACCCATTTTGGAACATGTGACATGGACATGTTGGCACAATTGTGGTTGAAAAGTTGTCGAAATAATTGGTGGTCATAATGCTTTAGCTTGGGATAAATCAATAGGAGGTAGTTTCATGAAAACAATGAATTGTTTCATTTTTTCATTAAAAGTTGTAATATTCAAAATTCAATTCTCAGATGAGTTATATGTGGTGTCGTCCTATTCTATCAAAATTCTAGCAATCAGGGTATTTATGGTCCATGTTTCAGTAGTAATTAATTTATTAAGTGATCAAATGTTTCTGATTTTATTCAGTGTCGAAATTTGTTTTACTCAAACCAGCATGTGACAATATGAATTCTTATTAACTTCATAATTTCCTGGTTGTATACATTTTAATATTTTAATTTTGCGATAACCATATAACCATATAACTATTGGAAGAAATCAGATAGATAAGATAATTAGTTTGAATAACAGAATAATTGAATAATTGATAAAAGATGTTTGAAAATTTAATAATTAATTTTATTAAAAGATCTTACAATTCATTCAACGACTAAAAATATATATAATTATGATCATTTCAAGTATTTCCTCATTTGAAGTTTTGAGAAGAAATTATGATTATTATGATTGATCGCTATGAGCACTTTATAATGCATTTTAATAAAATGACAAAAAAAAGGAAAACGAAAAATCACATAAATGACAACAAATCCTATACATATATAAATATATACTTATTTTAAAATAAAAATAGAAGTATAAAAATTATAAAGAATCTGATAATGACCTCATTCAATTTGGAGATTAAATACGCTAAAAAATAATAATCAAGCTCAACAGCAAAGTAACAGCAACAACAGCGGCAAATTTTATTTCCTAATAAAATAATAATCAAAATGATCAAAATAATCAAAAGGAAATACAAATGAAATAATATTCACAACATTCCCAACATTCGCAAATATTAAAGCCAACTTCAGATACAACAAATACGGCCTTTATTGTTATCTCAAATCTTTCATAAATACCAATTTCTTCGACTCCTTTATCAACTTCTTTACCAAATATTTTATTGCAACCATACTTCTTTATCACAATTAATTATTCCTTTAACATAATTAACAACTGCTTTATCACAAGTATCCACTACTTTAGTAAAATCATAAACTACTTCTTTTTTAACGACTTTAATAATGAATTAATGGGAAAATCATTTGATCATATTTTAATGAATATTTAATATATTAATTTGAAATCTATGATGTTAAAAGCTCTGAAGGTTAATTACAACTTTCAGCATCTATACTGAATATTTGAAACCAGCCGATATACAGAAAATGAGAAACCCATTTCTGTTAATTTAATTTATTTTGAAATTAAAAATTATAAAGGTTATTTGATTCTATTTCACGCTTCTTTTGTTAGTAAACAGCGATGAATATTACATTAAAAAATTCTGAAAATAGACAAATAAATTCTTAGAATAATTATAACAATTAAATAGTCTACTCTTAATCTAATATATCTGAATAAATATTAGATAGTTTAAATTAATAGCCAACTTATTATCAATTTAAAGTTTAATTAGAAGTTTATGCTTTGTAATTAAAGTGTTTAGAAAAGTACTAGATGTGATATAGAATCTTAAGATAGTCATGTTTTTATTATTAAGGTTATTGGTCAAATAAAATACAAACTGGATGAATTCTTATATAATATGTACGATGTCACAGAGAGCTACACTCATACAAGATAGAATTCAAAAAAAAAAAAAACTTTTTCTAAAAAGTTAAATATTTATGTAATGGGCAAATTATATAATAAAAAATATTAGGATTTATGCTCTATTATTTTTATTATTTATTATTTGTAATATTAAAAACTAAAATGTAAAATGAAAAAGCTTCGAGGAGGGGTTGCTATCTAATCACGTGGAGGTGAAATATTCCGGAACTAGAAAATTCCTAAATAGAATAAATATAATTAAAAAATATTACCTTTTACATCATTTTTAATCTTATTCTGAATGTAAGCTTGGTAACTTAACTCAATAGGATTTGCGCGTAATACTGAGATAAACATAAAAATTTATTGATATTTTTATCTACGTGATAATGTAGATATAAATGAAAATTTTTTAAATGTGATACATTGGGAAATTTTATTGGCCGTAAATATTATGGAGATTTACGGTTAATAAAATTTCTTGATATAAAGTAATATTTAAATTAATATATTTAATATGAAAAAATTGGTTCAAAATCAATATTATATTTAAAAATATATAATTTAGATGGCGATTCTTTCGAAAACAAAAGATAACATATAATCAAATAGACTTATGGAATTTCATCAACCAGACTTCATGGAATTGCGGATCAGATAACATGAAGGTGGAAGTCTCAGAATTATTTAAATCATAATTTTGATAAAATTAGTCTATTACATATGTCTCATATTTCGGTTTGAGTAAAATAATTACAAAAAAACATAAAAAACTCTGATATTTTGAATATACAAAGGCTGTTAATGTTTATTCATTTGCATTGAAAGCAGTGCTGATTTAACTGTTAAATTTTTAGGTAATAATGTAGGAAGGCAATAGAAGGCAAATTAATAGATGGAAGAAAATTATTAAAATATTTACAAGAAACTAATTCAATTACATGTAAAGAAAAGAAAAGATGAAAATTGGAATTTCGGAATAATGTTACCTAATTTAACCAGAACGATAGTAACTAAATTTATTATTTGTGATACTTAACCAAAAAATATTCTGTTAATTTTGTTTGATCGTAATTGCGTGTGATGTATCAAAGAGTAAATTCAGATAAATTATTATTTTTTTTTTTTTGCAAATTTCGATAGATTTCAAGATACATAAAAAAAGTAATGGAATTATTAAAGAATTCCACTCTAGAATTTATTAGATATAGATAAATATATAAAACACAATTTACGACTGAGAAATTTTAAGCTTTTTATTATTTATTTATCACAATGAATTAATGTTGACAAATAATTAGATTTGTCATTTAAAAACTCTTATCAAATCCATCATATAGTATTTAATCACAAGCAAATGATATCGAACACATGGATTTGGAAATGGTGATGTATTTATGAAGATACATTATAAAATTCTCAGTCATTTCAACACAATTAGCAAAATTCTACTCTCAGAGCCGAGTAATAATAAATTTGTTTGAGTATATTTATATTTAGAAATTATCAAATTTTAAAAAGAAGACTAAACATTTTTGAAATATATTAAATATGAAATGTGGCGTAAAAAGAGAAAAAGACCGTTTAGATAAATTATATTATAAAAAAAATTATTATTATCATTATTATTAATTATCGGCCCATTTATGATCGTGCCGTCAAAAAATCTAGGTGACTTTTTCAAATGGTGTATATTTATTAATTAATAATAAATTTATATATTAGCATTGATGCAATGGGTGGATCCTTTAGAAATTAAGTGTTAATAAGATTAAAGCTTTCCGTACAATAATTTCATTATATCCAATAAAGGAAAGAGAAAGAAGATCTCGAGTCGGAATTTGAAATCCGGAAATTAATAAGACGTAATATTACGTAATATTACGCCTTATTAATTTTCCGGATGTAGATTTTCCTATTTTAGGGCCATTGAAAGCGATATATTGATCTACATAATGCATAAATTATAATATTGATAATATAATTGATACGTATTTATATGTTAATGTAACTCCGCTTTAGCCATCCTCTTATTCTATTTTAAGAGGAGAGTCATGTTGGCATCGTTACGAAAAAGAAATTAGAGTAATTTTAAAAACTCATTAGATGCAATTTAGGAGTATTTAGAGTATAGTGTTATGTTTGACAAAATAACAATAATATTACTTAATAAGAATGATGCAGATTTGTCAATAAATTGTACAAAAAATTGTACCCATTGTGCGGTTTTAAGTCTTTTTTTTTTTTAAAAAAAAAATGTCTTTTGAATTTTTCGATAAATTATCTCAAGATTTTTCAGAACTTCTTAATGACAAAAAAGAATATAATGTTGTCATCGAAGTTGATGAAGAAGAAAATAAGAAGTCCTTTAATGCACATTCTGTTATCTTATGTCATCGTTCATCCTTCTTTGGTAAAGAATTGGAGAACGTTACTACGAATAAAAATCATATCAAAACTATTATCAAGCCAAATATTTCGGCGAAAATATTTGAAATTATTCTTAAGTAAGTTAAGTTTTTAAATTATTTATTTATTGCTGAATATTAAATTAATTCTATTAAGGCTCGAAACTAATAAAAATAAAATACATTTTATTATTTTAGATATATCTATGGTGGAATTGTCAATATAGAAAATATAGATACCAAAACCCTTTATGAATTAATGATCAGTGCTAATGAATTTGAACTTAAAGAACTATCAATAAAATTAGAAAATTACCTTATTGAATCCAAAGCTTCTTGGTTAAAAACTCATTTCTCCCTCGTTTATCGTTCAATCTTTGATAG
Organism: Diversispora epigaea; assembly: GCA_003547095.1. Lineage (NCBI taxonomy): Eukaryota > Fungi > Glomeromycota > Glomeromycetes > Diversisporales > Diversisporaceae > Diversispora > Diversispora epigaea. The sequence goes on along the minus strand of PQFF01000083.1, from coordinate 336,202 downwards.
TAATGAATTTAAAGGTTTGAAAAAATTTTATAATGATATTATTGTAAAATATCCAAATTTAATTTTTGAATCGAAAGATTTCACATCACTTCAAGAAATAGCTTTGATTTCTATTTTGAAAAGGGATGATTTGAAAGTCGAAGAAATTAAAATTTGGGATTACGTTATAAAATGGGGAATTGAACAAAATCATACTTTACCTGATGATTCTAAAGAATGGTCTAATGAAGATTTCGAGACTTTGAAATTAACTCTACAACATTGTTTACCATTTATTCGATATTTTCATATTTCCAGTGAAGATATTTGGGAGAAAGTAAAGCCCTACGAAAAAATCCTTGAAAAACAGCTTTGGGATGACATAATTCAACATTCTAAATCCCCAAATAAACCCATCAAATCCCTTGTTCTTCCAGCAAGAACATTTTCAACCCCTGAGTTCTCTTCAGGAACCTTTTCAAATATAATTAACAATGAGCATGTTGCTGAACTTTCGTCATGGATTGATCGAAAATCAACTATTTATTCATTATCAAATATTCCTTATGAATTTCAATTAATTCTTCGGGGAAGTAGAGATGGTTTTCATCCTAAGACATTTTGGAACATGTGTAATGGGTATGAGGGCACAATTCTGGTTGCAAGAGTTACGGGAACTAATGAAATAGTTGGTGGTTATAATCCTTTGGCTTGGGATAATTCAACAAATGGTGTTTTGATGAAAACAAATGATAGTTTCATTTTTTCATTGAAAAATGGCGGCGATATTCAAACTTCAATTCTTAGCCGTGTAAAAAATCAATGTGGAGCTTTATTATATCGTAAGGCTGCTCAACAGAACATTTATGGTCCAGAATTTGGTAATTATGAATTTAGGATGAAATCAAAAGTTTCGGATTTTACTCAAGATAAACAATGTTATTGTCATTATAAACCTAGCAATGTTCTTATTCCTCCTTTTTATGAAAAATCTATTAGGACAGAAAATGTATATTTTTCTATTGTGGATTATGAAGTATTTAAGATTATTAAAAAATAAATTTCAAACAGTACAATTAGATAATATAGTCGCATTATTTAAATAGTTTATATGAAATATTTATACGAAATCTATTTATTATTTAAATAAATATTTATTTAAAATTGAAAATTATACCGTAAATATGAAATATTATTGAACAGCCAATTTTATTACACTAAAAAAGTTTTGCCAGTGTCTAATTTGCTAATTTCTAGGTTATCATTAAAAATAATTTTTTACCGATTCAGATATTTGAAATTATTAAAGTATTATGCTAAAATATGATACAATATCTTTTTATCATATTATATGCAATATAGAATTTTATCAAACATAAATATCCATTAAATGTTCAGAAATTTATACTTATAAAAATATTTATAAAATGTGCATCAATTGTTGCAATTATCATCCATTGATTCTTCATAGTTTGCACAAAGTAAAAAATTTTATATTAAAGATCTGTAGAACGGAAAGAAAGGTAAGTATTAAAAAAAATTTTATATAAAAAAATATAAAAAATCTTACTTTATAATCACGAACCAGGGATCAAGATCTACACATCTAAAAAATAATTGATTTCCATCTCATTCTCAGGTAATTTTTTAATATTAAATTAGGATAATTCTAGAAATAGGAATTAACTTCCTGAAAAAGGACCTTTTTCTTTAATATTATTTTCTTAAGGATACAGACTTTGACATATTAAATGCCAAACGTAATCACCATCTTTTAATAATTCATAAATTCTTTTATTCACCTATTGTATAATAATGATGCTGATGGTGATTGTGATGATATTGAGATTATTATAATTGTTACATAAAAAAAGGTCGAAAATTTTAATAATCAATTTTTCAAAAGTAAGATTTGTTGCTTTGATGTTTTTAAGTATTTTAATATAAATTTCATTGGAAAGTTTTGAGAAAGTATTATCACCTTTATTATCATGATTGCATTAAACATTTTAATAGCCATTTTAATAGAAAGAAAAAACACCAAAAAAAAATTACACGCGCATATAAAACGTAGATTTTAGATCTAAAAGAAAATGAATTGTTATCTTCCCTCATAAATTTAATTAGAAATTTTGAATCATATCAAAAATTGTAATACAATTTTTTTAAAATTAACCATAAAAAAAAATTAAGAATTTGGTAAAGAATCTGATGATTATAATGAAGTCGGCTCTGCTAACATTACAGGAATGAAAAATAGTCTAAAATATCAGACTCGGCAACAACAAACACTATTATTTCCACCGTCATCAACAACAACAATAATCAAATTATAATAAAAACAATTGAAATTACAACAATCACAAATATTAAAGCTAACTTCATCGACTTTACATACAATTTCAGTATCATCACCATCATCACCATCACTATTAAAAGATACGACTTTTATCATCATCTCAAATCTTGTCAAAAATATCAAACTCCTTTACCGAATCTTTTAATCAACAACTCCTTTATCATAAGGACCCACTTCTTTAGTACAATCATCAACTGTTTCTTTTTCAATACCTTTAATATCACGTCATAATCAAAACAAATCTACCATTAATTATCTTCATCTCATGAAAATCAACAAATCTAATAATATTTTTGATCCTACAATTACAATCTTAACAACAACACCACATCAACAGCAACAAAAACAACAATTTCAACATTACAATTACAATTTCAATTTCAATTTCAATCACAACAACCAACACTTTCGCAACAGCATCACGCATTCAATCTATTTAATCAGAAATACTTCCTCCATCACAATAATTTAATATGATTTTAATTTTTAATCTATCAAATGCAAGATCCCTGAAAATTCAAGAATGAACCTTCGTTTTTAAAAATTCAATTTCTCCCTTTAAAGTCATAACAAAAATGTTTTCTACAAAAAATTTCATAACACTGAAATTTTTCATAATTTAATTGAGAATTGATTTAAAAGCTAAAGATAAATAACAAAAATAATAATAACTGATAATAAATAGTAAATAAATAATAGATGATGATAATCATAGGCTCCGAACTTGGGTTGTGTAAGCAGAGAAATATAACTTAATAAAATCTATTTATTAATATTTAATATATTTATTATCATTAAAATATAAAGTATAAATTAACTAATGTGATTATTATCGAATTGTACTGTTTGGATTTTATTTTTTAATAATCTTAAATACTTCATAATCTAAAATCGAAAATTCATCACCAGTTGTTCTAATAGGTTTTTCATAATAAACACTATGACCACAACAACATTGTTTACCTTGAGTAAAATCAGAAACATTTGATTTCATCCTAAATTCATAAATACCAAACCATGGACCATAAAATTTCTGATTATTAGGATCACAATAGAATAGAGCTCCACCTCTATTTACAACTCGGCTGAGAATAGAATTTTGAATATTCCCATTTTTCAATGAAAAAATGAAACTATCATTTGTTCCCTTATGACTACCTTTTGTTGAATTATCCCAATCTAAAGGATTATAACCACCAACTATTTCGTCAGTTCCTGCAACCTTTACAACCACAATTGTTCCAGTTTGTCCATTACACATTTTCCAAAATGTCTTAGGATCAAAACCATCTTTACTTCCTCGAAGAATTAATTGAAGGTCATAAGGAATATTTTCTAAAGAATAAGTAGTCGATTTTCGATCAACCCATGATGAAAGTTCTGCGACATGTTCTTTGTTGATTATAGTTGAGAATGGTTCATTTTCTCTTGATGGTAATTCAGGGGTTGAAATAGTTCTTGAAGGCAATTCAGGGGTCGAAATGATTCTCGCTGGTAAAACAAGAGAATTAACGGATTTATTTGGGGATTTAGAATGTTGAATCATGTCATCCCAAAGCTGTTCTTCAAGTATTTTTTGATAGGGCTGCACTTTTTTCCAAATATCTTCACCAGGAATATGAAAATATCGAATAAGTGGTAAGCATTGCTGTAGAGTTATTTTCAAAGCCTCGAAATTTTCATTAGACCATTCTTTCAAATTAGCAGGTAAAGTGGGATTTTGTGCAATTCCCCATTTTATAACGTAATCCCAAATTTTAATTTCTTCGACTTTTAAGTCATCTCTTTTCAAAATAGAAATTAATGCTGTTTCTTGGAGTGAAGTGAAATCTTCTGATTCAAAAATCAAATTTGGATATTTTACAATAATATCATTATAAAATTTTTTCAAATCTTCGAATTCATTACCACCAAAGATTGAGCGATAAACGGGGGAGAAATGAGTTCTTAACCAAGAAGCTTTAGATTCGATAAGGTAGCTTTCCAATTTTCTTGATAGTTCTTTAAGTTCCAATTCGTTAGCATTGACCATTAATTCATAAATGGTTTTGGTATTCGAATTTTCGATATCGACAATTCCACCATAGACATATCTATAAGACGTATTTTATTATATCAATATATGAAATCTCAATATAATTAATTAAGTTTGTGATCCATGTAAGAACCGAGCAATTCATTAATAAAAACGGGATAAAATTTATTAGCAAAACAGAATCCGAAAAATAAGTAATAAATAAAGTTTTTTCTTCTTATATTATATAAAATTATTTTTGAATCAAAGAAAAATTTATCTTGATTCTAAAAGTAACCAAATAACATATTTTACCGATCATAATATTAATTTTAATTATTTATTTTAAAAAAATCACTTTAAATTTGAAGGAAGTTCAGTTGTTACACAGATCACGAATTAAATATTTCAAGTAATAAATAATCTTTTAACTTACTTTAGAATGATTTCAAATATTTGAGCAGAAATATTTGGCTTAATAATAGTTTTAATATGATTTTCGTTTGTGATAGCGCTCTCCAATTCTTTATCAAAGTATGATGAACGATAACGTAAGACAACTGAATGTGCTGTATAAGTTTTCTTATTTTTTTCTCTATCAACTTCGATGACAACATTATATTCTTTTTTATCATTAAGAAGTTCCGAAAAATCTTGACATAATTTATCAAAAAATTTAAAAGACATTTTTTTTATTATTTTAAAACTTTAAAACTACAAAATAGATGTTATAAACCTCTGATGTTTATACAATTTATTTATTGATAAATCTGCGTATTGATTTTGTCAAACGTAACACTGCACTAATTATATTATAATTTCATGTACCTAATTTATTAAATATCTAACTGGTTCATCTGTCTTACAAATAAAAAAAACATCACACACGTGATACCACGAAATATACAAATTCTACGATTATCCCTTAAACTGTATTGCAAACAAATTTTATAAAATGTAATGTAAATCCCTTAATAATTTCTTTAAATATTGACTAATCATTTTGCAATTTTGTATAGTAATAGACAATTTTTATCTAAAAATTTTAATTTAATAAAAATATCATATGTACAAAAAAAAATATAAATACTTTTGTTGAATTTTTTATTTTAAAATTTTGAAAATAATTGAACATATATAAGTCTTTTATTTACTAATTAAATATCAAAAATGTTACTAAGCAACCTCAAAGTTTAGAATGAATCACATCTTCCATAAAATTTTTGCATCAATTACTTTAAAATTAACTAAATAATAACTATTTAAATTTTAAAATTCAAAAAATTATTGTATAAATTTTAAAAATTTATTATTTAGTCAATTTTAAAGTAATGGGCATTGGAATTTTGTGGTAGGTGTGATTCATTCTCAACTTTGAGGTTGCTTAGCAATGTTTTTGATGTTAATTAGTAAAAACAAATTTTACAAATTTAAAAAAAAAAATTATTATTATTTTTTGCTCTTATGAAAGTTTAACTACTTCCTAATCCCATTTTTTCTCATAATTAATTCTACATTTTCTATTATTATTTTAGCCAGTTTTCAAGAAGATGTTTAAAAATAGAGTAAATTTTTGTAAACATGTGATTTTAATATTATAGGTCGAAATTTTGAAGTTTGATCACGTGTTATGATGATCAGCTATTTCATTAAACTTACATATTTAAGAAAATAATTCCAGGTAAATTTGCCTGGAATTGCTTACAGTTTAAGGGATAGTAATTTTATTATTTGATGACAAAAAATTCATCTTTCATTGTCAAATTACATAAATAAATATTTCAGAATTATTAAGATCAAAAAGGGAAAGAAGCGAATAATTAGTATTAGTTTTCGAAAATAGGAGTTAAAATCATCCGTTTGACAATTTCTTTATTGCATTGTTCTTGACAAAATCACTATTTTCCTTATAAACATATTCCTTTAATTACTTTTAAATTAAATGGACCTAATTTTAAATATCTAAATGATGATACTAACATGACTCAAACTCTAATAATTCTGTTACAATTATAACATGAAATATGTAATTCATGATTTATTATCCGTTATTATTCACTCTTTTTTTCTTCGAATTAAATGAGGTAATAATCTGTAAGGGTAGAAGAGTCGACTTCATAATCCTCAAATTCTTTGTAACAAGAAATTCATTTTCACCAAATTGGTCGTTGTTAAAATTATTTATATTATTTTTACCCAAAGAGAAGAATTATGTTAGAAAAAATTGAAGGCAAGCTACTACTACTTTGTACTATTTCTTTTAATAAATGACATCGTTGACATTGATGCTAACATCTTATCGAAATCTATAGATTACATAAATTAAAATTTTAATTTTGTAAATAATAAATTTAGTTTAAATCTTTTTTTTTAATTAATAATTAACGAATTTAATTTAAATTAATTTTCGTAAATAAATAAATTTCAAGTTACTTTAATTTCAAAATATAAATTATTATTATATTGTAAATATAATTTTTATTTTTTTAAAAAAAAATCAAAAAAATATTTCTTGAAAACAATAAATAATAAAACTAATAAAATAATTTGTATGGAAATAAATAAATTATTTAGTTACCGTAATACGAAATACAACCATCATCTGTAGCGGGATTGGAATATCCATTTTTTTATATATGTGTGTCCAAAGTTTTTTAAAAAACGAAACTTTACGTATAAAAAGCGACACATGTATAGCGGGAAATATTGATATTAATTTCAAGTAAATAATATAAATGCGAAATTACTATCTTTTATTTCAATGGCTAAGCCATTGGTAAATGCATAACGAAACGTTCATTTTCATCACCCGTTGGATTGTAGGATCTTATAAATATGGATACCTACTGAGATGGAGATGATGCTAAAATATATATTTTAAATTTTCACTATATAGATTATATTATAATATTTTAATAATTATTAAAAAAAAAACTTACTATTACTTAAAATCTGGTTTAAGTCTTAAAAATATCTTTAATTTCGATTGATCAATTGAGCTGATTTAAGCGTGGAAATGATATAAAGTCTCATTTGACATATTAAAGCAGATTGCAATATCTTCTGTGTTATAATTATTGTTATAATTATTTTATTGCTATAATCATTGTCTATTATTAATCCTATTGTTAAAATTATTATGTCATAATTATAAGTTTTATAAATCTCCAGAATGTTAAGCTGGCTGGAACATTAATAAGAGGTTCTTCATTAATGTATTCAAATGTTATATGAGTAATCTAAATTTTTATTAAATTTTTGGTATATGCTTTCTTGGATGTTGTTGTTTGATGGGATGATTATTGCGATTGTTGCTGTGGTTGAGAAATAGATGTAGGAGAAACTTCATTTCTAATGGATATGATGGAGAAAGGTTTTCTGATTGAATAAATTGAATGTATGATGATGGTAGTGTTATCGAAATTGTTGTTGTTGATGTAGTTGTTGTGGTCAGAAAATTTTAGATTAGATTGTTGATTTCATAATATGAGAATAGATTTATTTTTGATGATTATGTGATTTTAAAGGTATTGAAAAGAAGCAGTTGATGATTGTACCAAAGAAATGATTACTATTTATAAAGGAGTTGTTAATTGTGATAAAAGATTCGGATAATTGCGATAAATGAGTGATAATAAAGGTTGCATCTGTTGAGATCTTATGACTATAATACTGGAATTGAATGTAAAATCGTTTTAATAATATTTGTGAATGTTTTTGCACTTGTATTTCCTTTTTCTTATTTTAATTATTAGTGTTATCAGGTTATACGAAATTTTTGCATTTTTTGCTGTTACTGTTATTGTTATTGCTGTTGGGCGTGATATTTTTTCTTTGAATTGAATGAGGTCATTAGTTGTAATGAAATGATCATTATCAAATTATTTTACCAAATTCATAATATTATTCTTATGATTAATTTTTGAAAACCAGATATTATATAATGTTTAAAAAAAGTAACTATAAAGAATTACTTTAGTGTTTTTCTTTATTATATTTTAAAATGTCTTTTAAAACTGCTCATAACAATCATAATAACGTTGAAGATATTTCTCAAAACTTCAAATGAAATTTATTATAAAATACTTGAAAACATCAAAGCAACAGATCCTTTTGCTATTACTTTGGAATTTTTGTATCGTAATAAGATCTTTTAATAAAATTAATTTTTAAAACTTTCAAACTTATATTTAATAATTATAGTAAGAATAATGCGATCATTATCACCACCATCACCATCATCATTATATGATTAGTATTAGTAAAAACTGAGCTTTCCAGTCCAGATGTATTTAAAGAAATTTAATTAAAAATGTTTTAATTTACGTCCTCGAATTGCTATTAACGAGAGCAGGAATAATTATATTAATAATAGAGAAATTTTTTGGCATTCAAAAAAAATAATATTCACACCTTATTCCGAGAGAAAAGAATTTCCTCTATTTCTCGATATATTTTTTACCATTTATTCGATTTATCATAATAATGATAAAAAAAAATGAAATTAATACCACTGATCGAAACAAGGAATTATTTTAGATGCCGCCAGCTAACCAGAATTATAACCACGGCCAATGTAGATCTTTTTAAATTAACTTTAACTTTGGCAAGTTTTAATCTGCACAACAATTTTTTCTGGTTATTTTTGTGAATAGTACATTGGTGTAACCACATTCGTATTGGCGTTTACAATTTCCTTAATAACTTTGTGCATGTGAATCTTCAATTTTTCATTCCGAAAATGTCTAGCAAAAACGATTTGTTTGAAAGTGCCTTATATATTAAAAAATTTGATTATAACACATTTCGAAATATTACAGAAATTGCAAGTGGAGTATTTGGTACAGTTCATCGTGCTTATTCAACAAATTTAGAAAGATATGTTGCTTTAAAAAGTCTTCATGAAAATGACGAATTATTTTATGAAAAATTCGTGAGAGAGGTAAAAAAATAAATGCCTTGTTTTCATTATTATATGCATTTTCAAGATTTAAATACGATTTTTTGGAAACACAGTTAACAAATATCATGGTCGTAAATTACCATGACAATATTATTAACTTTTATGGAATCAGTAAAGGTATTATTTATATGTTATTTATTAAATAAAAATAAAATAAAATTATTATTGTTTAATAAAAATATTATTTAGATCCTTCAACAGAAACGTAATTCCTAGTATTACAATATGCAAAAGATGGTGACTTGAGAACATATTTACGAAATAATTTCAAAAGTCTTAATTGGAAAGTCAAAATTAATATGGCTAAAGATATTACAAGTGGTCTGCACCGTATTCACAAAGAAAATATAGTTCATAAAGATTTAGTAAGCATAACGTATATATTGTATTATAATAATTAAATCAATTATAATTATTTATTATTTAAATTGTATATCTTTAATTCATTTATTTTAATAGCATTCAAAGAACATTCTAGTACATGAAGGAAGACTATTGATAACAGATTTAGTATCATCTCAATCATTAAATTCTATTTCTGTTGAAAGGGGAATGATTGCATACACTGACCCCGAATATTTACGAAATCCGTTTAACTATAAAAGGAGTAAAGCTTCTGATATTTATAGTTTGGGGGTTCTTTTTTGGGAGATATCAAGTGGAAGACCTCCATTTAATAATATTCCAAATTTAGAAATAAATAGAAAGGTTACTTCCAGTGAAAGAGAAAAACCGATTAATGAAACACCAAAGGATTATATCAACATATATTCAAGTGCATGGAACAATGATCCAAATCAAAGGCCAACTATTGAAAATATTTTCGATTCTCTCGAATCTATTAAATTAGAAAATATATATAACGATTCTAATGATCAAGATATTCAATTAGAAGCTCATATTAGTAATCAATCTCCAGTTTCATCCAGTAGAGATTCCATGTCTATTGCTTCTTCACTTGCTACATCAAATTGGGGTGAAGTTTCATAATAATATTTATTATTATTAATTGTGATATGCATATGTATTATTTGATTGAGACTTTTTATCTTTACATTTTTTAGCAATGAAAACTCTCCAAGCACTATCAACTTCTCTAACTACTTTCATATCTACTACTCTCAATTTAAATTACTATGATAACGTGAAAAAAGATCAAATTATAAAATATAATTACAACGATTTTAAAAATCTTAAAAATATTGGAAAAGGGATTTACAGTGCAACATTAATGAATGGAAAGAGAACAGTGGCTTTAAAATCGATAGTTGTTGCTACTACGGAATTATTTGATAATGAGGTAAATATTATTCAATAATTATCCAAAACTGAAAACTGCCAATTTATTGAATATATATATTTTAATGAATTTTTAGCTTAAACAATATTCACATGCCAGTTTACATGAAAATATAATTGGATTTTATGGAATTTCACAAAAAAGTAAATATTTATTTGAATCTTTTGATCTTTTCATATCCAATTAATAATTACTTTTATGAAATATTTTATATTGCGTATTTCATACAATACATACACTTGATATAGATTTGAAAAGCAATGAATATACACTTGTATTAGAATATGCAAATGGTGGGACCTTACGTGACCATCTAAAATCTAATTTTGAAAAACTTGAATGGAGTGATAAGTTAAATCTTGCTAAACAAATCGTTAAAGCAATTGAACATTTGCATTCAAATGGTATCATTCATGGAGATCTGGTAATTTTGTAATTAATTTTTGAAAATACTATAATAAACAATTTATCTTTTATTTTAATGCAATTTTGGTTTACAGCATTCAACGAATATTCTTCTCCACGATAACATTATTAAGATTAGTGATTTTGGTATTGCCAGGCTTAGTACTGAATCTTCAATTGATTCTAAAAATTCTCTGGTGTCAATAGAATATTCAGATCCAATTTTTCTCAAAAGGCTGGGCAAATATAGCAAAACTAAAGCTTCTGACATATATAGTATTGGAATTTTGCTTTGGGAAATATCAAGTGGAAAGATTCCATATGAATCTAAATTTCAGGATGAATTCGATTTGATAATTTATGTTTTACGGGGGAACAGAGAAGATCCAATCGTTGGAACACCACAAGATTATATTAATATCTATCAAGGTTTTATATTATTTATTAATTAATCTCAGAATAGCTAAATTATTTACAAATACGAATAATTATTCATTTAATAGATTGTTGGAGTCAAGACCCAAATCAACGTCCAAATATTGAGAAAGTCATACTAGATTTCGAATATGCTAATTTTAAAAAAAAATTTTTTGAATCAATAAAGTAAATAGATTCATAATTATTACAATAAGTTAATTCAATAACACTTCCTTATCAATTGTTAACTATCACCAATTACTTGCAAATTATGTTACAGGTCAAATACCCCAAAAATACCTTCTATAGAACCTTTTGTGCCATTGACCGATGTTCGACTCTTGGATAAAATCCGATCTATTTGTGGTAATACAAATACTGATAGGATTGATATACTAAAAATTAATTCTGAGTGAGTATTTTAAGGAGCATTACATAGTGAGCATATAATGAAATTTAAACATTTTAATTTTATTCAATTTTTTTAATTTTTATTAATTTTTATTTTATCATAAAGTCTATCTGAACAATTAATATTCAATATAATGACTAAATTGCAATCACATTATATTCCACCTTTAACATCTGAACATCTTTTAAATCTTCTCGATTCTGGACAATTTTGGAAGTTAATTTTTCGTGCAGAAGGTCATGTCGAAAATTTACATAAACATCCCCATGTTCAACAAATACGTGATGACTTTAATCAGCTGGCAAGCTTGATTTTTGAGAAAACTATTGATATCAAATCGCTTCAATTAATTTTAAGATATACAGATACAGAGCTATTCACATATTTTGATTGCCCTAATTTGAAGAAAAAATTAAACACGGTGTTTGTCTCAAAAACGGATATTAGTGATGTTAGAAAACAATGCAAAAATTATGGGTCAACCTTAAATAAACTTAGAATATATTACGAGATCTTCTGTCCAGCCGAAAATGTTTCGGATGTGCAAGAATATCTTTTAAAAATAGACACCGAATCTAAGATGTTATCCCAAATTAGACTTAAAGATGTTATAAGTCCTGAACATTGGGAATTTCATAGTGAAACAATAGAAATGGCAAGAAAAGTGTACGGATTTGCCGAATCTCAAACATTTGGAAACATTTTTAATTCACTTCTTAGTGAAGTAGCAGAAATGTTGACAGTTGAAGATATCACAAAAACGATACTTACAAAAGCATTGGAAAGATTTGCTCAATTATGTAAGCAATATAAAGGTCAAGATTGGGAGAAATTAAAATGTTCCGATGCTGCTTCTCTCTGGAAAGATGTAACAAATGTTGAACTCGAACTTAAATTAATGGAAAATTATGTTGCTCTCAGTAAAAACAAAAAAAATTATGATAACCTTGTCAAAACGCTTAAACGACTTGTATCTGTACCATTTTGGGTTGTTCGACTTGAACAATTATCCACGATTATAGAAATATTTGATGTTCCGCATGAAAAAGATTGGCTTATAAAATCTCGACATATTTTGCAAGATGATATTTTAACACTTGGAAAGTTAAATAACTTTTTTGATTATCTTAATGGAAATCTTTCTAAAATTGATAGTGATACTTGCTGGTCTTTGATTAAAGAATTATCTGAAGCTGGTGATTTCTTAGAATTCCTCAAAAGAATTTCTAAACATGATATAAAAAATCTTATCAATGGGTACGTTGATATTTATTTCTTTGATATAATTTTACAATAAATTTTATTTAATCTGCGGTATTTTGTGAAATATAGTGTTGATGATTTTAATGATGAGCGATTAATCCAAGAGGATGCTGTTGCTTCATTAATTCAAGTCCAACAATTGCTACTTCAATTGATGAATAAAGTGAAGTCAAAAGATATAAGTATTAAAAAATTTCTTGCCGATTTAGCCGCCATCAATTCCGATAACCCTACATTAGTTGGGAAAATTACCTTATGTTTAAGTTGTAATATGGCTTTACAAAATATGTATAAAAACATTTCAAATCGAGGTGAAGTTACTAAAGAAAAGATTCAAAATGCAATTAAAAAAGGAACTTATTCATTTGAACGTATTGGCAAAGATGAAAAGTTTACTGTTGCATTAACATATCCCTCCAAAGGGAGTAATGTGAAGCCTTATACTCTGTCAGACTTACAAGATTTGAGAGGACGTGCTTTATTAATTGCTAAACCTACTTCCGCGGTAAGCATGAGAATGGATGTAAATGAAGAAGAACAGATAGCAAAGGCCCAGATAATGGATGAATTTGTTCGTCAAGTTGATTTTGTTCACGAGATTTGTAATGTTGGAGTTAAACTCATACAAATGGGGCATTTTGGTTATCGGCAATACGAGAAATCGATTTCTGGTGACAATAAGATGAAAGGATTAACCGAGTTGCTTGAAACACTTGAAGAGGATTTGAATCAATGGTAAATTTGTTATTTTTTTTAAAAAAATTTTTTTTTTGTTTTCATATTTCATAGCTAATATGATTATTTGTATATATTTCAGGGAAAATATTGTTGATCGAGCACAGGAAACTCATTACTATTTGACATTTTTCCCCGCTCGTCATATTTTAACTTTTCTTGACTATTTTACTAATGATGATCAAGCCAATAGAGAGATTTGTAAAACTCTTATCCGATTTGTAAACGAAAAGGCCAGATTGATACCAATCAAAAAAGGTGGTTTTAAAATTTCAAGCTGTAATTATCTCGAAATTCTTTGTGAAATTGGTGCTAAGATAAAAAATATATTTGGTGACATTCCAATTCAACTACGTCCATTAAAAACAAAAGGTGTGGTGGTTCTTTCTGATATAGTTCATAGAGGAAGGTTATTTGTTGCTGCTTGTATTGATAAATTATTAGTTCCAAATATTATTATGTCAATTTATACAAATCATGGACATTTTCCTGAACCATGGCAAATTTTGATTTGTAAATCATCCACTACAATGGAGGAACTTTCAATTTTCACCAAACGTTGTTTCTTTGCAGCTGATAATGGATATAAAGATCACCTGTTCTGCATTGCAAATTTAGAAGTGCTTGATTTCGATTTACAATATAATTTAGTAAATTTCATAAGATCTTTACGTGAGAAACATGCTGATTATTTATTAGCANGAAAAGGCCAGATTGATACCAATCAAAAAAGGTGGTTTTAAAATTTCAAGCTGTAATTATCTCGAAATTCTTTGTGAAATTGGTGCTAAGATAAAAAATATATTTGGTGACATTCCAATTCAACTACGTCCATTAAAAACAAAAGGTGTGGTGGTTCTTTCTGATATAGTTCATAGAGGAAGGTTATTTGTTGCTGCTTGTATTGATAAATTATTAGTTCCAAATATTATTATGTCAATTTATACAAATCATGGACATTTTCCTGAACCATGGCAAATTTTGATTTGTAAATCATCCACTACAATGGAGGAACTTTCAATTTTCACCAAACGTTGTTTCTTTGCAGCTGATAATGGATATAAAGATCACCTGTTCTGCATTGCAAATTTAGAAGTGCTTGATTTCGATTTACAATATAATTTAGTAAATTTCATAAGATCTTTACGTGAGAAACATGCTGATTATTTATTAGCATTAATTTGTTGTCGCGAGGCAGGACTTCATCATCATATTTTAGATCAATTTTCAGCAGACGTAGTTAATACCAATGGTTTATGCAGTGAAACAATGAAGAATATTTATTCTCAATTATGTCCAAATGTTGTATGTGTATTCTCAGATCTATCTGGGCAAGGCAAGAGTGAATGGATTAAACAGTCTAGTTACTTAAAACGTAAAATTCCTCGTAGTTTCCTTATTAGTGATGGGATCAATTTTAGTAAACTAGTTCATCAACTCAAAAAATCTCAACTTCGCGAAAAAGAAAGTTTACATATTAATATTGTTTCAACCAATAATAGTAGTGATGTCAATATGTTCTTATTTGAATTACTTACATTAGGATTTGTATTTAGTGATATGGATATCGCATATCTTCCACAAACCACAGTTTTCATTGAAATAGCTTCACCGACAAACAAAAATTACTTAATTCACTTCCAATCACAAGTTATTTTACAAAAACTCATTTGTCCTGGAATATTGATGATTTAATAGTCTCTAATGAAATTCATAGTCCAATCCAAATTGTATGTCATTATTTGAATGCATTCGATCAAGCTAAAATTGACGAAAATAATCTTCTTTTCTCTGGAGAAGGAGCCATTACTCAACTTTTACCAGCGAAAAGATGTCAGGATTTAGTGGCTAAATATTTCTTCGATGAAAATGCGGATAATAATTCATCATATCGTTTTGTGGAAATTTTTATTAATGTTTTAGCTGATCAATTGGTGAGTACTTTCATTTAATAAACCTTTTAAGATAATCTTTTTTTCTGACAAATTTGATTTGTTGGTAGGTACGTTTTTCATCAAGTTCATACTTCCGCATTGAGAATTTGAAACAAATTGCAAAAGAGGAATGTTTGAATTTGAGAACAACATTACTACGAAAACTAATAGATGTTTCTAAAGACTTTGCAACTCGATCTATTCAAACCAAAGTAGCACAATTGGAATCAATTGGAAATATTGATGCAGATTTAGAAGATATTAAAATCGATATTAAATCATGGGATGAATCAAATCATCTTTTAGTGTGCTTCATGTCTCAAAGTCCAGACTCAATTTGCACTTTATATCGAGACCCCAAGAAGGTTGATGAAAATGTGAAAGCTTTCTTGAGAAGTCAATTTGTCGGTAATCTCAGAGAGTGGAAACTTGAAGATTACAATAGTCTGTCCGATACAGAACTTTTAAATAGATTGGAATGTTTTGCACGTAAGACAACAAAGAAAATTGATTTGCCCGGGTATGTACTATCAGCTGATAATTTGGTTAAGATGGCATTAATCTTACTAAGAGCTCGGGCCAACATTCCAGTTGTTGTGATGGGTGAAGCTGGCTGTGGAAAGGTAATTATTTACTATATCTTTTATATTCTATATAAATTTAAGATATTATATTAACATATTTATTTAATTAGACAAGTTTAATAAGTTATTTGGCAAATGTTGTTGAAGTCAAGTTCAAAGCGTTAAACCTTCATGCAGGAATTTCAGAAGCCAACATATTAAATTTTATGTCAGAAGTCGAAAAGGATGCCGTAAACGGAGAAATATGGATATTCTTTGATGAAATTAATACAGGTGATCATATCGGTCTTCTAGCGGATCTTATTGCTCATCAAATGTTGCTCGGAAAGTCGATTCATCCAAATATTCGATTGTTCTCTGCATGTAATCCATATCGAATTCGAACAAAGAGTCAAAGCCAAGCTGGATTAAAGGCCAAAGTCAAAGTCAACAGATATGAAGAACAAAGTAAACTTGTATATCAAGTCAAGCCACTTCCGGACCAAATTTTGGATTATGTGTGGGACTATGGTATTCTTCAAAAAAATGATGAAAAAAAATATATCCAAATAATGACACACAANTATAAATTTAAGATATTATATTAACATATTTATTTAATTAGACAAGTTTAATAAGTTATTTGGCAAATGTTGTTGAAGTCAAGTTCAAAGCGTTAAACCTTCATGCAGGAATTTCAGAAGCCAACATATTAAATTTTATGTCAGAAGTCGAAAAGGATGCCGTAAACGGAGAAATATGGATATTCTTTGATGAAATTAATACAGGTGATCATATCGGTCTTCTAGCGGATCTTATTGCTCATCAAATGTTGCTCGGAAAGTCGATTCATCCAAATATTCGATTGTTCTCTGCATGTAATCCATATCGAATTCGAACAAAGAGTCAAAGCCAAGCTGGATTAAAGGCCAAAGTCAAAGTCAACAGATATGAAGAACAAAGTAAACTTGTATATCAAGTCAAGCCACTTCCGGACCAAATTTTGGATTATGTGTGGGACTATGGTATTCTTCAAAAAAATGATGAAAAAAAATATATCCAAATAATGACACACAAAGAACTTAAAGAATTGAACCATCCAGTACTTACAGAACTCTTGTTTGGATCCCAAGAATTTATTCGTTCAATTGAAGAAAAATATAGTGTTAGTTTACGTGATGTGAAGAGAGCTATCAAATTGATAAAGTTTTTCAATTATAGTCTAAATAATCGCCCAAGACGATCAAAAAATAGGCCCAAATATCCCAATGAAAATAGTATACCATTACCATTCCGGTGTTATATTTTAGCACTTACTCTTTGTTATCAATCTAGAATTTATGATCAAGAAGAGCGTATGAATTATCGAAAAGATATGGTTAAAATTTTTAGATCAAAAAACATTAATTTAGATCATAAAAAATTTAAGGAAATAATTAAACAAGAACAAGATGACATTGTAAAACGAATGAATATACCACCAAATATTGCATTAAATGAGGCTCTCTTAGAAAATGTATTAGTAATGACCGTTTGTATTTTAACAAAAATACCAGTATTTATTATCGGTGCACCAGGGTTAGTATTTAAAGTGATAAGAAATAATATCTTTCTTTTTAAAAAAAAAATTTATTAAATTTATTATTATTATTTTTTTTTATTAAAAGGTCATCCAAATCTTTAGCAATTCGATTAATTAGTCAAAATCTTCGCGGTAAAGATTCAAATGATCGATTTTTCCGAACCTTGCCACAGGTAAATATATATAATAACGAAACCATTTGTTATTATTATGACTTATTATTTTAATTTGAAAATTTTTAGGTTTATCTTATTCCACATCAAGGTTCATCATCTTCTACTTCTGATGGTATTATTGAAGTTTTTCAAAAAGCAAATAAATTTCAAAAAACAAGCTCAGATGAATTTCCTTCGATCAGTGTCGTTTTACTAGATGAAGGTATTTTAAGTTCTATAAATTGATAATTTATTTATTTAAGTTCAATTAATTATGATTTTAAATTTATATTTATTGTTATCTTTTAGTTGGATTGGCTGAAACTTCTCCACACAACCCTTTGAAAGTTCTTCATTCGTTACTTGAACCAAGTTATCCTGCCGATGGCCCGACTGTATCTGTTGTTGGAATTAGTAATTGGAGATTGGATAATAGTAAAAGTAGTAGAGCATTATTAGTTCAAAGGTGAAGGAAAAAAAAACATTAATTTAAGATTTAATATATTTCATTTTTAAAAGAATCTAATTTTAAATCATTCGATTTATTTAATAGACCCAAGTTTGGTATTGAAGATCTTGTGGAAACCGCGGGTCGGTTACTTGAGGGTAAAGCAAGATCCGTGTCTCTTAAACCTCTTGCAGAAGCATATTCAGAATATGAGCAATCCGGACAAATTCATCCAAATTTCCACGGTCTTCGTGATTATTATGGTCTTATAAAAAGCTTGTCTACAGCAGAGATGACACCCGAAAATATTCAGATGGCTTTAGCTAGAAATTTTGGTGGTACAGATCAAAACATAAGACTTTGTGAAGAATACTTTGGTGACGTTTTGCAAAAGTTCAACAATTACGGCGAATGGAAATATGAACCAATCTCAACTTCAGAATTAATTAATGCCAATCTAAGAGATGAAAGTGCAAGACATCTAATGGTTATCGGGAAAAGCGATTCTATTGTTAACATTTTAGATTTCCAGTTAAAAAGTCAAGAATTAGAACCTGTGGTGATATTAGGTTCCCAATTTCCTGATGACCAACAAGATTATTCTTATAGTGTGTTGAGTAGAATTATGGTAAATAATTAATTATTAATATTTTTTTTTTTATTTATATGTATGACTTTGTGTCAATTAATAATATTTTATCATTCTTTAGATGTGTGTTGAAGCAGGAAGACCTCTTATTTTAACAGATTTAGATATTATTTACGGTAAGTAATTTGAATTTATAAAATCATTTATGGTTACAAATTGTTTTAATTTTTATATTTTCAACTAGGTGCCCTTTATGATTTATGGAATCAGAATTACATTGTTTATGGGAATAAAGATAATCCTAGATACTTTACCAGAGTTGCTCTTGGGGCTTATGCTAATCCAATGTTGTAAGTATAAATTCATATTTTATTTATTATATTATTTTTAATATTTTTAATTTTCTAACTATGTTTATTTTATCAGGTATGTGGATAATAAATTTAGATGTATATTAGTTCTTGATGAATCTAGACTTGATAAAGCAGATCCCCCACTTTTACATAGATTTGAAAAACAAAGATTGACTATCGAAGATGTTCTCACAAGACAACAACATGAAATTGTAGAAATTTTGAAAGACTGGGTTAGACAAATGGGAACTTTGGTCTCGAAGAACAGAATATCATCTCGTAGTGACTTCACATTGAAGGATCTTTTCATTAGCTTTGATCCAGATGAAACTTTGCAAAGTCTCGTCATGTACACTATGAAAATGAATCCTGAAAGCCAACATGAAGAAATTCTTAAAAAATGTAAAGAATCTCTTGTTGCTATTGCTTCAGCGGATGGAATTGTAAGAGCCACAAAATCAGCTATTGATCCAGAAGAAAGTTTACTTTGGAAGAATATTTACTTCTCATCACAAGAAAATAATAACCAACATCACGATCATTTAGAAGATTATTTCGTTTCATTANTTTTATTTATTATATTATTTTTAATATTTTTAATTTTCTAACTATGTTTATTTTATCAGGTATGTGGATAATAAATTTAGATGTATATTAGTTCTTGATGAATCTAGACTTGATAAAGCAGATCCCCCACTTTTACATAGATTTGAAAAACAAAGATTGACTATCGAAGATGTTCTCACAAGACAACAACATGAAATTGTAGAAATTTTGAAAGACTGGGTTAGACAAATGGGAACTTTGGTCTCGAAGAACAGAATATCATCTCGTAGTGACTTCACATTGAAGGATCTTTTCATTAGCTTTGATCCAGATGAAACTTTGCAAAGTCTCGTCATGTACACTATGAAAATGAATCCTGAAAGCCAACATGAAGAAATTCTTAAAAAATGTAAAGAATCTCTTGTTGCTATTGCTTCAGCGGATGGAATTGTAAGAGCCACAAAATCAGCTATTGATCCAGAAGAAAGTTTACTTTGGAAGAATATTTACTTCTCATCACAAGAAAATAATAACCAACATCACGATCATTTAGAAGATTATTTCGTTTCATTACTTTATGAACTTGGTCTGGACCCAGAGTCATCATTAGTTATTGTAAATACTTTCTCAAATATCAACACAGATGTTAAAGAATGCCTAGAAAAAGTATCACGCGTTCAGGTTGACAAATTATCAACATTCAAAACCGAAGCCCAACTTCAAAATAGAGTTAAACATTTCTGGCTTGAATCTAATAATCAAATGTTGGTTCTTCAGTGCGATATGACCACCAAAAATTCGGGATGTATTAAGTTGGCTAAATTCATCATTGAACAATATCGTAATGAATTTCTTCAAATAAAAACCACAAAAATGTTAGCAAAACATGCATGTATTATTTTACATAGAAAACAAGAAACCAAATTTTTATCATTCAATTTTATGTGCGGATGGAGACAAGTTACAATTGAAACACTGGCCCCTCAAGAGAAAAGTTTGTCTTCACTTTTGGATGGATCTTTGATAAGTATAATGAAAACTACTTATCCATTTGAAGAGATATTAAAACAAGAATTATTGTGGTGTCTTCTGTGTATGAAATATCCTTCTACAGAAAATTCGATTAATCGCATTAAGTACATATTGATATTGTATAAAAATTTCTTGAAAATTTCTTGAAAATGTTTATTAAATTTCGATTTTTGATTTTTTATAGAATGATCAGTTCCGAGATTTTCAAGCATCCTAGCTTTATCGAATGCCTCAAAGAGAGAACACTCATGTGGATTGATGAAAAATCTTCTACAGACTGGCAATATCAAGTTGCATCAGATAAACGGTTATTATATTCTTATTCATCTTTCTCTGCCGCTTTACAGGCCTATATTCGTTCTTTAGTCAGAGGTCCAATTGCAAAAATATTATATTCTCTTGAAAAATTATCGGCCATAAATACGTTTTTTGAGATTGATACGCCCGAAAATAGAAAAGATTCTCTAACTACATTCTGGAAAGATATGTTTAATGATCCAAAAGTAATGGCAACTGAAGATCTTGTTGATCCTAACCCTGATGTTTATACGTTGCCACAAATTTATGATTTGAATTTCCCATTTTCAGGTTATTTTATCAAAAGAATTGATGATTTTAAGGAAATGTATTTAGAAGAAATAGCAAGACTTAAGCAGGAGAGAGAGAATTGTGATGAATTTGGAGAACTTCAACCATTTATTGAGGATACAACTTACCGTGTATTTAAATCTAACATCCTTTCTTCAATATTACATCTCCGAGATGCACCGCTCGAAGAATTTTCGGAATTATACTTTAACGATTTTGTTACGGTTATTTCTAGTACCGATGGGAGTAAAAAAGATATTAAATTATTATCACTAATTTTGAAACAACTTTTAGATGAAGACAAAATTAAAGATCCTGTGTACTTACATGTTTATTGGTGGACAAATTCAAGTGCAATATTTGCAAACTTTCAATTGGCTCACTTATGTCCAACAATTGTTAGTGACTTTTCAGAAAAAAGAGCTAATTTGTCCTTTAAAGATTTTCTTATCAAGGAAGTAACAATAATGATGCTCAATAAGTTAAATGGAAACAAAGTAGAAAATATTAATGTTCACCAAATAGATCAATGGCATAGACAAGCTACAAAAATTATAACCTATACTCGAAAACTGATTCGATCTCGAAAATTACCAATTTTTCATTTATTACGAATTTGCAATGAATTTGTTGCTTCAAAATCAATTTGTTTGAAAGATATTAAGGAAATAATAAGACTTGGCCTAACTTCTGATGAAATACTTTCCAAAGAATTCATAAATTATGTCCTTGAAGTTCTGGATCAACTTGAAGTAAATGAAAAAATTTTGATTCTCATGCGATCATTTATCACAAGATGCCTTGATGTTATTTCAATAGAGTCACAAGTAATCTTACACCTTTATCAAAACATTTTTTCTCGAGAACCTTTCTCTTTGATTGGACCAATTATAAGTCGTATTTTTGCAAAAGAAGATGATGAGAATATCTTCTTTGGAATTTTCGAAAATGCTCATATGATTTTGCAACGTTCACCTCGAATGAATGTGATTAATACTGCTTTGAAAGCCAAAGATTTAAATTCACCAATGGCGGCCCTGTGCTGTGATATTATTCAGCAGAATTACTTTTCAGTTTTAGATATGGATGATATGGTTGAATACTTTCTTTCAGCTTCTAATGCACTACTTAATGCGGGAATAGAACCTTTACAACTCATTTCATCAATAGCATTTCTAAAAGAATTTGTTGGTAAACTTTGGGACACGACAATAACTGATGATTTCACACAACCAATTGCAATAGATAAAATAATGGAAATTGGAAATTTTAATGTTCAAGCAGTTCTTGATCAAATAAACAATGTAATGGCAATAGAAAATCCTTTAATTTATTCTCTTAAGATCTACTTTTTACGAGATTTACGATTTAGAGAATTTTCAATTGATGATGTTAAAAAATTCTGTAAAGGTCAAGCAAGAACTCTACCGTGGTTATTATCATTAAAATGGGGAGATAATAATGATAATAGACTTCCATTTAACACATATTGGTATCTTCCTGAATATGCACAAGCTGAAGACGCATTTAGATTTCTATATAGTATAAATAATAACAGTCAAATGCAACAATTCATGCAATTATTGCCAAATAATCTTAACTCTAGAATTGCATTTGCGGGGCTTATCATATCTCGTCTTCATATTATTAGGGCTTCACGTGAATGGGGTCCAAACGAAATTCGAACAGCAGATTTTTTGAAAAATGTTAGCAAAGTAAACGGATTATCCGATATTTATAAGAATTCTATCAATAAAATTATATTAAATAGACATCCATTACTTCATTTTGATGCTAGAATGGATAACAATACTTTATTCATAAACTCAGTGATCGCTCATACAATAATATTGCACGCATCTATGAATCCAAACGTATCACCTCTTACTACACTTTTACATAGATTAGATTTATGTCAAAATATGTATATTTTAACTTGCATTTCTGATATGGAGCCATATGTATTGACCGCTGTCTTAAGAGCAGAACAAGTTACTCGGTAAGTCAAATGTAATATAGGTGATTATATTTTTTTAAAAAAAAGTTTATTAAAAAAAAAAACTTGTATTTTTGTTATGTTCAATAGATATACTTGTTCATGCGGTTATAAATATGTTATTGCTAACTGCGTTTATGATGTGATTGAGCAGAAATGTCCTGAGTGTAAAACAAGAACGTTAGGAGGTGCAAATCATGTGGATCATGCCTCCAATACTAGAGTAGACGCAAACCCACTTACAAGACCTTTAGCGCCTAATGACATAGCTGGTTATATTGGAGAAGCACTAAATCCAGATATTGGTTATTGTGTTCGATCTATGCCACCTACTTCTTTCAGGGTATTACATTTATTCGTTCACATTCTCATAGGTGCTTCGGCCCCCTTAACAATTGCAATCAATTTCCTTCAGAAAAATAATCAAGTTGCTACTGATACGGAACATTATTGTCTTGGACATATTCAAAATGATTGGAACGTTCTCAAACAAATTCTTAATTGTTCTGATGAGAATTTAGCATTAACATTACATTCAATATTGGCGAACATGACACAAAATCCACCATCTGCATCTAATTTAAACGCTCCGAATCAACGTGAAGAATGGGAAACTCTATTCACTAGAAATTATGTGTCTTCCCAAATTAAAAGTATAACTGAAACAACCACAAATTTTCGCACTAGGCTCGACACTGCATCAAATGCTGTACAAGGAAATAATGCTAATGTTATCGAATCTGAAATAAATCAAACTTTGACAACGGTCGATATATCTCAATTACCTCGACTTTGGCGTAAAATTGGAATTAACACTTTTGAAAGTTTCCGCGCCTATTATAATGGAAATTTAGCTCAATATAAAGAACAATTCCCTGTATTAGCTGTGTACTTCATACATGAAGAAAGATTAACACATGTAAAACATCTTTGGGATATTGTTAAATTTGTTCAATTACTATCAGCTCGCCTTTCTTATCGATTAAATAGAAAAGAAGTTTCAGCCTTAACATTCCGTGAATATTTTTCGAGCGAGAGAAATGATGAAGCTTTGATGACAGCTTATAGAGATTTTGAGAAAGCTTGGAATTCCGTTATTGATAATGTAGATAGATATCAATGTCAGAAAATTAATATTAATCCTAAAATGAATTTTGACCAGAAACTCATTTTGGCATTAATTGAACCTAAAGATGAAGGAGTTTTTCTTTGTGCAATACTAGAATATTTAGTTTTTATACAAAATAAATTCATAGAAGAAATTATGACAATTAAACCCGGAACCTGTAGATCCCTTAGATTTTTAGAAGATTTTGATTCCTTTGATGAAACTGAAGGTCCACCTCAATATTATATTCAATCATTAACACTTGAACAATCGAGAAAAGATAATTTAATATTATACCAATGGGAAGATGATTATGATGGAATTCTTCAATTTAGCGAAAGAGATTTAGGACTTGGACGTGGTCAAGACATTATTTATGACTTGCAGAAAATCGAACAAGAACTCGCTAGGTATTTAGTTTTTGAGAAAGTTCACATAGAAACGATAGAAAACACTACATTATTCATGGAAACTTTTTCATATCATATGGAATTGTTCCAATCATCTATGACAATTATTGGAGATATTAGAAATTTGATTCCACAAGAACCAATATCCCCTGAAAAGGCTGCAGCTATCATGGGAATCCCAACAAATTCATTTAATTTCTCACCAGATCAAATGGACACCCCAATAGACAATCCATCAGATATTCTAAAAGCATTAGAAATTCTTTTATGCTTTGTAAAACGTAGTCCTGGTGGTAGTGGCGAATTTTTTATTAAAGATTATGTAGCTCAATGGGTGTCACTATCAGAAATTTCCGAAAATGCCAAATTTAATAATTTACTGAACTTAGATCTGAAGCTTAAACATTTAGTTGGATTATACGAATTAATTGAAGAAAAAGTAGCTAATATCACTGTGAAATATGTTTCTGAAAAATACCAAGCTCCAATCTCAAATAATTTAGTAGATTCTTTAAATAAAGTTATTGATTGGACAATACCTCCATCTCAACAAGAACTTCTTCCAGCTGATATATTTGCTTTAGCATTGAAAAGATTTATGTATCGATGTTTACAAGGAGAAACTATAGAAGAAAATGTTCCGCTAAACATTTACATCTGTGACAAATCATTATATTTTTGGCCGTCTACAGTTTCTCAAGAGTTGATAAATGATCTATTTTCGGATAAAATAATGGTCTCTCATACTTTTACTGTGTATGAATTTATTACAAAACAACTTGAGGTTTGTTTTTATGATATTAATTTGATTATTGCATCTTATTAAATTTTCATTTACATAATAACTTTAATTATCAAAAAAAAATAGAAACTCATTCGAAGACAGCATCAGCAAAGACAACTACCACAAGAACCACAAAAAAGACAACAGGAAAGACGACAAGAAAGACCACAACACGTGGCTTCAACAAGGAAAAATAAAAATGTTATATTCGATGAACCCTTAGAAATTTTTAAAAAAAATAAAGCCGAAACAAACGTTGCTAATGATAATAATTTTTTCAATAGTATTCAATTTACTAAGCCCCAAATTACCATCAATAATAGACCAAATATTTTGAATGATTCATATCTCGAGAATTTCTTTTCAGTAGAAGCAAATGTTTATTTAGGAACTTCATCCAGTTCGCATACTCAAGTTGAAAAGTTGATTACATTAATTTCAAATAAAAAAAATGAAATTGACAAGATATTAGAATCACAATCTGCATATATTATAGAACCAGATTTTAGAGAAGGTTCTTCTGTTCCACATATTTCTTGTTGGGTCAATGAACCACTGGATATATCTATACTAGAAAAGCTTGAAAAACTATTTGATGATGAGTTTGAAGTTATTGATTGTTTGGTAAATAAAGAAATAGGTAGGTTCATAATGAGTTTTCAATTAAATTATTTGACTTTTTCAATCGCCTTTTAAATAAAAAAAATAAATAAATATTTCAATCGCCTTTTAAATAAAAAAAATTTTAGAAGAAGAAAATGATAATGGTGACAATAATAATAAGGAAAACTCAGAGAAACAACAAACAGGAAATGGAAGGAAAGAAAATGACAATGAAAGAAATGACAAAAAAGGCAAAAGGACTTCAAAGAAAAAACAGAATAATAATAAGAAGAAAAAAAGTAATAAAAACAATAATAGTGATAATGATAGTGATGATAGTTATCATAGTGATGACAATGAACTTAGTGAAACAAATGGTCATATCTTAATTTCATCTGAAATAATTGCAAAAGTTAAAGATACAGATATAATTCAGGATTTCAAGATATCTGCTTTTCTTTGGGCAAATGTTTATCCTGATACTACTAATGAAACCCATAATTTAAAATTTTCTATCAATATAAATGATTGCAGAATGGGAAAAATGCTAAGTGATCGGTGGCCATCACTTCGTAAATTGGGTAATGGTTATTTTCTTGATTCCGTTGAAATATGGGTTATTCCAATTCAAAATGAATTCATACCTAATAAACCTTTATATACTGTGAAAAATGGTCCATGGCCACAGCAATCTAACAAAGATGTTAATTTCCTTGAACTTTTTGAATCAATTAAAAGTGCTGGGGCATCAATTAATAAAGATCCCGGGATCAATATAGGTTTTGATAAAAAATATCAACATGGCTTGAATTACACAGCAAAAGAATGGAAATTGAATGTTGATGGTGGTGGTAGTGAGACTGGATTGGGTTGGGTATATTGTTATCTTGCCGATAAAGTCAGTAAAAATTTTAATGATAGAAGAAACTTTGCACCTGGAAACCATATTTGTCACTGGCTTACTTTTGAAGCAATGAGTGGATTTCATGTTACTATTACTCAGGTGTTGCGCTGCGAAACTAATGATAACTGGCGCAGATTCATTCTAAATAAAGGAACAAAATTAATACAACAATGTCCCAAGATGGCTCATACTTTTAAAATAACTTTTAATAGTCTTGAAAAGTTTAATGAAAATTTTGAAAATCTTAGAAATTGTAAAGAATCTCATGATCGTCTAAATATTACTTTTGCAAAAAATATCTTACCCACGGAACCTACAAAAAAGTCAGATATTAAAGATATTAACATTGAACGCTCAGCTTCATTAATTTAAATTATTACTTATATTTATTGATTAATTAGATTGTTTATTTTCTTTATAATATATTTAATATATTTATATCTTTATTTATTAAATTATAGTAACTATCTCTCTTTTCTCAATAACCATCATATAATGTTACCAAAATTGATAAACCAATCCATTACAAATAATTAATAAACAAAATTGATATAAATAACGTGTGCCGCAAATCATTCATGATTTTCTTCTAATTTAATTTTTAGTTTAATTTTAATTTGACAGTCGAGGAGAATCTGATAAAAGCTAGATCAATTAATTTTGAAAATTTATTTTCATTCATTCCATCAGCTAACCGTGATGACTAGTTTTGAAGATTATTTTAAAGTAAAGATAAAATTCTTCCAATAGTAGGATCCCCGAATCTCTACAGTAATATTTGTGAGACTAATATTATAACTATTGTTTCATCAAAGTAATAAAACTAACATCGTGACCTGAATTATCTGTGTTTTGTGCTATAACATCAGCTAATGGTTGTTAATTCAAATATCTATATTCCTAAGCTAAATCTATGTTAAAACAATATAAGAATATTCCAATTACACATTAATCTGTTGCTTGTTGTCTTATCAATAGTGGATTTATTATTTTCCATCTTCAACTTAGTTAGAATTATAGGATAAATTAAATTTATTTAACAGCAAAAAATTTCTAATTTTTGGCTTTTACATTATGATATATGCAAGTTTTCTTTGGACACAAACAACTTTGAACAATGTCACTAGAAAAATCAGGTGTCTAGTCTTAACTTCTCCCCACAATTAAACCATGAACACAAGATAGAAGTAGTTAAAAAACATTCAATAAATTCAAATCACTTTATATTGAAAAACATTCAAAAAACAAATTCAAAGAATTAGGGTTTTAATTTCTCAAAAACGACTTCACCGGGAATATGGAAATAACGAATAAGTGGTGGTAAACATTGCTGTAATTTTCAGAGCTTCTAATGTTTCTTTAGACCGTTCTTTCGAATTAGCAGGTATAGTTGGATTTTATGCAATTACCCATTTATAACTAATCCCACATTTTTAATTTCTTTGACTTTCAAGGAGAAACTTTTTCGTATAATTTTGATCAAATGATTACCTTATATTTGAAAATTTTCAAAAAATACATTTAACACGATTAGTAATATTATCGTATTAAAAAGTATAATAATTTTGCAAAATGATGATTTATTATAATTAAATAGTATTATTTTAACATTTGCGTAAATATTCATTAACTCTTCATTATTAAAGTAAAGGTCAAACAATAACATAGCATAGAAATACACAAAACAAATCACATATTCACAGTGGCGTCATTCTAAATTTCAAGTAAATACAGTGATGTTTTAGTTTATTAAATAAATAGATTGAAATAT
This sequence comes from Diversispora epigaea, assembly GCA_003547095.1. NCBI lineage: Eukaryota > Fungi > Glomeromycota > Glomeromycetes > Diversisporales > Diversisporaceae > Diversispora > Diversispora epigaea. The sequence continues at coordinate 306,989 of PQFF01000083.1, read as the reverse complement.
TATATTATCTAATTGTGCAGTTTGTATTTTGTTTTTTGATAACCTTAAATACTTCATAATCGTCAATAGAAAAATATTCATTAGTTGTTCTAATATGTTTTTCATAATCAACATTATTAGAACAACACTGACAATGTTTACCTCGAGTAAAATCATAAATTCACATTACCAAAAAATGGACCATAAGTATTCTGGTCTCTAGGATAGTATAGAGCACCTTGGCTAACTTTGACTCTGCTGAGATTCGAATTTGAATATTCCCATTTTTCAATGAAAAAATGAAACTATTATTTGTTTCCATATCACTACCTATTTTTGAATTATCCCAAGATAAAGGATTATAACCACCAACTATTTCGTCAGTTCCTGCAACTTTGGCAACCACAACTGTGCAAACATGTCCGTGACACATGTTCCAAAATGTCTTGGGATGAAAACCATCTTTACTTCTACGAAGAATTGATTGAAATTCATAAGGAATATTTGCTAAAGAATAATTCGATCAATCCATGATGAAAGTTCTGCATTGTTGATCATAGTTAAAAATGGTGCGTTTACTTTTGATGTCAATTCAGGAGTTGATTCTTGAAGGTAATTTGGGAGTTGAAAAGGTTCTCACCGGTAAAACAATGGAATTAACGGGTTTATTTGGGGATTTATAATGTTGAATCATGTTATCCCAAAGCTGTTCTTCAAGCATTTTTTTGTAGGGCTGCAAATATCTTCACCAGAAATATGAAAATAGCGAATAATTTATTTTTGTGCAACAATCTACAACAATGATATAAACCAATTATTTATGTAGCACGCACAATGATACCAAAAAATCCTTAAAAAAATAAATTAATAATATTTGATTTTATTTATTTTACCATGTTTTCTATATGTCGAAAAAATTGTCCGGCCGGTCATTCTTCTAATGATATTGGTTATCCTAATTTTAAAAATAACATTAACTCAAACGGAATTTGTGGCTTGTGCACCAAAGAACATTTTATTCAACTTGGTCTAGCGGAAATCCTAACATCGATAAGAAACACAATTAAACGATTTTTTTTTTTTAAGTTACAATGGATACCTTATGAAAAATTTCAAGATATCAAGCATATAGCAAATGGTGGACATGGATCAGTGTGTTCTGCCGAATTAGAAAATGTAATAAAATGGTATTGGAATTTTAATACACTGGATTGGGAATTTGATTTAGTAAACCATAGAGTTGCTTTGAAAGAAATCAATGATTCTAGATATGATGTAGTTGAAATCCTTAGAGTGGTATGTTTTCTTTTCTTTTTTTTTTGTTATTTCAATTATAAATTCTTATTATAAATTATTATTATAAACTATTATTTAATATTTTTTTAATTTATTAATTAATTAATTTGTCTTTATTATTAGTATATGACGGTCGCCCTTCATTCTGAATGCATGACTAAATATTATGGAATTTCAAAAAATCCTTCTAATCAAAATTTCATCATCGTTACAGAATTATTTATAATGACTTACATGATTTTTTAACCGAAAATTTTTGGAATCTAGGGTGGGAAACAAAAATAGACATATTATCGCCAATAGTTCAGGGTCTTTTAAACTTAAATGAAAAAGATTTAGTTCATTGTAAACATTTTGATCGAATATAATTTCAATTTTGAAAATTTTGACATTGCATCAATTATAGATTTAGATTCATGCAAATTCGAAAATGATTTAATTATAAACTCCGATAATAAGAATAATATTATTTATGGATCAATTCCATATATTCCACCCGAGGTATTAAGGGGAAATGAATTTACAAGGGAAGGTAATATTCATAGTTTTGGAGGAATTATGTATTAAATAATTACAGCACAACGACCATTTGCTGACCAAGCACATGATACTTATTTGATGATAGATATATGTAATGGTGTAAGACCAAAGGTTACTGATTTTGTGTTAAATTGGATTCCAGAATGGTATTTAGACTTGATGTATCGATGCTAGAGTGATGATCCTTCTGAACGTCCAACTGCCATTGAATTATTTGATTTATTTTGCAACGTATCAGAAAAACTTTATAATAATGTAGTGGATAATAATGTTATGCGGCAACTTAAAATTGCTGATGAAAATCAAAAAAATACATCAAAATTTCAAAAGAAAGAATTTCTTGAATTATTTTCACATTCAAATAAGTCGCAATCATGTTATATTTGCATACACTTCATGGATTGCGTGATTTATTGGATGATCTCAAATCTGGAAAATCAGCAGGTAATATTTTCATAATAATTTTCAATAATTTTTATTTAATAAGTAATTAATTATAAAATTTTAAATTATTTAAATTTTTAAATTTATAGATCCTAATTTGTTATTAATGAATAATGAATCATCTACTAATATTGATGGAAATCAAAAGCAAGCAGAAAAATGTTGGGTTAGGTTATGATTTCCAGTAGATTTAAAGAATAGGTTAATTTGGATAAGAGAAAGTTAGAAAATAAAAAGAAATAGAAAATTCAGGAAATTCAAACCAAATATTAATTTTATTTTATTTAATTTTATTTAATTTTATTAATTTTTTAAATTATATTTTTGTATGGAAATTCATTTATTTTTAAAGACAATTTATTAATTAACTAATTTTTTTAAAAAATAAATATTTCGAGTATTTAGACTCGCTCAAATTTAGCATACTTATCAGTTATGTCTATTTAATGCTTCAAATAAATGTTATTATATGCTTATTAAAATTACTTTGCTAGAATTTTTTACTGCTCTATTACTCTAGATTATGCTTGAAAGTTGACGAAATACAATTTCTTCTATTATTCTATCTTATATAACATTAATGTTTCTTTCATACATAACGGTATATTATGCGAAACACATATTTTATTTATTTTTTTACATAGCTTTTATTATTACTATTATTTTTTTTTAATTAGGCGTCAGATCACAATAACACTTAGGAGAAATTTACACAAACAATGAATATTTGTGTTAAATAGGGAAAATTAAATTGTTAAAGGAATGTGGGGCGTTTTTTTTTTGGACACACAATGCTTCATGGTACTTTTGTTTTGTTTTTTTAACGCATGAAGAAAATAAATAGAAATATCGTATATACTTTATTTAGTATAAACTATTTATTGTGTTAACACAAAAATTCATGCTTTCTCTCGATAGCAACCTATTCCTTGCAGCAATTTGCTTATAACAAACTTGGAAAGTTAATCATCTCGCAAAGTTATTAAAAGGATGCATAATAGTGGCAAAAAAATTTTACCCTCACAAACGAACTTGGTTATATTATTTTTCTAAAAACGTGGAAAATAATAGGAATTTATAATTATTTTATTCAGAATAAATAGAAAATAATTTAGTAATCATTACCTTGTGATAACTATCCAATTTAGATGATCTTCACTAATTTTTTTTTCTCTTGAACTGTACTAAATTTGTGAAATAGTAAAATTGAATTATTGTCCGGCAGGTTATTCTTCTGAAGATTTCGCTTATTCTAATCACCGAAATACGATTTTTTCAGGGGGAGATGTTATTTGTGTACTAAAGAACATTTTATCCAAGAATTTAAAACTTGGACTAGTGGGAGTGTTAACATTGACGACATTATACAAGAATCTCAAATAAATAATATTTACTATAAGATACAATGGATACCTTACGGAAATATTTTAAATTACACAGAATACGTTGCAACGTTTATAGATTTAAATTTATATAAATTAGAAAATGATTTAAGTTTAGATGCAAACAACAAAAATAATGAAATTTATGGATCAATTCCATATATTCCACCTGAGGTATTAAGAGGAGATAAATTTACAAGAACGGTGATATTTATAGTTTTGGTGGAATTATGTATGTATGAAATAGTTACTTCACAACGACCATTTGCTGACCAAGCACATGATACTTATTTGATGATAGATATATGTAATGGCGTAAGACCAAAGGTCCCTGATTTTATGTTAAATTGGATTCCAGAAGGGTATTTAGACTTGATGTATCGATGTTGGAGTGATGATCCTTCTGAATGTCCAACTGAATTATATGATTTATTTTGTGATGTATTAGAAAGACTTGATTATAATATGGTAGATAATGATGTTATGCGACAACTGATGAAAATCACCAAAATATATCAAAATCTCAAAAGTAAGAATTATGTGATTTATTTTTGCATTCAAGTAAATTACATCCACAATCATTCTATATTGGTCGATATATTCATACTTTTCACGGATTGCATGATTTATTGGAAGAAATAAAATCTGTAAAATCTTCAGGTATATTCTTCAATGATTTTATTTTAATAAATGATCAATTACAAATAATTTAAATTTTTTGAATTTTTAAATTTATAGATCCTAATTTATTATTAAAGTTAAAGTCCTGTGAATCAATTACTTCAAGCGTCCATATTCATAATATTGACGAGAAAGCAGAAATTCGAGGCAAGCAGAAAAATGGCATTCTCTAACTTGGATCCCAAAGAATTTAAAGAATACATTGATTTGAATAAAGAGAATGAAATACATTTATTTTTATTTAAAATTAAAAAAATTGAAAGTTTCAGGAAAATTCAAAAAGAATTTCATCGTAGGAGTTGATTTTCCTAAATATATATTTGGATGAGATTTAATTTATTTATCTTAAACTATTTTCGTGTGTTCATATTGTTAAAACTCGAATTTAGCACTTCAAACATATGTTATTATCGGCTTATAAATGGCTTTGTTGAATTTTTTTACTGCTCTAGTACTCTGAATTATTCCTAACTGTTAGCGAAGTATAATTTCTTTTATTCTTCTTTATATAAATTAATGCTTCTTTCGCAATATATTATCAAGTGAAGTAAACAAATTTTATTAATTTTTTATTTTGGAGTCTGAACTCAATAATATTTGAGAGAAATTCTAAGTATTTGTGTTAAAAATTAAATTGTCAAAGGAATGTGAAGTGTTTTTGATAAATGCTTCAAGGTATTTTTTATTTTGCTTTTTTTAACGTATTAAAAAAATAAATTGAAATATCGTATATACTTTATTTATTATTATTTTAGTATACATATTCCTCACCCTTACCCTTTTAATTAGTGAATCATTTTATCACATCGCACTAATATGTAAAGAGCGATAAGATTAAATAATTCTACTAAGTTTCCTTTAATAATATCCCATACAAAATATAATTTAGAAAATTAACTCCTATGATAAAAATTAAATAACAATAAACTAAAAATCAAATAAAGACAATATTAATATTTGATTAAATTTTTTTCATTTTTTTTTATTTTAAACTTTCTAATATATGAATAAAATCAATGTAAAATTATCTTCTTTATCTATATTACGTTTTCTTTAAATTTTTTGGAGTTAAATTAGGATCTATAAATTTAAAAATTTAAAAAGTTTAAAATTTTGTAATCAATCATTTTTAAATAAAATTATTGAAGAATATACCTGGAGTTTTCCCAGATTTTATTTCTTCCAATAAATCATGCAATCTATGAAGAGTATGAATAATATAACATGATTGTGGACGTAACATACTTGAATATGAAAATAATTCAAATAACTCTTGCTTTTGAGATTTTGAAGTATTTTTTTGATTTTCATCAGTAATTTTAAGTTGTTGCGTGACATTGTTATCCACAGTGTTACTTAGTGCATTATTAAATAAATCAACTAATTCAACAGCAGTTGGACTCAGAAGGATCATCACTCCAACATCGATACATCAAGTCTAAATACCATTCTGAAATCCAATTTAACATAAAATCAGGGACCTTTGGTCTTACACCATTACAAATATCAATCATAAAATAAGTATCATGTGCTTGATCAGCAAATTGTCATTGAGCAGTAGCTATTTCGTACTGTGGCGGTCTGCCCAGAACAAAGAGTAAAGTTACGTCAATCAGTCCCACTAAATCGAACTCTCGTCACACCCCTTTTCGTCTGTTCCTGTTAGGTTTCTCTACCTAATTACGCAGGCTTGTACTATCCCAGTCAGGCTACAACCTGATTACGCCGGTCAAGTACTACAGATATTCTTTAAACAACTACACACACAGGCGTGATCTGAAGGTACGTGAGTAAGTGGAGTAAAAGTATCTTTTTACAGCTCACTACGCAAACTTCCGAATCTTAGCTTCAGACTTTATTCAGTAACTTTATTCAAGAAATTACAAAATTAGTAATAGAGGTATTACGGGCTGTTAACCGTTTCTCACCAATATTACCGTTATTACGAAATAAAAATATTAAAACGTATCAAATTATTACGGTGTATATCGAAACTTTTAAACTTATTGCAAAGATGTAACAACAAAAATATATCACTGCTTTGGCGTGTCTTATCTCTGCTGCTAAATCAAAACAATATGTTTCTATCTTTATTATTTATTTTTATTATAAAATGCGTACCAAAAGATTATTAATTTTTATTACAGATTGAGTAAAAGATTTTCTTGATTATTCGGAATATGCCAAAAGAAATTAAAATCATAGGAATTGTAAAAATGGGCCGATCCTTTTCACATCCTAAATTACCAGTCTATTTTATACACCTTCGAACTTATTTTCCTTTATCCTGTGTTGTCGCGTCTAAACACGTTCTTTTCTATTTTTAAGGATGACACACAAGGATGAAATACTTCGTACAAAGATGAATAATCTGTCATCTAGATGGTAACACACTCATCCGGTTACACTGTCATCTTAATGTCATCTCCCGTGACCTTCGCAACATTTCGAAATCCCGTGCACATCTCATGTGGAATTCGTGCACCCTCAAACATTTCCTCCTTCAAGGGGGAGCTCCTGCGACCCCACACTCATACCCCATAAATCACTCATTAACTGCAGATGCATTTCGCCGCACATTTTCAGTAATCTTTCGTACTCCTGTTTCGGAAGCTTGTAGATCCAGTCAGGTGTGACCAGTTGGAGATTCTTTGGTCGCAGCATTCCGACTGCTTGTGCGAGAGATCTTAACCTTTGCGCTATCTGGTATGTCCGTGATCCGTTCTGATGGGAATACCCTTGCAACTCGTGTTTTATCGATGTAGCCGTACGGATTTCTTGAAAAGTAGAAATATACTCTCCGAGCCTTCTATAAGCGTTTACCCGTTGTCCGTTAGGATTGTCTGGATCTGTGGCTACAGAGAGCAGCCCGGCTATGTCGTGATCAAACACTGCTTCCGTAAGATCATGTACCTCTTCGGGTGTGGTTATCGTATCCAAGACATATGGGAGTAACATGTCGTTCTCTTGCTGCACCACTTCATCACCCGTGGGTCCTCCCAGGTTTATTGCGTAACCTTCCGTTACCAGATATGCCCCTGTATCATCTAGTATAAGTTGTGCGCCTCTCGATAGTTCTAATAACTCTTCACGTAATCTGTTGACTCATTCACAAAAGCTTTCGGAGATTTGTAGATGGGTCATGTTAAATGTTCTTAGTCGTGTTTCGGGAAATGTCGCATTTTATCCTTGTCTTTCATGCACGACTATTGTTCTCTGTTATCTCACGTGAGATAAAACCCCTTTGTTTGTAAGACCTTAGGCGATTTCCGTGTACAGGTCGGTGGTTCAATACTTCTCCATTGCTAGTCCTTAATATGTAT
>PQFF01000083.1:264265-294526 GCA_003547095.1 Diversispora epigaea | reverse complement strand
GCCATCTAACGGTATTTGGTTTACGGATTGATTCGTCGCGACATTGGCTTGGGGCTGAACCGCTCTAGCTGGTTCTCGAGGCGGAAGTGTAGCGGGATTTCCTGGGTTTCCTTGCCTTGTAGGGCACGTTCTTGCTATGTGTCCCGCTTGCCCGCAGAAAAAGCAGCGAAACGGGTCATTGGTATTATTGTTGCGGTTCCATATGTTCTGTCCTCTGATATCGTTGTTGTAGTTCGACCTTCTGTAGGATGTATGCGTAGGTCTCTCATCCCTTTCCGTAATCCTCTGTAACTTTTCGACGATTGGCGCAAGTGCCTTTTGTACAATGCGCTCTATTACGTCTTCTCTGTTTCTGTCCTGGTCGCGACTTGGCGTAAATCCCTGGGGGTTTACGTATGTAGTGGCGCCATACCCGACCGTGGCTTCAGGGTATGTCTGCGCATTCTCTTCGAATTGTTTCGCAATTCTAATTGCTGCTTCTAAGGAGGGACTTTCTTGGGACAGGATAAGGGGTCGCGCCTGGTAGGCAATATCCTTTCGTAATCCTTTTAGGAACTGCCAGACCTTTTCGTCCTCGCTCCATCTGTTCTCGCCGTCAATGCGTCTGATCAGTTTCTTGACGTCGTTAGCGTACTGCTCCACTGTTTCGTTCACTTTCTGTATTTTCATTGATAGTTCGAACCTCCATTGATTTATCAACACAGTGGTTTTGAAAGTGGCTAAAAATGAGGCTTCGAACGATACTCGGTTTCTGTCGCTCCAATGCGTAATGGGGTTTTGTCCCTCTTGTGTTTCGCTGAACCATAGTCCCGCTGCACCTTGTAAGTATCCGGCGACGACTTGAAGTTTATATTCGCTAGTATACTGATTTATCCTAGCAGACCTGTTGAATTCCTCCAACCATTCCATAGGGTCTCGATTTCCTCCTCCAAACGTCGGCATCTTCGCATCATTTCTGATACGAAAGGCGTCTTGTAATCCCTTTATTAAAGCGTTGGTTCCACTTTCTTCGGTGCTGCGACTCATTCCTCTAGTTATTCTTTTATTCGTCACGGTGGCTATTGTTTCGTAGGGATACGGATTCTTGTTGTCTTGTTACACAAATTTCAAGACGTTTGTCTTCGTCGTTGATCGTTTGATTTGTAAGAACTTTATTATGTTAACGACTGCTTTGTACTCAAAAATCTTATTTGGAACAGAAATTTCTGTCGTTTTTAGGACTATTTCGTATTGTTACGCTTTCTTTTGGCGGGAATAATCTTTTGGATTTTTAAAGGGGATATCTCAAACAATATAAACTCTAACTATATTTATCAAAATTCTCGTAAATCTGTGAAACACTACTTTTCTTAAGAATACTTTATGCCACACCTCACAGGAGGCACCAAAATCTGTGGCGGTCTGCCCAGAACAAAGAGTAAAGTTACGTCAATCAGTCCCACTAAATCGAACTCTCGTCACACCCCTTTTCGTCTGTTCCTGTTAGGTTTCTCTACCTAATTACGCAGGCTTGTACTATCCCAGTCAGGCTACAACCTGATTACGCCAGTCAAGTACTACAGATATTCTTTAAACAACTACACACACAGGCGTGATCTGAAGGTATGTGAGTAAGTGGAGTAAAAGTATCTTTTTACAGCTCACTACGCAAACTTCCGAATTTTAGCTTCAGACTTTATTCAGTAACTTTATTCAAGAAATTACAAAATTAGTAATAGAGGTATTACGGGCTGTTAACCGTTTCTCACCAATATTACCGTTATCACGAAATAAAAATATTAAAAACGTATCAAATTATTACGGTGTATATCGAAACTTTTAAACTTATTGCAAAGATGTAACAACAAAAATATATCACTGCTTTGGCGTGTCTTATCTCTGTTGCTAAATCAAAACAATATGTTTATTTAATTTTATTATAAACTGCGAACCAAAAGATTATTTATTATTTTATTACAATTTAGGTGAAAGATTTTCGTAATTATTCGAAATGTACCAAAAGAAAATTAAAATTATAAAAAATTGTAAAAATGGGCCGATCCTTTTCACATCCTAAATTACCAGTCTATTTTATACACTTTCGAACTTATTTTCCTTCATCCTGTGTTGTCGCGTCTAAACACGTTCTTTTCTATTTTTAAGGATGACACACAAGGATGAAATACTTCGTACAAAGATGAATAATCTGTCATCTAGATGGTAACACACTCATCCGGTTACACTGTCATCTTAATGTCATCTCCCGTGACCTTCGCAACATTTCGAAATCCCGTGCGCATCTCATGTGGAATTCGTGCACCCTCAANTTATTTAATTTTATTATAAACTGCGAACCAAAAGATTATTTATTATTTTATTACAATTTAGGTGAAAGATTTTCGTAATTATTCGAAATGTACCAAAAGAAAATTAAAATTATAAAAAATTGTAAAAATGGGCCGATCCTTTTCACATCCTAAATTACCAGTCTATTTTATACACTTTCGAACTTATTTTCCTTCATCCTGTGTTGTCGCGTCTAAACACGTTCTTTTCTATTTTTAAGGATGACACACAAGGATGAAATACTTCGTACAAAGATGAATAATCTGTCATCTAGATGGTAACACACTCATCCGGTTACACTGTCATCTTAATGTCATCTCCCGTGACCTTCGCAACATTTCGAAATCCCGTGCGCATCTCATGTGGAATTCGTGCACCCTCAGTATGATATTATTATTGTTGTTATGGTTATGGTTGTTGAATAAGGTTGAACTCCTAGTAAAAACGTATATGTAATCTGGCATACGCCATATATTACTTCTTCCTCGTGAAGTTTTGTCATATTTTTATTATACACAAATTCTAAATAAAAAAATTATAAAGCTAATTATATGTAGCTAAAATAAACCATACCGTTTACTAACACAGTGATAGGTGCGCAAATGTTAGAACAAGGTAATATATCATAATGAAATTTATTATATCAACTGTTTAAGATAAAATAAATAAAAGAAATTTCATGTGCTTTTCAATAAAAATATATATACTGATATTTTTATTTTAAAAAATAAACTTCCACCTTACATAGTGAATAAAGAATACTACCTTATAACAAGAATGCAACCAAGTTTTCGCTGGGGGGGAATGGTGTAAACCGTGTAACTTGAAACAAGTGGAAATGATACAATAGATGAATTTATTAAAGATACCCAACTAAATGCTAATTATTATGATAAAGTAACAAATGAATACCTTATGCTATTTCTTCAATATCTTGAAATCTATTATAAGGTGGTTTTGGTAGAATTTACAATGCTAAGTGGATCGATGGATATATTTTATATTGGGATATTAAAAATTCAAAAAATGGGCAAGATATGAACAATAAGTACAATAAAAAAGTTTGATGGTATTGGTGATATAAATGAAGATTTTTTTAAATAAGGTAAGATATTATTTTAATTAGTAAATTTATTTAAAAATATATATGAAATATTAATTATAATTAAAAAATATTATTTAGATAAAAATTTACTCGAGAACAGCGGAAGCATCAATTAGTTTTTATGGAATTACAAAAGATCCTGAAGTATTAGGTGGGGAAGAATATACAAAGGCTGCTGATGTTTATTCATTCGCAATTATTACTTATGAAATATCCACTGTTTTCAACCATACCCCGATGTTCCACATGATGAAAAAAAATATGTAATGGATTACGACATTTTATACTCCTAAATTAATTATATGAATGATTATGAAATGTTGAGATGCTCGAATTACACATGACCAACTTTTAAAGAATCATATGAAGAATTATGCAATAATGAATTAGAAGAATTATCTGCAAATCACTCAACAACTACAACTTCACTTAATTTCAAAACACATCCACAAGCAATTTATACCATTAGACTTCTAAATTTTTCAAATCTTTCAAAACCTGTCCTGTAAACGAACCAAATTTTGAAAAAGAACTTGAAAAATTAACGGAATCCTTTTCCCATATAATTACTAGCAAGTATTAATTATATTTTATATTAATTCATTTTTTTTTTCATAATTAATTATATTAATATAATTTCTTCTTTTTTATTATTTAGATGGTGATACTGATGATTTCTAAATATTAAGTGTACTTAATATAAATTAATTTTGTTTTATTATATTAATATATTTGTATAAATTCAATTGATTTAGTTTATTTTCAAGAAAGTTTACATTTTACACTTATCATTTGTACAACTTAATTTATAATATTAAATATTATATAATTTTTTTTATATAACAAATAATGAATAATCACAAGATTTTTATTTATTTGAATATTAAGCTTTAGTTGAATAAGCAAGCGATGTATTTTAAGATCAGCTTATAACACTCACTTTTGTAGTTCATAACAATCAGGGCGTTCTCTCGAAAGGAAATTTCTTTAGATAATTTATTTTATTTTATTATTTAATTGTATTTTTTAAAAAATACCTGATCTTTGAACATTTTAATAATAAAATAATATTTTGAAATTTGTAAACTAAATAATCTATAATATTTATTATCCTGAAACTCGAAATTCTTGATAATGGGTTAATCCAATAAGGAATAAATAATTTTAGTTTAAATTATGTGAACTATATATTTTACAAACATCTATCAATTCTAACTCCCTTGTATTTTTAAATAATTAATTTATTCTAAATATTCCAAATGCTTAAAAATCTCGAATCGATATAATTGTTACTTTGACTTCTCATCCAAATATTTAATAACATAATCTCGGTAATGTTTATTATCTAAAATAAGGTTAATTAAAGCTCCATATTCTTCATCCTATGCTTATTATAAAATTAAATAATTTTAATTTTTAATTATTAAATTTCGTTAATATTTAAAAAAAAACAATTATCCAATTAATTTAATTAATTAATTTAATATTACCTTCTCTAAGTGGCGTAATTGAGTATTGATACTAAAGGATAATATACCCTCTTGTTCGGACATAATTTCTTTATTGGTTCTAAATGTGCGATTAATAATAATATGTCTGAGGAATATTAAATGCTGCTGACGACGAAGATGATCGATGATGATAAATATTGCCACCATCAATCCCAGAATTACCAAATCATTCAAATTAAATTTTCACTAGAGTTTGACGACGTTATTGTGACAAAACTTCCATCATCATTATTATTAGGATTTATTATTGTTATTAAATTATTTGGTATACAGTATTTACATTACGGTACGTTTCTTATATTATTATTTATGTAGAATTAGAATTATTATTATGTGGATTGTGATTGAATGATGATGGTATACATAGTAGTAATAGGGGAAATAATATCCTTACATTGTTTGATTATGAAGTTTATCATTATGTGGCAATGAAAAATCGATGTAAAGGTTCAACTTCACTATTTATCTTTGAATCAAAATTGGTATTCTGAATCTGATACTATATATTCTGGTGGTAAATTATAATCATGGTTACCACTACTACAAATATTATAATTATTTACATTAAATTGGTTAAAAAGAACATCTTCAATACATTCAAAATTCGATTTTGGACTATTATCAGTTGTTTTGTTATGCTTGATGGAAATTAGTTCAAGTGATTGTTGTTCGTTCATGACAGATCGAGCTACTAACTGAAAAAGAATTTATAGAAATTGCAATCATTTTATTTGCTATAACAATTAATCAATTAAATTAATTTTGATTGATCGACAATAATGGCAAAAATTATAGTTGATAAATTCATTAATAATAATAAGTATACATTAGGAATTTCGAAACTTTATTTGGAATCCTTGAAATTTCTTTTTAAAATCAATCTCAAAATAATCTTAACAAAGTATTTAATGTAAATTCCAATTTTCTACTTTTAAATAAAAAGAATATTTAAATTTTTTTAGGAATTGATTTTAAAATTTTTACTAATTATGTTTTATTTTTAACAAATATTATATAATTTCTTAAATTTAAAATTTATCGCCCTTTTCAAAATTAGTGTGATAATGTGATGTAAATAAAAACTGACCTTTATTATTATACAAAAGTATTTGTATTGCATATTATTTACAGATTTAACAAATACCAAATGATGATGAGTCGCCTGCACATCTATTTTTTGCATTTGAACTTTTTTTTAATATTGTCTTTATACTATACTAATTACAAAATTGACTAAAAACGATTACTAGCGATTACCTAGTGATTACCTTGTGATTACCTTTGCTTATTTGATTAAAAAAGTTTTATATAGCTTTATATAACCTTTATATTTGCAAAAATATATATATTTTTTATATTTAAGTTTAACATAATATTTGATATATTTTTAATTAAATAAATCTTTGAAATCAAATTATTTATTACATTTGTGATTTTCTTGATTTTATTTCACAATAATAATTATAATAAATATATTTTTAGCAAGTAGATATTTTATTATTTTATATCAAGTTATTTAAGAATATGGGTTTAATATAGGTGTCGATCGAAAGTCACGTGATGTCCAAATCACATTACAAATTTTTAGAGTGTCCTTAAAATAGACCCCAGGTCTAGGTTTTTATCCTAGACACCCTATATAAATAAATTTTTTTAAAGTAGCTAACACGTGATACATACAATTGTGATCTAGGTTAAGAGTGTAGACCCTGGGTCTAGAATAAATTTATCCAAATTTTTATTGGCAAAAATAATCGACGATCATATGATATCTGTTGTTTTGTCACATTACAAATTTTTATTGGCTGAAATTTGAGGATCAGGCACGTGATATTTGTTTATTTGTATTCGAATACAAATCAATTATAAACAATGATTCCGGAAAAAAAAATCTAAAATTAAAACTATTGTGGCGAAGTAAATTGGTAATCAGGTGAAATGTCATGGGGGATAACATTTTGTGACACTAGATGAACTTTCAGGTGATTGTCATCCTTGTACGAGGATGAAGGATGAGAAATGCTGTACAAGAATGAAGGATATCGTACGAGGATGAAGGATATCGTGCGAGGATGAAGGATGATGCACAAAGGATGAAGTATGAAGTACAAAGATGAAGTGTAAACAAAAGAGAAAGTATAAATATGACTGTTGTCGGAAGTAAGTAGACAGTTAGTTACAAGTTAGTTAGAATAATTGATCACTAATTAGAAATAATTCAGAATAATTCGAAATACTTTAATAAATATTATATAGAAAAGTAAACTTCATTCAGGAACAGGAAAGATACGTCACGCTGTAATATTTCTGTTGTTAAATGATACTTNTTTATATTTTATATTTTAATAAACTTATATTTTGTGTCGTGATATTGCGAAATATTATTAAATATTGTTTGATACTGCGTTACTACTTTTACTCCACCTTACTCACTGTGCCTTCATGATTAATTTGATTATTATTTGATTATTATTATTATTTATTATATATTTATTATCTGTTTCGAGATAGGCAAGTTTAGATCAACTGATTGCTTGACCTACTGGCAGATAGAGCGTATTATTATTTGTTTGTGTGATGCAAACTGTGAGACTGATTTGAGAAATTGTTCGAAATACTCTGCACTCCTGTGACAGAATTTGGTGCCTCCTGTGAGGTGGCATAAAGTATCCAACGCAGTAACCTATAATATTGGCACATCCGTTTCACAAATTTTATATTCTTTAATTAATTTAGTAAAGTACTCATTATATTTCTATTTTTGGGAAAGGATAATCAAAGAAATTTTTAACATTACGAAGTAATTCGAAAATATACAATTTAATATTATTATAATCACCTTTTTACAAAACCATCTTACATTTTGTTTCGCGATCTGTCAAAAGCAATCATCAAAGCAGTCGTTAGCATAACAAAATTCTTCCAGATCAAAGGATTTACAACGAAGATTGCCAAGCGAAAATTCGTGTAACCAGATAAAATCTCCGAAGGATCGTCAAAAACACTTTTACAAAATCTTACGGAATAATACGTCAAACTGTCGAAACGAAGGAAAATTACTAAACAAAGTATGAATACTGGCGAAAACGAGGCGAATGCCTTAATACTGGGACTCCAGAATGCGTTTCGCATAAGGAACGATGCAAGAATGCCGTCATTTTTTGGAGGAAATCAAGATCCTATGGAATGGTTAGAAGAATTCAATCGATCGGCAAGAATAAACCAATATACTGATGAATATAAACTCCAAGTAGTCAGCGGATATCTACAGGGTACAGCAGGACAATGGTTCAACGAAGCGCAAGAAGGACAGAACCCTATCAATCATTGGAACAATACAAATCAAACCTCCTTTGAGACGTCTTTCTTGGCCACCTTTCAAACAACTGCGTTAATAAATCAATGGAGATTTGAGTTACAAATGAAAGTACAGAAACTAGGCGAAACTGTGGAACAATATTCAAATGATATCAAGAAATTAATTAAGCGAATAGATGGCAATAATAGATGGAGCGAAGACGAAAAAGTTTGGCAGTTTTTGAAAGGATTACGAAAAGACATTGCCTATCAAGCCCGACCATTTATTATGTCCCAAGAGAAACCAACATTGGAAAAAGCAATTAGAACGGCCAAACAATTTGAAGAAAATGCTCAAACTTATCCTGAAGCTATAACAGGATATACCACTACCACTTCTATGGACATGCAAGGATCTGTACCTTCTCGAAATAAAAATAATGAAAGCGAAGATGTAATAGAACGAATAGTACAGAAAGCCTTCGCGCCTATTGCCGAAACATTGCAGAAGATCATCGAAAAAGAAGAAAGAGCACCCAATACCTTTAATAATAACAGACCAAACTATAACAATAATAACAGAGGACAAGGTTATAATAATTACAATGGCAATAGAGGACAGAGCTTTAGAAGTTATAATAATCCGCCAAACTGCTACCATTGTGGACAGACTGGACATATGGCTTGTAGCTGTTCCATGAGACAAGGAAATCAAAGGAACCAAATAAATCCGGCTGCTTCCGCTGCCCCACGACCTACCAATACTGTGCTCCCTTCGACTAATACAACAGCGAACCAAACCATCCAACAAGTTTCGCAAGGAGACGTAAATAGTAATATGTTTATAACTCAAGAAGAAGAAATCCAACAACCCATCTCTACTGTTTGGGAAAGAATACAGCATTTAAACTAACAGGCGCACCTCAGGAGGGTGAGAGTGCGGATAATATAAATCCCTCATTTAAGACTGGAGATAATGATAGAGTAATAGGAAAAAGTATTGGGTCCACAAGTAAACAAGATGCTCCGCAACCTATCGCAAAAAGATTGCGCTCAGCAGAAAAGAAAAAGGAAGCATCCGAAGACCCTAAACAAAAGAAAAGAAAGAAGATACCCCCTGTCCAACAACCACTTATGACACAAAATGCTCCGCCATATTCCATCGTCTCGGATTTACTTGCGACAAGAGCCAATATCACTTTGGGCTATACCCCATTATAGAAGCGAGACACGAAAGGCATTGACACCTAAGCGTACAAGGATTGTAAAGATGGCCAATCATACAACAGTAGAAGGGAATACACCCATGACTTGTAAAGCCCAAGTAGCTGGATGGAAAGTCGAAGTAATACTTGATAGTAGTTCATCGATCAGTATCATTTCGAAGAATTTCATGGAATCCATAGGTCGAAGGATTGAGAAAGCATCCGGAAGAAAAATAACTGGTATACACGGAGAAAGACGTCCTAGTTTAGGAATCGTGACACAAGTATCAATAAAGTTGGAGGAAATTGTAGTAGCTGTCGACATGGAAGTCATTGATGCAGCAGGTTACGCATTAATTTTGGGAACAGATTGGTTGAGGAAAGCACGCACTATAATAGATTACCAAAAATGTAAATTAATTTTAAAAGATGAAAAGCGAACAGCTCAAATCTCATGCAGAAATACTAGAGCCACTGTCTTGGACAATGATAAAGAAGAGGATGATAGTGAAGAAGAATACGTAGAAAGTAGTGATGATTCGGATACTGACGAAGAAGAAGTAAACTTCACAGGATTAACTTATGAACTCCCACATCAAGAATCCTATATGAAATATAAGTTTACTCCTGAAGGAATGCGTAAGGATTCGAAGCTTGTCACATGGGAATTATATGATCAGTTATCTTATTGTTTTGATCCGGTCAGAAGAAAGAAAGGTGCTCAAGAGCGATGCAAAGCAGCAGGACCTAATTCCTATTGCTGGTGTGGCATATATTTAGAAACAAGTCAGGATATATGCGAAGTCTGTGAAGAACATCAGCAAGATGAGAAGATTATTTCTATTATACCCCGAAAGGAAATACAAGACATTCGTTGTAATTTGGTACGAGGCGGAGTGGAGAAACTCAAGGAAAACCAATATAAGCCGCAAGTTCACGAAATTATCAAAGGATTTTCAAATCTGGTAGCCAAGGATCTTTCAGAATTAGGGAAGACAAACCTTTATCACCATACAATAGACACCAGCGAAGCAAAGCTGATAAAATTAAACCCCTATAGAACCTCGCCCCGATACTTGGAATTTTTGAAGGAGAAAATAGCAAATATGCTAAAGAACGGACTAATTCGAAAGTTGTTTAGTCCTTGGTCCGCACCCATTGTAGTAGTGAATAAGAAGAATGGAAAATTCAGGCTCTGCGTAGATTACAGAAAACTGAATGCGGTCACGAAACCTGACGCCTACCCAGTACCACGGATAGCAGACATGCTAGATGCCCTGGGACACTCCGCCTTCTTTTCAACTTTAGACCTCGCTTCGAGTTTTTGGCAAGTAGAAGTATCCGCTAAAGACCGAGAGAAGACTGCTTTCACTACCCCATTCGGTACCTATGAGTTCCTCGTGATGCCTTTTGGACTCATCAATGCCCCTGCGACCTTTCAACGAGTGATGGACAGAGTTTTCCATGAGGTTACTTGGAAGTTCGTACTAGTTTATATCGACGATATTATAATATATTCAAAAACTTACGAAGAACACCTAGAACATTTGAAGGATGTGTTTACACTTCTAGGAAATGCCGGATTAAAGATAAACTTGGAAAAGTGCGACTTTTTCAAGACAAGATTAACATTTTTGGGACATATTATAACAATTGATGGAATAGCCCCGGACCCTTCAAAGATTGAGAAGGTGCAACATTATCCAGTTCCACAAAACAAGACAAACGTGAGAGCCTTCTTGGGACTAGCCTCGTACTGAGGTGGCACGAAGGTAACCAATGTCACGGGGGATGATAGAGGATGATATGTGTCACTATTTGGATGAATTATCCTTGTGTGTCATCCATCATCCAGGATGACTGTTTATTCATCCTGGCACAAAAACGTTTTTATGGATGACAGAGGATGACGGTAAACAAGAGGAAGGTTTATAAAAATAACTGCGATGTGGAAGAAAAACAAGAGATTCCCTTTCGCCAAAAAAAAAAGAACAAGAACCAAAAATAAAAATAATTTACTTGATATTTTTGAACAATATTAATTTTAGTTTTATGTTTACTTTAATATTTTGAACATTTTAATTTAGTTTTATTTTTACTTTTCATTCGTAATACTTTTAATAATAATAAATAATATAGTCGTGGGACTAGCGAAGCGATAAGATACGCTAAAGCAGTAATATATCGCTATTGTTATTCTCTTTTATTTCTTTTATATTTTCGTAATAATTTCAAACATAAATTTAGTGTAGTGGAATAACAAAAGTGATAAGATACGCCAAAGCAGTAATATATTGTTTTTGTTATATCCGATATTAAACTTTAATAAAATATAATAAACTATTTCTTTTATTTCTTGGCAAGTTACATCAAAAAGTCTACAATAGTTTTGGTAGTGTGCAAGTGTTAGTAAAGATACTTTTACTCCACTTACTCATCGTACCTTCAGATTTTACACGAGACTGTATTGTTTGAGAGTGTTAGTAAGTAGGTTTAGATCGACTGATTGCCTGGTCTTACTGTGTTTCGTGATATTGCGCACCAGAGGAAGTGCGCCAGTGATAAATTGAATTATCGTGTGATCATCATGAGCTCATTGAGACCGATTTGCGTAATTTTCCATATTGTTCTGCGCAGACCGCGACAGTACTATCGAAGATTTGTAAAAGGTTTTGCCACAATCGCGAAACCATTACATAACCTTACGAAGAGAAGTGTAACATTCGAATGGAAGCCTGAACACCAACTCGCGTTTGATACACTGAAAGGACGATTAACTTCAGCTCCCATAATGACATACCCTGACTTTTCAAGACGATTTATACTAGCTACCGACGCATCTGACTGGGGAATTGGAGCAGTGCTCTTCCAGAAGGATACGGAAAATCTCGAACACCCTATCGCTTACGCCAGCCGCTTGCTGTCAGCTCCCGAACTAAATTATACTGTGTTAGAAAAAGAGTGCCTCGCCGCAATATGGGCCGTACGACATTTTAAACATTACCTACATGTAAGGGTGGAAGGCTCAATTGATATGAAGGCTGGCTCAATAATTGCGCCTTTGGCTAATTAATTTTGCGCCAGCTAAATTCTGGCTAAATTCTGGCTCAAAGGCTAATTAAATTGCGCCGGCTAAATTCTGGCTCAAAGGCTAATTAATTTTTTTCTGGCTAAATTCAGGCGCAATTTCTGATTGGCTGGCGCAATTTTGGTCACGTGACAAAAGGTTGATCAGATAAATTATTAATTAATTTTACCGATATTAACATTTTAATATATTGTTTTAAAATAGCTATAATTTGGTCAATTTTAATGTTACAGAAATAAAATATATATCATCTTGTAGCTAAGAACCAGATCTTTCGATCTGTTATTTAAATATCATAGTAGAAAATCGCTCCTAGTTACGTAAAATTGATTTGAAATTAAAGCTAAAATTAATTATTTTTAAAAATTTAAAAATAATTATTTAATAAATTTTATAATTGCGCCAGCCAATCAGAATTGCGCCATTATTTAGCCTTTGCGCCAGAATTTAGCCNATCATCATGAGCTCATTGAGACCGATTTGCGTAATTTTCCATATTGTTCTGCGCAGACCGCGACAGTACTATCGAAGATTTGTAAAAGGTTTTGCCACAATCGCGAAACCATTACATAACCTTACGAAGAGAAGTGTAACATTCGAATGGAAGCCTGAACACCAACTCGCGTTTGATACACTGAAAGGACGATTAACTTCAGCTCCCATAATGACATACCCTGACTTTTCAAGACGATTTATACTAGCTACCGACGCATCTGACTGGGGAATTGGAGCAGTGCTCTTCCAGAAGGATACGGAAAATCTCGAACACCCTATCGCTTACGCCAGCCGCTTGCTGTCAGCTCCCGAACTAAATTATACTGTGTTAGAAAAAGAGTGCCTCGCCGCAATATGGGCCGTACGACATTTTAAACATTACCTACATGTAAGGGTGGAAGGCTCAATTGATATGAAGGCTGGCTCAATAATTGCGCCTTTGGCTAATTAATTTTGCGCCAGCTAAATTCTGGCTAAATTCTGGCTCAAAGGCTAATTAAATTGCGCCGGCTAAATTCTGGCTCAAAGGCTAATTAATTTTTTTCTGGCTAAATTCAGGCGCAATTTCTGATTGGCTGGCGCAATTTTGGTCACGTGACAAAAGGTTGATCAGATAAATTATTAATTAATTTTACCGATATTAACATTTTAATATATTGTTTTAAAATAGCTATAATTTGGTCAATTTTAATGTTACAGAAATAAAATATATATCATCTTGTAGCTAAGAACCAGATCTTTCGATCTGTTATTTAAATATCATAGTAGAAAATCGCTCCTAGTTACGTAAAATTGATTTGAAATTAAAGCTAAAATTAATTATTTTTAAAAATTTAAAAATAATTATTTAATAAATTTTATAATTGCGCCAGCCAATCAGAATTGCGCCATTATTTAGCCTTTGCGCCAGAATTTAGCCATTGCGCCTGATTGCGCCGTGGCTAAATTCCAGACTCAATTGGCTAAATTAAATCTGGCTAAATTCCTGGCTTAATTCGTATTGCGCCTACCATCCCTACCTACATGGTCCCAAGTTTGATTTATATACGGATAACTCCGCTTTAGCATGGCTAAAGAATCGCCCACAACCTAAAGAAAGAGTTGCTAGATGGATTTTTGAATTATCTGAGTATGACTACGAACTTATTCATAAACAAGGAAGGCTTAACGCCAATGCTGACGCACTATCAAGGATAACTAATTAAGACAACAAATATAATAGAACTCAGATATTTATTAAAGATACAAAATCTTAAAACTTTTCGAAAATGGATGTAGACACTTATAATCAGTTAACGGAATACTTAATAAATCATACTTTTCCACCAAACGGCACTAACGAACAACGGCGAAAATTACGACAACAAGCGAATCATTACATAGTTCAAGACAATATTTTATATAAGCAAAACAAAGAGGGCGATCCTCTAAGGGTAATCACAAGAGAAAATTTAGCTAAAATATTATACAACATGCACAATGTACCAAATGCTAGACATTTTGGTATAAAGGCTACTATAGACAAAACGAGACAACGATACTTTTGGCCCACGATAGGTGAAGATATTCGAAATTACATAGAGACATGTGATATATGTCAAAGACAGGGTAAACCTAAACAAACCGAAGAATTACGACCTATTGGAGTAGGACAAGCTTTTGACCGATTAGGAATAGATATTGTAGGACCCTTGAAGCCAACAACAATGGGAAAAAGATATATAGTAGTGGCTACGGATTATTTTACAAAATGGCCAGAAGCCAGAGCTATTGAAAAAGCAGACGCGAAAACTATCGCTTGGTTTCTATACGATGAAATTATATGTAGGCATAGTTGCCCAAGAGAAATATTATCTGATAGAGGAGCAGTATTTGTTAGTCAAGTAGTAACCAACCTAATAGAGATAATAGGAACTCATCGAAGACTTACGTCTGCTTACCACCCTCAAAGTAATAGATTGACAGAACGATATAATCAAACGCTTTGTCAAACTTTAAAGAAATGTGTAAAGGAAACAACGCAAGAATGGGATACACTGATAGCTTCGGCACTTTTCGCATACCGAACAACTAAAAATAGAACAACAAAGTATGAGCCATTTTATTTACTATATGGACGAGCCCCTACACTACCCATAGAACTTGATATTATTACTTGGCCAGTTGAAGAAATTGATGAAAAACAATTTAAAGAAATGATCCACAAAAGAACTGGAGAAGTTGCAGGAATATTAGGAATATTCGAAGATAACCGAATTCAAGCATCTAAGAACATTAAGGATGCACAAAAACGGCAAAAGGTAACCCATGATAGAAAAATTAGAACGATGATATACAAGACGGGAGATATGGTGTTAGAGTATAGATCTGATTTACAGAATGTTCATAGCGATAAGTTTCGAGACAAATGGTCTGGTCCTTTCTTTATTCATAGAGTTCTTGGTAATGGCTCCTACATATTAAGAACCAATAGTGGAAAAGTTTTCAATAGTCGACCTGTACATGGCAATCGATTGAAATCGTATAAACAAAAGGGTTATTATCCCACGTGAGATAACGAGTAAACAATAGACTTGTTTAACCCTATAAGAAATATGTATGCTTAAAAAATACTTAAAAAATAATTAAAATATTATTAAAATATTATTAAAATAAATTAAAATATACTTAAAATATACTTAATTGTATTCATAAAAAACTACTTAAAATATTATTATTTTATATTTAAAATACATTAAAATATACTTAAAAAATATTTAATTTAGATAATAAATAAGTATATTTTAGGTATATACTTAAAATATATTTAATTTTAAATATAGTTTAATAATATTTTAAGTATATTTTAAATATATACCTAAAATATACTTACTCATTACCTAAATTAAGTATTTTTTAAGTATTTTTTAAATATATTTTAAATATATTTTAAGTATAAAATAATAATATTTTAAGTAATTTCTTATATACTTAAAAAATATTTAATTTAGATAATAAATAAGTATATTTTAGGTATATACTTAAAATATATTTAATTTTAAATATAGTTTAATAATATTTTAAGTATATTTTAAATATATACCTAAAATATACTTACTCATTACCTAAATTAAGTATTTTTTAAGTATTTTTTAAATATATTTTAAATATATTTTAAGTATAAAATAATAATATTTTAAGTAATTTCTTATATACTTAAAAAATATTTAAAAAATATTTAATGAAGTATATTTTAAATATATTTTAAGTATATTTTAAATATCATAGTTTTTATAGGGTAAAAGAATTCGTAAGATTGTGAAAAGTCCTGAAAATTTTTGCCAAAAACTTTTTTTTACTATGAATAATATTCCAATTCCAGACAGTTTACAAAAAAGAATTCACGAATTACGAAGAGAATTTCCGCAAATTTTAGGAGAAGCCCAGGTTATTATAGACAATACTGGTGCATATTTGGTAACAGAAAATACTGTAATAGAAATTGATCAGCCCGTGAATAATGAAATTACTACGCAATATGACGATATGTTAACGATATATGCGGTAGATATTTTTATAGCTCTAGAAGAACAGGATCGGGTTATTGATCTTGACTTAGACGAACTTCTACGAATAGCGACGGATATGCATGGAACAAATGGTCAAAGAATGAATGCATATAAGAATCTTGGTGATTATCTACAAGATGCTCAATTAGGAAGTACCGTGACAGTACTAAAAAGAGAATTACATGAACGATCTCACCAAAACGGAGCACGAATCTACCAAATAGCGACACAAATACGATCATTATTTCAAGTAATAGGAACGTCGTACGCCAGAAACTTTCAAAATGTTACGTCAGATTGGATCTATAAACTGCCAAAATCAGAGTTCGAAAGATTTTTACAGCTTTGCGAAACAATGGGTACACAATTAATGGAAGACCTTTTGGAAATAGGTGTTGGGTCGCAGGAGCTCCCCTTTGAAGGAGGAAATGTTTGTGGCGAAGTAAATTGGTAATCAGGTGAAATGTCACGGGGGATAACATTTTGTGACACTAGATGAACTTTCAGGTGATTGTCATCCTTGTACGAGGATGAAGGATGAGAAATGCTGTACAAGGATGAAGGATATCGTACGAGGATGAAGGATATCGTGCGAGGATGAAGGATGACGCACAAAGAATGAAGTATGAAGTACAAAGATGAAGTGTAAACAAAAGAGAATGTATAAATACGACTGTTGTCGGAAGTAAGTAGACAGTTAGTTACAAGTTAGTTAGAATAATTGATCACTAATTAGAAATAATTCAGAATAATTCGAAATACTTTAATAAATATTATATAGAAAAGTAAACTTCATTCAGGAACAGGAAAAATACGTCACGCTGTAATATTTCTGTTGTTAAATGATACTTTGCTTTTAAAACTTTATATTTTATATTTTAATAAACTTATATTTTGTGTCGTGATATTGCGAAATATTATTAAATATTGTTTGATACTGCGTTACTACTTTTACTCCACCTTACTCACTGTGCCTTCATGATTAATTTGATTATTATTTGATTATTATTATTATTTATTATATATTTATTATCTGTTTCGAGATAGGCAAGTTTAGATCGACTGATTGCTTGACCTACTGGCAGATAGAGCGTATTATTATTTGTTTGTGTGATGCAAACTGTGAGACTGATTTGAGAAATTGTTCGAAATACTCTGCACTCCTGTGACACTATCCCCGGAATTTCAAAATATTTTTATTGGGAAAAGCCTATTGAAGCACCTTTAACAGGTTATGTTCAAGCAAAATCACTTCCATATATCGGTTCCTGGATCCAATTTTCTCTGGCTATAATTTCTAATTTATGTAATAATTCAATTGAACAACCACAAACAATGGTATCAATACATACGCAGGAATTTTCAAAATGGACAATGCCTATGCCTCATTCGAATGGTATATACAATGTTATAATGTTATATTATTTTATTATTTTATTATTTTTGCAACGCCTTTTGTTTAATTTATTACAATAATTATGTAATTAGTTTCGAAAATATTTTTATTATTTTTATCTATAAATATACAATATATAAAAAAAAAGGAAAATTTTTGTAAGAAATATGAACCTCTTGAATCAAGAAATCCATTTTATCCATCCAAAGTTAAAAATGAGAAATAAGGAATATTTTAATTTCGTTTGTTTTTTCAAAAATTTAAACAGTAATAATGATAAATAATAATAATAATAATAATAATAATAATAATAATAATAATAATCGTTAATAATAATAATAAATAGAAATAATAATAAAAAAATAATAATAATAGTAATAAAAGTAAAAAAAATAATAGTGATTATTTAATAAATCAAATAAATTACTATAAAGTCATTTGAGGTCATTTAAGTCATTTGCCATCACTGCTACAAGATTAGTTTTTCATATTTTTCATATACCACAGTTTAAAAATCCCAACACCTTTAACCTTGTGGTTTCACCAGACGATAAACACTGGTCGAAAATTTATAAAAACTACACCTATCGGGTACCAGATAGGTGTAGTTTTTATAAATTTTCGACCAGTGAAAGTACAATCAATTAATATCTTAACTTAGGATAGTAAAATATGAATATAATCTAATAAAGAAAAATGACTAAGGCTTTATTTGTCTTATCTCTTATCAGGCGTTTCAGCACATCCTGCAATGTCTGGCCATTCACATCGGTTAAGGGCTACACTAAAATGTAAAGGAGTTGGACATTCCTTTAAGAGTGGTTTTCCATTTTCACACTGAAAGAATTCTGAAAAATTATTTGGGTTTGGTATGAGTTGTTCTTCTTTACTAGGACATGTGATTTCTTGAGAAGTAACGAATCCAATGATGCAAAGTAAATATAAGCATTTCGTAATCGATAAAAGGGTGATAGATCTTTTATTCATGTTAAAAAAAGTTATAATAAGTTGTCGGATAAAGATTTTCTGTAGTTTTTTTAAATCAATTGAATGTTTATAGATAAAAAAAGGCGGCTTTTTATAATCTTTTTCTCCCATCTCTTTCAGAACTTGTGAACAATATGTACTACTACGTTCATAATTACAAATTTTAAAAATGTATACTGAACCTTATGGTCATTTTTTTTAAACTCAGCAGTATGTTGTGGATCTGGTGAATTGCGTCATAAATATTTTTTGGAGTATTTTTAACAAAATCTAAACCACATTCGGTTAGCATATCTCGTGCTGTGGTATATGTCGTTTTTTGTCCTCTAATTTTTTAACATCTTTACACCAGCTGATAGCATAAAACTGATGCACTTCCAATGCAATTCGATATTTTTGGAAGAAGGCATCAACTCTAATCTTTCAATAAAATATGGACGAAATTCAACTATAGGTTCCTCATTAAGAAGTACCTGGGTTATTAGAATACATTTTCCTGAAATTTTCGATTTTTCTTAGAATTTAGTTCACCTAATTCCTGTTTTAAATTATACTCTTTAACTTCTTCTTTGTCATGCTTTAGCTTTGCATTCTCCTCCCTAAGTTCATTAATCTCAACTAAAGACCTATAATTCAAATCTATCAAGGATTTAGTTAGGAGTTGATGTCTCCTATTATCCAAGGATCGAGCTCAGTTTCGTTCTTATATCTTTTATATAAGTTGGGACGAATCTCATCTATCGAAATACCTGGAATTATAGTAATTTTAGCTTGCCACTTCAAATATTCGGGAGTTAAGTCTCTGAGTCTTTGTTTCTGCTCATTCATGCTACCGTTTTACATGATCGAAAATTAATTTAAATTGGCTAATAAGATTTCATATCCTATTGCATACATTGCATACACATACTTCACACGAAAAAAATAATTTATGTGATACAAAAGCAGATTTATTTTTCATTTTGAATTTCTAATTATATGATATAGATATGGTGATCTACGCCTTTCAGATACTATCATTAAATATTCCCTTAAACGAAATGCAAGCGCAATTCGTTTAAGGGATAGTGAATTATGGTTACACATAATGTGATATATTATTATTTATTTATTAATTTAATTATTATTTGTTTATTATTATTATTATTATTGAACTAGATATTTTTGGATATGGCCATGGCCACCATGTAATTAAAATTTATGCATATAATTAATTATATAAAATTAATTAAATAATTTATTAATGTTCAAATACATTAAATTAAAATAAAAGGTTATAAATAAACTTTAATGTAATGTATAAATAATAAATATTTGAATTACAGGTTTATTTAATTCATATGACTTTATATTTAATAATTCAAAGCAAAAAAAAATTTGAGTTTTGGTTTATTTCTCCGAGATAACTGATAAAAATTTTTACAATATAATGATATAAACACAATTATTTATATTATTTATATATTTATTTATTTATTCATGCGTATGTGACAAATTAAATAAATCCTATAAATTATATTGTTTATAGATATATATACACTTTTGCAAAAGTGAATAATAAAAAATAAAAATAATTGGCTTACATTATTTATTATTTTCTTTTTAAAAATTTTTTTTAAAAATAAATATATCTCACTAAGGTGAATAATAAATAAAAAAAATAATTGGCTTATATTATTTCCTTTTCTCTTTTCTGTGAGGATGTTGTGGTATTTTTTTTTAGTAAAAAAAAATTTTAAAAAATAAAAATATATATATATATTTCACAAAAGTAGATAGTAAATAAATAAAAATAATTGACTTATTATTTCTTTTTCTCTTTTCCATAATATTTTTTAAAAAATAAACATACATATATATATTGCAAAGGTAAATAATCATAAATAATAAATATTTGAATCACAGATTTTATATAATTCATATGACTTTAATAATTCAAAGAATAAAAAAAAAGAAGAAAATGATGTTTTATTAAAAGAAAAATGAATCAAAAATAATTTAAGTTTTATTTATATTTTATTTCTTTGGGATAACTGTTACAATTGCAATATAATAAAACACAATGGAGAATTATTATTTATACATTTATTTATTTATTGTTTATAAATATATTATATGTATGTTTTACTAAGGTGAATAATAAATAAATAAAAATAATTGTCTTATATTATTTGTTATTTCCTTTTCTCTTTCCTGTAAATGTGTTGTGATATTTTGTTTATTAAAAAAAATAAATATTCATGAAGGCAGATAGTAAATAAATAAAAATAATTGACTTATTATTTCCTTTTCTCTTATCTATAATATTTTTGTTAAAAATTTTTTAAAAAAAATAAATAATTTTTACACAAAATGTGTAAAATGCAATACTAATAATTGAATAACCAGTTTAAAAGATAATTTCTTCAGACTTCAGTAAAAGTATTTGTATATTATGAAATTATATATAAGCCTATGAAATAATAATACAATATGCATATCACTGATTTTTTTTTTCTGAACATGAGTTTGAGTATAATAAAAATAAAATGTTGCATTTATTTATTAATTAGATGAAAAAAGAAATAAATAACATGCTACATTTATTTATTAGTCACAAAAAAAAAATCAAAATTTTATTTATTTATTGTATAAATAAATTATTAGTTATGAAAAAAAAAATAAAGATTTTATTAATTAATTAATTTATTGAAAATTCCAATTCCTATATGCTACATTTATTTATTAAACATGCAAAAAAAAATAAACATTTTATTTATCTATTGTATTAATTAATTTATTGAAATTGTTAACAATCCAATTTCTGTACACCACATTTATTTATTAATCATACGAAAAATAAATTAAATTAAATATCAAAAATTGTTAGCAATCCAATTTATACAAAAAAAAAAATTTATTTATTGCAAATTTAAATAATCTTAAAAAAAAATTTATCGAAAATTGTTAGCACTCCACGTTTATTTATTAATTAATGAAAAATGAAATAAATAGCATGCCATATTTATTTATTAATTATGTGAAAAAATGAACATTTTATTTATTTATTGCATAAATGAATGATTAGTTAATTAAATTAAAAAAATGTATTAAAAATTGTTAGCGATCCAATTTCTAAATGTTGCGTTTATTCATTAACCGTGTGAAAAAAAATAAACATTTTATTTATTATTGCATAAATAAATTATTAGCTAATTAAATTAATTTAAATTAAATTTATTATTATTTTAATTAATTTTAAAAAAATTTATTGAAAATTGTTAGCAAAAATATAAATTTTAAATTAAAATTATTTATTAAAAAATTAAAAAAAAATATAAATAAGTAATTTTGTTATATTATTTATATATTTATTTTATTCATTAGTGCAATATGTGATAATTGTATTTAAATTACATATATAAAATATTTTTTAATGCTGTGTAAACTGTGTAAACTATTCATTCTTCTATAAAAAAAAAATATTTTAATCATAATAATAATTATAATTATTACTTGTTATTATTTTTGTCTGAGTTTTTATCTATTAAAACAATAAAAAATCTTGTACTTTATTTAATTATTTCAGCATTTTCACCAGAAGATGATGGTTGAGATGGTTGACTTTTATTCTGGGGTGTATTGCCTGGAGTTAGTAATAATGATGAAAATCTTGAAATTTTTTGAGTCAGTTGTGGTTGAATTTATTTCTGTCATTTTTTTTTCCATGCAAAATAAGATTTTAGAGAAAAAGATGAAACTGAATCAATAAAATAAATTTAGGTAATTTTTGCAAGTAGTAAATTTTCAACAAATAAAGAAACCAGTTATGTTAAGAGGAGAGCCTTAATTAACTTTTACTGTAATTGGTAAGAGATGATCTTCATTTTCAAAGTGATCCAAATTAAATTCGAGTGACTCAGAATGTTGCTTGCCTTTGCAATAAATCCAAAAGTAACTTTATTATTATTTGTTTCGACATTATTCTTTACAATACCTATTAATACAACAGATATTGAGGCCTTGGATAAATCTTCTTCCTCTGAGTTCAGAACATGCACACTTGATGTGAACTGTTTTTAAATTATATTTTACTAAGTATAAATAAATATTTTAAGAATTACATTCTAATTTTAAAATTGTTATTTTTACCTTTATAATTTTAATTGTATTGTTTTCAACATCAGTATTTGAAATTAGAAAGGGCCCTTGCACATGAATGATATCACCTTTTTTAAATTTTTCTAAATCATATTCATTATTTTTTGATTCTTGAGGATAAAATGAATGAATATATTTATATTTTAGTGTTTTGAAAAAGAAATGCCAACAGCATTTACTGTTAAGATTGTTTTTGTAAAATTTTCAGTGTATTGGTCTATATAACAAATTGTGTGCTTAAATTACAAGGTATTTTTTTTAGCTAAAAAAAAAATTTTTTTTTTGTTGAAGAAAATTAATTTTTTTTAGATGAAAAAAACTTTTTTTTATGAAAAAAATTGACTTTTAGACAAAAAAAACTTTCTTTTTGAAGAAAATCAATTTAGTTAAATAAATTTTATTTATAATCCTCCTTGCCCATTTTTTTTTGTTTTATTTAGAAAATAACAATTCTCATTATTATTTATTATCTATTTTTATTTGCTTTTACGCTTATTTATTATTTATTATTATTATTTTTTTGTTTACAAATAACGATTCTCGTGCTTCTTTATTTTATGATTCATTTTTTTTGTTTTGACAAAAGAAAAAAAATATTTAATCAACCTCCATTCGTTGAGGTGAAATTTTTTCCTCCTGTTTCTACAGTGCAGGACATCTAAAGACTAAAATAAATTTTCTGTTTTTAAAAGGTAACCTAAAATTATACATAGGTGATATGAAAAAAATAAAGCCGGTATTTTGTTGCTAGACCAATTTGCTATAAAATGCCGGCTCCTTTTTTTAAAAATAATTACTCATTATCGAGTTATAAGGTTTTGAAAAAGTAGTATTTTCATATGATCAATTGTAAATGGGACATAGAATGTGACCCATTTTTTTTTAAATTTACATCATCCTCCAATTGTTCTTTTGCCCTTTTGTTCCACTGAATATCTTTCCAAATGTCTTTTCCTTTGCCCGTCCTTTATCCAATGCTACTTTGTACTACTAAACTAAAGAAAAAATGACCTTTAAAATCCGTGTAAGGACCTTGCCAAAGTTACTTTTTAATAAAAAATGCCAAAAAAGAAAATATCCGATGCTCCATAAATATACACACATATGATGTCGTATCATGTGACAGGTTTTTTAAAATGTCATAAATCGCATTTTTAAATGATTTTAAAAATTTTCAATTTAACAACAAAAATGGGACAGATCATATGATTTTAGTCTTTAGGTGTCCTGCACTGTACCTCTAATTCTAATTAGAATTTAGAATTAGAATTAGAAATATAAAATGGGCAGTGTAAGAATGCTACATTAGGGAATTTTTTTTGGAAAGGAAATTGTTTACATAGCACCACTTTCTTAATTTGAACAAAGACAAAATCACAAATAAAAAAATCACCAGATTTCTATTTTACGACCCTTCATTATCTTATGTACTGTAATGACAAAAATAACAAAATTTATGGATCAATTCCACATATTCCACCTGGGGGTATTGAGAGGAAAAAAATTTACATGGGAGGGCGATATTTATAGTTTTAGTTTTATTATGTACTGAGGGTGCACGAATTCCACATGAGATGTGCACGGGATTTCGAAATGTTGCGAAGGTCACGGGAGATGACATTAAGATGACAGTGTAACCGGATGAGTGTGTTACCATCTAGATGACAGATTATTCATCTTTGTACGAAGTATTTCATCCTTGTGTGTCATCCTTAAAAATAGAAAAGAACGTGTTTAGACGCGACAACACAGGATGAAAGAAAATAAGTTCGAAAGTGTATAAAATAGACTGGTAATTTAGGATGTGAAAAGGATCGGCCCATTTTTACAATTCCTATGATTTTAATTTCTTTTGGCATATTCCGAATAATCAAGAAAATCTTTTACTCAATCTGTAATAAAAATTAATAATCTTTTGGTACGCATTTTATAATAAAAATAAATAATAAAGATAGAAACATATTGTTTTGATTTAGCAGCAGAGATAAGACACGCCAAAGCAGTGATATATTTTTGTTGTTACATCTTTGCAATAAGTTTAAAAGTTTCGATATACACCGTAATAATTTGATACGTTTTAATATTTTTATTTCGTAATAACGGTAATATTGGTGAGAAACGGTTAACAGCCCGTAATACCTCTATTACTAATTTTGTAATTTCTTGAATAAAGTTACTGAATAAAGTCTGAAGCTAAGATTCGGAAGTTTGCGTAGTGAGCTGTAAAAAGATACTTTTACTCCACTTACTCACGTACCTTCAGATCACGCCTGTGTGTGTAGTTGTTTAAAGAATATCTGTAGTACTTGACCGGCGTAATCAGGTTGTAGCCTGACTGGGATAGTACAAGCCTGCGTAATTAGGTAGAGAAACCTAACAGGAACAGACGAAAAGGGGTGTGACGAGAGTTCGATTTAGTGGGACTGATTGACGTAACTTTACACTTTGTTCTGGGCAGACCGCCACAGATTTTGGTGCCTCCTGTGTATACGTGTTGCCCAAATCCCAAATTATTTCGGCATTTCGGCTGCCAAAATTCAATTTTCATAGTATTTGGGATTTGGGATTTGGCATAATTTGGGATTTGGGATTTCGGCAATTAGTAATTTGGGATTTGGAATTTGGGATTTGGGATTTGGGATTTCGGCATTTGGATTTTGAATTTGGGCGGCAGGTATACTCCTGTGAGGTGTGGCATAAAGTATTCTTAAGAAAAGTAGTGTTTCACAAATTTACAAGAATTTTGATAAATATAGTTAGAGTTTATATTGTTTGAGATATTCCCTTTAAAAATCCAAAAGATTATTCCCGCCAAAAGAAAGCGTAACAATACGAAATAATCCTAAAAACGACAGAAATTTCTGTTCCCAATAAGATTTTTGAGTACAAAACAGTCGTTAACATAATAAAGTTCTTACAAATCAAACGATTAATGACGAAGACAAACGTCTTGAAATTTGTGTAACAAGACAACAAGAATCCGTATCCCTACGAAACAATAGCCACCGTGACGAATAAAAGAATAACTAGAGGAATGAGTCGCAGCACCGAAGAAAGCGGAACCAACGCTTTAATAAAGGGATTACAAGACACCTTTCGTATCAGAAATGATGCGAAGATGCCGACGTTTGGAGGAGGAAATCGAGACCCTATGGAATGGTTGGAGGAATTCAACAGGTCTGCTAGGATAAATCAGTATACTAGCGAATATAAACTTCAAGTCGTCGCCGGATACTTACAAGGTGCAGCGGGACTATGGTTCAGCGAAACACAAGAGGGACAAAACCCCATTACGCATTGGAGCGACAGAAACCGAGTATCGTTCGAAGCCTCATTTTTAGCCACTTTCAAAACCACTGTGTTGATAAATCAATGGAGGTTCGAACTATCAATGAAAATACAGAAAGTGAACGAAACAGTGGAGCAGTACGCTAACGACGTCAAGAAACTGATCAGACGCATTGACGGCGAGAACAGATGGAGCGAGGACGAAAAGGTNCCTTTCGTATCAGAAATGATGCGAAGATGCCGACGTTTGGAGGAGGAAATCGAGACCCTATGGAATGGTTGGAGGAATTCAACAGGTCTGCTAGGATAAATCAGTATACTAGCGAATATAAACTTCAAGTCGTCGCCGGATACTTACAAGGTGCAGCGGGACTATGGTTCAGCGAAGTACAAGAGGGACAAAACCCCATTACGCATTGGAGCGACAGAAACCGAGTATCGTTCGAAGCCTCATTTTTAGCCACTTTCAAAACCACTGTGTTGATAAATCAATGGAGGTTCGAACTATCAATGAAAATACAGAAAGTGAACGAAACAGTGGAGCAGTACGCTAACGACGTCAAGAAACTGATCAGACGCATTGACAGCAAGAACAGATGGAGCGAGGACGAAAAGGTTTGGCAGTTCCTAAAAGGATTACGAAAGGATATTGCCTACCAGGCGCGACCCCTTATCCTGTCCCAAGAAAGTCCCTCTTTAGAAGCAGCAATTAGAATTGCGAAACAATTCGAAGAGAATGCGTAGACATACCCTGAAGCCACGGTCGGGTATGCGCCACTACATACGTAAACCCCCAGGGATTTACGCCAAGTCGCGACCAGGACAGAAACAGAGAAGACGTAATAGAGCGCATTGTACAAAAGGCACTTGCGCCAATCGTCGAAAAGTTACAGAGGATTACGGAAAGGGATGAGAGACCTACGCATACATCCTACAGAAGGCTGAACTACAACAACGATATCAGAGGACAGAACACATGGAACCGCAACAATAATACCAATGACCCGTTTCGCTGCTTTTTCTGCGGGCAAGCGGGACACATAGCGAGAACGTGCCCTACAAGGCAAGGAAACCCAGGAAATCCCGCTACACTTCCGCCTCGAGAACCAGCTAGAGCGGTTCAGCCCCAAGCCAATGTCGCGACGAATCAATCCGTAAACCAAATACCGTTAGATGGCGCAAATGGCAACACATTCGTGACCCAACAAGAAGAAGTCAAGCAGCCCGCTGCTACCACATGGGAAACAGCACGGTATTTAAACTATTAAGCGCACCTCCGGAGGGTGAGAGTGCGAGTGAAACAAATCCCTTATTAAAGACCAGCACAAATAATGCGAATGTAGCGGAAGGATCCGCAAACAAACAAACAGCCCAGCCTATCGCTAAAAGGTTACGCTCAGGAAAGGGTAAAGAAGTATCCGAAGGATCACGACAAAAGAAGAAAAGGAAAGCACCTTCTCCACAACAACCATACATGACGCAAGCTGCCCCACCATATTCCATTGTCTCTGACCTACTGAACACGAGAGCTAACATTACTTTAGGACAGATCATGGCAATGCCACCTTTCCGAAATGATGTACGGAAAGCTTTGGCACCCAAACGTACGAAATTAGCGAAGGTCGCCAACCATACAAAAATAGAGGGAAATACACCTATGATGTGCAAGGCCCAGGTTGCAGGATGGAAGGTCGAAGTAATACTTGATAGCGGCTCTTCCATCAGTATTGTCTCAAAGAGTTTCATGGAGTCATTGGGACGAAGAGTAGAGAAGTCTTCCGAAAGAAGGATTACGGGTATACACGGTGAAAAACGCTCTAGTTTGGGAATTGTAACCCAAGTTCCTGTAAGAATAGGAAGCGTAACTGTAGCAGTAGATATGGAAGTTATCGACGCGTCCGGATACTCTCTAGTACTTGGCACTGACTGGCTGAGAAGAGCAGGTGCGATTATTGATTATCAACATTGTAAGTTGACGTTAAGAGACGAAAAAGGAGCGATTAGTATCCCTTGCCGGAATACCAATGAAGCGTCGCCAGATAGCGACGATGAAAGTGATAGCGAAAGTGACGAGGAAAATAATGAGAGCAGCGAAGACTCAGGCGAGGAAACCGATGACAACGAGACAAACTTTGTGGGCCTCTCATACAATCTGCCTCAGCAAGGGACTAGCGTGAAGTATAAGATTACCTCCGAAGGGATACGCACGAATTCGGAGTATACCACGTGGGAGACCTATGATTACCTAACGTACTGTTTCGACATCGTCAGAAAGAAGAAGAAGTGTAAACAAGGACGACGAAGTGTTACGGGACCAAAATCATCCTGCTGGTGTGAAAAATATCTTGAAACCAGGGAGGACAAATGCGAAACATGCGAAGAACAATTACGAGAGTGGGAAGCTATTTCAATACTACCGCAAAATGAAATACAAGACATACGTTGTAACCTGACGCAAGGAGGAGCCGAAATGCTCGAGGAAAACCAGTACAAACCTCTAATTGCGAAGATTATCGGAGAATTCCCGAACTTAGCAGCAAGCGACCTCTCTCAGTTAGGGAAGACCGGCGTCTACCAACATACAATAGATGTAGGAACTGCGAAACCTATCAAGTTGCATCCCTATCGAACTTCACCCCGACACTTGAATTTCTTGAAGGAGGAAATAGAGCGTATGTTGACGAACGGATTGATCAAAAAG
Organism: Diversispora epigaea; assembly: GCA_003547095.1. NCBI lineage: Eukaryota > Fungi > Glomeromycota > Glomeromycetes > Diversisporales > Diversisporaceae > Diversispora > Diversispora epigaea. The sequence goes on along the minus strand of PQFF01000083.1, from coordinate 265,440 downwards.
TCGTTTAGCCCCTGGTCTGCACCCACAGTAGTGGTTAGCAAGAAGAATGGGAAGTTCAGGCTTTGCATTGATTACAGAAAGCTGAACGCTGTTACGAAACCTGACGCCTACCCAGTCCCTCGAATAGCTGATATGCTAGATGCTTTAGGACATTCCGCTTTCTTTTCTACCTTGGACCTAGCATCAGGGTTTTGGCAAGTGGAAGTAGCAGCGAAGGATCGCGAAAAGACCGCTTTCACTACCCCATTTGGAATATATGAGTTCCTAGTGATGCCGTTTGGACTTATCAACGCTCCCGCAACATTCCAGAGAGTGATGGATAGAGTTTTCCATGAAGTTGCGTGGAAATTTGTACTCGTATATATAGACGATATCATCATCTATTCGAAAACTCGCGAAGAACATGAAGAGCACCTAAGAGTTGTTTTTACCCTCTTAAGGAATGCAGGTTTAAAGATAAATCTGGAGAAGTGCGACTTTTTCCGAACGAGACTAGCATTTTTAGGCCACATCATAACAATAAAAGGGATAGCTCCTGACCCGGCAAAGATTGAGAAAGTGAAGAGTTATCCTGTCCCAAGAGACAAAACGAATGTCCGAGCCTTCCTGGGACTTGCGTCTTACTATAGAAGATTTGTAAAAGAATTCTCTACTGTCGCGAAACCGTTACATAACCTTACGAAAAGGGACGTCGTGTTCGAATGGAAGCATGAACACCAATCCGCGTTCGACTTGCTGAAGAGTCGTCTAACTTCGGCACCTATAATGACATACCCTGATTTCACGAAACAATTTATACTCGCTACCGATGCATCTGACTGTGGTATTGGAGCTGTGCTCTCACAGAAGGATACGGAGAATCACGAACACCCCGTTGCTTATGCTAGCCGACTGCTGTCCAGTACCGAACAAAACTATACTGTCGTTGAAAGAGAGTGCCTCGCCGCCATTTGGGCTGTACGACATTTCAGGCATTATTTGCATGGTCCCAAGTTTGATTTGTACACTGACAATCTAGCCCTCACATGGTTGAAGAATCGTCCGCAACCGAAAGGAAGGATTGCCCGTTGGATCTTTGAACTATCTGAGTACGATTACGAAATAATTCATAAACAAGGGCGTCTTAACGCCAATGCAGACACTTTATCCCGGATCCAGTACTAAAATTAATAGAG
>PQFF01000083.1:249569-264133 GCA_003547095.1 Diversispora epigaea | reverse complement strand
GAACCCGGAAACTCAGATAAATAGAAGAGGACTTGCGAAACCTTTCGAAAATGGACACGGAAATTTACAATCAAATAACCGAGTACTTAATCAATCACACTTTTCCCCCGAACTGGACAAGCGAGCAACGACGACAATTACGGCAGCAGGCGAATCATTATATCGTACAAGACAATTTATTATTCAAACGTAATAAGGATGATAGCCCATTACGGGTAATATTGAAAAGCAACGTAACAAAATTACTACATAATATGCATAGCGTGCCAAATGCGAGACATTTCGGCATAAAAGCAACAATCGATAAAACGAGAAAGCGATACTTCTGGCCCACCATGGGCATAGACATAAAGAACTACGTAGAATCCTGTGACGCGTGTCAACGACAGGGTAAACCTACGAGAACCGAAGAAATGCGACCCATTAAAGTGGGGCAAGCGTTCGACCGATTAGGGATAGACATCGTGGGACCCTTGAAACTGACGTCCACAAAGAAAAGATACATTATAGTAGCTACGGATTATTTCACGAAATGGCCGGAAGCCAGAGCAATAGAAAAGGCAGATGCGATAACCGTCGCATGGTTCCTGTATGATAAAATAATATGCCGACACGGATGTCCGCGAGAGGTACTGTCAGACAGAGGAGCAGTATTCGTCAGCCAAGTAGTAGCGAACCTAGTAGAGATAATGGAATCCCATCATAGACTTACGTCTGCATACCACCCTCAGAGCAATGGCCTGACAGAGCGGTACAATCAGACCTTATGTAGGGCTTTGGAAAAGTGCGTACAAGAAACAGCATACGATTGGGATGTGTTAATACCTCCGGCACTTTTCGCATATCGGACCATTAGGAATAGGACGACAAAGTACGAACCCTTTTACCTACTCTATGGTTGCGCACCTACACTGCCCATAGAACTCGACATAGTAACGTGGCCAGCCACGGAAATTAACGAAAGACAGTATGAGGACCTAATCAATAGAAGAATCAGTGAAATGGTAGGAGTATTTGCAGACAACAAGATCAAAGCGTCCAAGAACATAAAAGATGCCCAAGCACGACAAAAGAGGGCTTACGATAAAAGAACCCGCATTATGACGTACAGAAACAACGATATGGTACTGGAATATCGATCAGATTTACAAAACGTTTATGGCAACAAGTTCCGGAACAAATGGACAGGGCCTTATTTCATTCATCAAGTTTTGGGAAATGGATCATACATATTAAGGACTAGCAATGGAGAAGTATTGAACCACTGACCTGTACACGGAAATCGCCTAAGGTCTTACAAACAAAGGGGTTTTATCTCACGTGAGATAACAGAGAACAATAGTCGTGCATGAAAGACAAGGATAAAATGCGACATTTCCCGAAACACGACTAAGAACATTTAACATGACCCATCTACAAATCTCCGAAAGCTTTTGTGAATGAGTCAACAGATTACGTGAAGAGTTATTAGAACTATCGAGAGGCGCACAACTTATACTAGATGATACAGGGGCATATCTGGTAACAGAAGGTTACGCAATAAACCTGGGAGGACCCACGGGTGATGAAGTGGTGCAGCAAGAGAACGACATGTTACTCCCATATGTCTTGGATACGATAACCGCACCCGAAGAGGTACATGATCTTACGGAAGCAGTGTTTGATCACGACATAGCCGGGCTGCTCTCTGTAACCACAGATCCAGACAATCCTAACGGACAACGGGTAAACGCTTATAGAAGGCTTGGAGAGTATATTTCTACTTTTCAAGAAATCCGTACGGCTACGTCGATAAAACACGAGTTGCAAGGGTATTCCCATCAGAACGGATCACGGACATACCAGATAGCGCAAAGGTTAAGATCTCTCGCACAAGCAGTCGGAATGCTGCGACCAAAGAATCTCCAACTGGTCACACCTGACTGGATCTACAAGCTTCCGAAACAGGAGTACGAAAGATTACTGAAAATGTGCGGCGAAATGCATCTGCAGTTAATGAGTGGTTTATGGGGTATGAGTGTGGGGTCGCAGGAGCTCCCCCTTGAAGGAGGAAATGTTTGAGGGTGCACGAATTCCACATGAGATGCGCACGGGATTTCGAAATGTTGCGAAGGTCACGGGAGATGACATTAAGATGACAGTGTAACCGGATGAGTGTGTTACCATCTAGATGACAGATTATTCATCTTTGTACGAAGTATTTCATCCTTGTGTGTCATCCTTAAAAATAGAAAAGAACGGGTTTAGACGCGACAACACAGGATGAAGGAAAATAAGTTCGAAAGTGTATAAAATAGACTGGTAATTTAGGATGTGAAAAGGATCGGCCCATTTTTACAATTTTTTATAATTTTAATTTTCTTTTGGTACATTTCGAATAATTACGAAAATCTTTCACCTAAATTGTAATAAAATAATAAATAATCTTTTGGTTCGCAGTTTATAATAAAATTAAATAATAAAGATAGAAACATATTGTTTTGATTTAGCAGCAGAGATAAGACACGCCAAAGCAGTGATATATTTTTGTTGTTACATCTTTGCAATAAGTTTAAAAGTTTCGATATACACCGTAATAATTTGATACGTTTTTAATATTTTTATTTCGTGATAACGGTAATATTGGTGAGAAACGGTTAACAGCCTGTAATACCTCTATTACTAATTTTGTAATTTCTTGAATAAAGTTACTGAATAAAGTTTGAAGCTAAGATTCGGAAGTTTGCGTAGTGAGCTGTAAAAAGATACTTTTACTCCACTTACTCACGTACCTTCAGATCACGCCTGTGTGTGTAGTTGTTTAAAGAATATCTGTAGTACGTGACCGGCGTAATCAGGTTGTAGCCTGACTGAGATAGTACAAGCCTGCGTATTTAGGTAGAGAAACCTAACAGGAACAGACGAAAAGGGGTGTGACGAGAGTTCGATTTAGTGGGACTGATTGACGTAACTTTACTCTTTGTTCTGGGCAGACCGCCACAATACCACCACCTCCAAGTTATGAAGAAGCTATTGCAATTTTTATAAATCCTTCTTCAGTTAGTATAACACCAGCAGCTCAATCCGCCATGAACAAACAACAATCACTGAACAAATTTTCATCCGACACAATGAAACAACTGATAATGATCCAAATCAAATTTCGAATGTATTGAAGATGTTTCTTTTCTTAACCAATTCAATTTGATGTAAATAATTATAATATTGGTGATAGTAGTATAGTAGTAGTTGTAGTAACTATAATTATAATTTACCACCGGAGTATACAGTATCAGATGAAGAATTTGAAACTTCAGATCAAGGTGTTACTTCTCTTAATTCAAAGATAAATAGTGAAGTTGAACTTTTACATAGATTTTCATTGCACATAATGATAAACTTCGAATGGCTATAAAAATTCATGGTATTCTAATCAAAAAATTAATTCTTTAAAAATTTTTCTTAAAATTAGAATTCACTAAAATTTTTGGTTTTTAATTAAAAACAGGTTATTATACAGATTATGAAACCGAAAATTACAGTTATACAGATTCGAATGGACAAACTAAAACTGGTTCTAGAACAAAAGAAGTAGAAGTTACAGATTTTAAATTTACTATCGATCTCTCAAATTATATTATACCTTATGGAAAATTACATATTATACCCAATAAAAAGTATCCAAATATAGATATTATGGGATTTTTGAAAGAATATATTGAAAATAAAAATTTATTAAAGGAAATTGAAATGAGAAAGGTATTTTTATATTATTATATAATAACTATTTATTGAATTAGAATTATCTTAATTATTTTTGAATTCGTTTGTTGAATTAGAATTTAATATTTTTAATTAGATGGCAATTTGGGATTATGATTCTTTAACTAAAGCAATCTCATCCGTTATTCGACAACAAGGATATAATAATAATCTTTGTATAAATTATCCCATACGTAATTATATAGTTAAGTTAAAGTTCAATCAGATCATAAATTTTCTAAATTAATGAAAAGAAAATGGTTTAATATTCTTTGTATAATTTCTTGTCTTTGAATAATTTTTTGGCCTTTAACTTGGTTATATAAGAAATCTTTTAAGGATCAATTAAGAAGTGATTTTCAAATAAATATTAGTCCTAGAGATTGGTTTTAGGCTAATGTACAATGGCGATAATTATTAGATAATTATTTATGTAAACATGTGTCATATATTTTTATATATGTTATTATTTTTAATACCTATTTCCCTATTCTTTCTCATCAAGAATTACTTGTCTTGGATCATCATATACTTTTTTTAAAAAAAATTAAAGAGAACAATGATAAAATATAAATTAAATTATTATAATTAAAATTTTTTACTAACTTCTTTTCTGAATCCTGGAGGTAATTTCTATTTAAATATATATATTATTTGAGTAATGGTAACATCATTTTAAGTATCAAATTTAGGAATTTATAATAAAAGACCATATAAAATTCTTCTTCAGTAGGTGTACTATATTTCATCAATGCATATCCAAATCCTACAAATAATCCACCCGTGACCAGAGTTTTATTATAAGTAAGACCTCTAGACATTCTATTTAATTTCCTTAATCGTTTAATTTATAACTACTGTAATATTAATGATATTAATTATATCTTTTTAAATAACCTTTCTAAAATAATAAAAATCAATATCAATTACTATTCGATAAGTAAAAAATTTCTTGCTAGCATTTAAAATTAAATCATTTTCTAATTTACATGAATCTAAATCTATGGTTAATATAAGATTGCGATTTAAAAACTTCCACTGTGAAGGTTGCAATGAACTAAATTTCTGTATGTAAGATTCAAAGACCCGATACTATTGAAAATAATATGTCTATTTTTTCTTTCCACCCTAAATCCCAAAAAGTTTTGGCTAAATATTCATGTAAGTTTTCACTAAATGAATCCATAACAATAATGTAGTTTTGTGTAGAAGGATTTTTTGAAATTCCATGACAAAAAGCAATAAATTCAGAAAGATCTTAATATGAAAATATTAAAAGACAAATTAATAAATTACAAAATATTAATAACAGTCAACTACCACTCAGCTACATCCGGAATTATATAGAGGCGTTCTAGGACGCTATATATACGAAACGTCCAGAGAACGCACTAGAACGGTGCGTTCTAGTACGCTATATATACGAAACGTTTGGAGAATGCACTAGAATGGTACGTTCTAGTACGCTATATATACGAAACGTTCGGAGAATGTACTAGAACGGTGCGTTCTAGTACACTATATATACGAAGTGTTCGGAGAACGCACTAGAACGGCATATTTAATACGCTATATGAACGTAGGTGGTGTTCGTAGGACGCTATAGATCGGTGTATTTTGGACACACTAGAACGTTTATATTTAATTCCTGATGTATAGAATATCTAGATTCTTTTATTTCTTTCAAAACAGCTCCGAAACCTATAAAATCGTATCTCCAATCCTGTTTGATAAAATTCCATTCATATTTTATTCCATTTTCCATTTCGGCAGTCCACGTTCACCATCTGCTATGTGTTTGTGTTTAATACTTTGAAAATTATCATAAGGTATAAGGTATCCACTGTAACTTACGGTTAATGTTACTTGTTTGAGATTCTTGGATAATTTTATCAATGTTAATATTCCNCGAAACGTTTGGAGAATGCACTAGAATGGTACGTTCTAGTACGCTATATATACGAAACGTTCGGAGAATGTACTAGAACGGTGCGTTCTAGTACACTATATATACGAAGTGTTCGGAGAACGCACTAGAACGGCATATTTAATACGCTATATGAACGTAGGTGGTGTTCGTAGGACGCTATAGATCGGTGTATTTTGGACACACTAGAACGTTTATATTTAATTCCTGATGTATAGAATATCTAGATTCTTTTATTTCTTTCAAAACAGCTCCGAAACCTATAAAATCGTATCTCCAATCCTGTTTGATAAAATTCCATTCATATTTTATTCCATTTTCCATTTCGGCAGTCCACGTTCACCATCTGCTATGTGTTTGTGTTTAATACTTTGAAAATTATCATAAGGTATAAGGTATCCACTGTAACTTACGGTTAATGTTACTTGTTTGAGATTCTTGGATAATTTTATCAATGTTAATATTCCCACTCAACCAAGTTTTAAATTCTTGAATAAAATATTCTTTAGTACACAAAGAACATCTTCCCCATTAAAAAATCGAATTTCGGTGATCAGAATGAACGAAATCTTGTTTTTATATGCATGTGATTTTTTGATTTTTGTTATATTTATTAAAATGCTTTATAAAAATATTTGTAGCAATCATAGTAATAATTACAATATTTTCTCACGACTTCCCAAGAAAATTTATAATAAAATAACAGATTTTACTTTTAATAGCATTAATTATTAAAATTTTCAATTTAATAATTATAATAATCTTAATGTCATGTCATCACCATCATCATTATTATTATATAATAGACAAAAGAATTTATGAAATTTTGCACTTGATTAAAAGATATTAAAACAAAGAAACGAAAAAAAAATTCGACTACCGTAAGAAAAGAAAGAATTTGCATATTAATTGAGAGAAAAAAAATATAATGAGCTTCATAAGTTTCTTCTATAGTATATATGAAATTAATTGATGAGCGTCACAAAGTAACGCCCGATTTTCTGGTTTAACAATATGCAATATTTCCACAACCGATATCCTCTTTTTTTTTCTTTTTCTTTTTATTTTTTTTCTCATAAATTTATTTTTTTATATCTGTAGAAATGTCATATAATGATTTGAATGGTTGAAAATGACATCCAAAACTGGTGTTTCAACAGGATAATTCATCGATCAATACTGTAAAAAAAAAAAATGGTAAAATTGTTTGAGAACTCAAGACTACTTTGAGTGAGGAGTGATCAAAATTAAATTTATCAATTCTTAGGAAGGTTGTGGACTCAATTCTGCCGAGAAATAGCATTGGATACAAAGGGGGCCAACAAAGTATCAGTTAATTATAAAAAAAACTTTATATGCATAATATAGAAATAGAATAAATCATGCGAATTTTATAAAATAAAAATCGGGTGCTACTTTTCGACTCGCACGTGCGACTTTATTTTTTTATTATAAAGATAAAATATATCTGTATTTTGAGAGTCATGTTGCATCATGTATGTGATTTTTTTTGAAAGACGAAAAAGGAAAAAATTTTTTAGCAATTAGAAAAATTAAGTACATACACTCCCCTAGCAAAAGTATTTGTGGAATAATAAAATTTGAAAATAATTGCTAAAATTAAAAAGGTAATTGTGAGACAATGAGTGATCTAAAACGTACAAACTTTTTTTTATTAGATTCCCCTAAACTAAGGCTATCATATAATATCTTTTGTGATAAAATTGAACATCTGTACATGGAGATATTACGCTTCAAATAAAATTGACAAAAAATAATAAATTTATTCTTAGATCTATACCTATACCGCATTCGATGGGTATTAAAGATAGATACCAACTATCTTATATGAAATTGTAGCCAGAAATGATATCTACAACTTTAATTATTGACGTTTTTCTCGGTACCTAATAAAAATTTTGACTTCAATTAGACGTGAATAAAAACGACCGAAATTTAATAAAATTTTAAAAAAATAAAAAAAATTCGAAAATAATTGTGACGATTGTTTATACGTGAAAAACTTGATTATTTATTAATGCAACAATAAATGTGCTTTTAAGTTACCTTGAAGCCTGAAATATGAAACATCTTTTATAAAAATTTCAGCCTTATATATTGAAAATTGAGAGAATAATTTGCGATTAAACTTTAGAGTATAATTTTGAAACATCCGATATTCAACTATTAATATTAAACTCAATTCTCAGTTTAAAAATCTGAAATTTTTACAATAGATGCTCCACATGTTAAACTTTAACTGTACTTAGTACCATTTTTATTGTTGTGTTGATGGATAAGGATGTTTTTATATGTGATTCCGATTGGTAATTATTTTCGGATTTTTTTTTGATTTTTTAAAATGATCAACATGGATTTGAAGTATTTGAGAAATTGATAAAATTCGGAAATGATTAACAAAAGTTGTAACATATAAAAGTTAGGTTTTTAATAATAAAATATAAAAAATGCTTATAAGTAACCTTAAAGAATAAGACAAAATACATATAATATATAAATTTTATATCTATCTAATTTCAAATAAAGGAATAATCGTCATTCAAAGTAAAGTTTTTAAAAAATTGATTCTAAAAAACTAATCCATCCTGATTTTTTGAACCACTTTTATAATTATATTTGGGCCTCTAAGTAAACAGATTTAGTACATTCTAAATTATATATATTCAATGTTTTATATTCTTTTATTACATATTAATTAAATAATTTGAAAAAATAAAAAATATTATAAAATTAAATTTTCTTATGGTTTTATTGTAAAATAGATATGAAATTTTCTTTAAATATTAGCAAAAGATAATATTAATTCAATAATTTATTGGATTTCCTTTATTTTCAATTACACCTTTAATTCTTTGTGGCATACTATCAATTAATTTAATTAAAAAATTGGTATCCAAATTATCCCATTCTTCTTGTAATATTTTAATTAATTCTGTCTTGTTTTTTGGTTTTTGCTCATGTTTTCTTATTTTTCTATCTAATTCAGACCATAAATTTTCAATTGGATTTAAATCAGGACTTTGTGCAGGCCAAATTAGGCTATTAATTGATTTTGATTCTTTCCATTCTTTGACTTTTTTTGCAGTATGACAGGGGGCATTATCATCTTGATAAATATAATCAAAACCAATTTCATTCAAAAAAGATAAAAGATATTGATTAAGTAATTCTATATATTTTGTACCATTAATGCTACCTTCAACTACAACTAAAGGCCCTTTGTTATATTTTGTAAAAAACCCCCAAACCATAACACCATCTGAATGTTTGACAGTAGGCTGTAAACAATCTTTATGATATTTTTCATCTTTTGTACGCCACACCCATTTTTGAGAATCATTTTTGAATATTTCAAAACGTGATTCATCACTAAAAATAATTTTTTCCCATTCATCATTCCAGTTTTTTCTTTCTTTACACCAATTTAATCTTTTTTTTGAATTTGATTCTGAAATTAATGGTTTTTTCTTAGCTACTCTTCCATAGTATCCTGACTCATGTAAAACACGCCTTACAGTATCAGTACTAACTGTTATTTCTAAAGAACTATTAAATTTATCAGTTAATTCTATAATTGAATCTGCTCTGTTGTCTTTAACAATTCTTACTAATTGTCTTTTATCAGTTTCAGTTAGTACTGTAGGTCTTCCAGTTCTAGGGGCATTGGAAGTGGTACCATTTACTTTATATTTTTTAATTATATAAGCAACTGTTGATTCTGGATGTCCCAGAATTCTAGAAATATCACTATTGCTGTGGTTTCCTTTCCAAAGACCAATAATTTCACCTTTATCAAAATNTTAATTAAATAATTTGAAAAAATAAAAAATATTATAAAATTAAATTTTCTCATGGTTTTATTGTAAAATAGATATGAAATTTTCTTTAAATATTAGCAAAAGATAATATTAATTCAATAATTTATTGGATTTCCTTTATTTTCAATTACACCTTTAATTCTTTGTGGCATACTATCAATTAATTTAATTAAAAAATTGGTATCCAAATTATCCCATTCTTCTTGTAATATTTTAATTAATTCTGTCTTGTTTTTTGGTTTTTGCTCATGTTTTCTTATTTTTCTATCTAATTCAGACCATAAATTTTCAATTGGATTTAAATCAGGACTTTGTGCAGGCCAAATTAGGCTATTAATTGATTTTGATTCTTTCCATTCTTTGACTTTTTTTGCAGTATGACAGGGAGCATTATCATCTTGATAAATATAATCAAAACCAATTTCATTCAAAAAAGATAAAAGATATTGATTAAGTAATTCTATATATTTTGTACCATTAATGCTACCTTCAACTACAACTAAAGGCCCTTTGTTATATTTTGTAAAAAACCCCCAAACCATAACACCATCTGAATGTTTGACAGTAGGCTGTAAACAATCTTTATGATATTTTTCATCTTTTGTACGCCACACCCATTTTTGAGAATCATTTTTGAATATTTCAAAACGTGATTCATCACTAAAAATAATTTTTTCCCATTCATCATTCCAGTTTTTTCTTTCTTTACACCAATTTAATCTTTTTTTTGAATTTGATTCTGAAATTAATGGTTTTTTCTTAGCTACTCTTCCATAGTATCCTGACTCATGTAAAACACGCCTTACAGTATCAGTACTAACTGTTATTTCTAAAGAGCTATTAAATTTATCAGTTAATTCTATAATTGAATCTGCTCTGTTGTCTTTAACAATTCTTACTAATTGTCTTTTAACAGTTTCAGTTAGTACTGTAGGTCTTCCAGTTCTAGGGGCATTGGAAGTGGTACCATTTACTTTATATTTTTTAATTATATAAGCAACTGTTGATTCTGGATGTCCCAGAATTCTAGAAATATCACTATTGCTGTGGTTTCCTTTCCAAAGACCAATAATTTCACCTTTATCAAAATTAGTTAATTCTCTAAGTTTTGGCATTTTTAATTTAAAATTAATTAATAATTAGTAAATATTATAAATTATTAATACAATAATAACAATAAAATGAAATTATTTCACAATCAAGTTTATTTAATTTAATTATTTTTGTGGTATATATAATTTTATAATTTTGTCAAAGATCAACAATTTAATGCACATTAAATTTCTCAATAAATATTTAACCAAAAAATACAAAATTTAAACATATTAATATATATTTAATGACCTTCCAAATCTGTTTACTTTGTAGTCCAAATATAGTTATGAAAGTGGTTCAAAAAATCGGAATGGGTCAATTTTTTAGCATAAATTTCTTAAAAATTTTACTTTTATTTGAATGTCGATTATTCTTTCATTTAGAGTTAGATAGATATGAAATTTATATATTATGTGTATTTTGTCTTATTCTTTAAGGTTACTTATAAGCATTTTTTATATTTTATTGGTAAAAACCTAACTTTAATATGTTACAACTTTTGTCAATCATTTCCGAATTTTATCAATTTCTCAAATACTTCAAATCCATGTTGATCATTTTAAAAAATCAAAAAAAAATCCGAAAATAATTACCAATCGGAATCACATATAAAAACATCCTTATCCACCAACACAATAAAAATGGTACTAAGTACAGTTAAAGTTTAACATGTGGAGCATCTATTGTAAAAATTTCAGATTTTTAAACTGAGAATTGAGTTTAATATTAATAGTTGAATATCGGATGTTTCAAAATTATACTCTAAAGTTTAATCACGAATTATTCTCTCAATTTTCAATATATAAGGCTGAAATTTTTATAAAAGATGTTTCATATTTCAGGCTTCAAGGTAACTTAAAAGCACATTTATTGTTGCATTAATAAATAATCAAGTTTTTCACGTATAAACAATCGTCACAATTATTTTCGAATTTTTTTTATTTTTTTAAAATTTTATTAAATTTCGGTCGTTTTTATTCACGTCTAATTGAAGTCAAAATTTTTATTAGGTACCGAGAAAAACGTCAATAATTAAAGTTGTAGATATCATTTCTGGCTACAATTTCATATAAGATAGTTGGTATCTATCTTTAATACCCATCGAATGCAGTATAGGTATAGATCTAAGAATAAATTTATTATTTTTTGTCAATTTTATTTGAAGCGTAATATCTCCATGTACAGATGTTCAATTTTATCACAAAAGATATTATATGATAGCCTTAGTTTAGGGGAATCTAATAAAAAAAAGTTTGTACGTTTTAGATCACTCATTGTCTCACAATTACCTTTTTAATTTTAGCAATTATTTTCAAATTTTATCATTCCACAAATACTTTTGCTAGGGGAGTGTATTAATAAAAGTGTAATGGTACTGTGGCAAAGTAAATTGGTAATCAGGTGAAATGTCACGGGGGATAACATTTCGTAACACTAGATGAACTTTCAGGTGATTGTCATCCTTGTACGAGGATGAAGGATGAGAAATGCTGTACAAGGATAAAGGATATCGTGCGAGGATGAAGGATGGCGCACAAAGGATGAAGTATGAAGTACAAAGATGAAGTGTAAACAAAAGAGAAAGTATAAATACGACTGTTGTTGGAAGTGAGAAGTTAGTTAGAGATAGATATACTTTAATAACACAGTTAGAAATAATTCAGAATAGTTCGAAATACTTTAATAAATATTATATAGAAAAGTAAACTTCATTCAGGAACAGGAAAGATACGTCACGCTGTAATATTTCTGTNATACAATAATAACAATAAAATGAAATTATTTCACAATCAAGTTTATTTAATTTAATTATTTTTGTGGTATATATAATTTTATAATTTTGTCAAAGATCAACAATTTAATGCACATTAAATTTCTCAATAAATATTTAACCAAAAAATACAAAATTTAAACATATTAATATATATTTAATGACCTTCCAAATCTGTTTACTTTGTAGTCCAAATATAGTTATGAAAGTGGTTCAAAAAATCGGAATGGGTCAATTTTTTAGCATAAATTTCTTAAAAATTTTACTTTTATTTGAATGTCGATTATTCTTTCATTTAGAGTTAGATAGATATGAAATTTATATATTATGTGTATTTTGTCTTATTCTTTAAGGTTACTTATAAGCATTTTTTATATTTTATTGGTAAAAACCTAACTTTAATATGTTACAACTTTTGTCAATCATTTCCGAATTTTATCAATTTCTCAAATACTTCAAATCCATGTTGATCATTTTAAAAAATCAAAAAAAAATCCGAAAATAATTACCAATCGGAATCACATATAAAAACATCCTTATCCACCAACACAATAAAAATGGTACTAAGTACAGTTAAAGTTTAACATGTGGAGCATCTATTGTAAAAATTTCAGATTTTTAAACTGAGAATTGAGTTTAATATTAATAGTTGAATATCGGATGTTTCAAAATTATACTCTAAAGTTTAATCACGAATTATTCTCTCAATTTTCAATATATAAGGCTGAAATTTTTATAAAAGATGTTTCATATTTCAGGCTTCAAGGTAACTTAAAAGCACATTTATTGTTGCATTAATAAATAATCAAGTTTTTCACGTATAAACAATCGTCACAATTATTTTCGAATTTTTTTTATTTTTTTAAAATTTTATTAAATTTCGGTCGTTTTTATTCACGTCTAATTGAAGTCAAAATTTTTATTAGGTACCGAGAAAAACGTCAATAATTAAAGTTGTAGATATCATTTCTGGCTACAATTTCATATAAGATAGTTGGTATCTATCTTTAATACCCATCGAATGCAGTATAGGTATAGATCTAAGAATAAATTTATTATTTTTTGTCAATTTTATTTGAAGCGTAATATCTCCATGTACAGATGTTCAATTTTATCACAAAAGATATTATATGATAGCCTTAGTTTAGGGGAATCTAATAAAAAAAAGTTTGTACGTTTTAGATCACTCATTGTCTCACAATTACCTTTTTAATTTTAGCAATTATTTTCAAATTTTATCATTCCACAAATACTTTTGCTAGGGGAGTGTATTAATAAAAGTGTAATGGTACTGTGGCAAAGTAAATTGGTAATCAGGTGAAATGTCACGGGGGATAACATTTCGTAACACTAGATGAACTTTCAGGTGATTGTCATCCTTGTACGAGGATGAAGGATGAGAAATGCTGTACAAGGATAAAGGATATCGTGCGAGGATGAAGGATGGCGCACAAAGGATGAAGTATGAAGTACAAAGATGAAGTGTAAACAAAAGAGAAAGTATAAATACGACTGTTGTTGGAAGTGAGAAGTTAGTTAGAGATAGATATACTTTAATAACACAGTTAGAAATAATTCAGAATAGTTCGAAATACTTTAATAAATATTATATAGAAAAGTAAACTTCATTCAGGAACAGGAAAGATACGTCACGCTGTAATATTTCTGTTGTTAAATGATACTTTACTTTTAAAACTTTATATTTTATATTTTAATAAACTTATATTTTGTGTCGTAATATTGCGAAATATTATTAAATATTGTTTGATACTGCGTTACTACTTTTACTCCACCTTACTCACTGTGGCTTCATGATTAATTGATTATTATTTGATTATTATTATTATTTATTATATATTTATTATCTGTTTCGAGATAGGCAAGTTTAGATCAACTGATTGCTTGACCTACTGGCAGATAGAGCGTATTATTATTTGTTTGTGTGATGCAAACTGTGAGACTGATTTGAGAAATTGTTCGAAATACTCTGCACTCCTGTGACAGAATTTGGTGCCTTCTGTGAGCTGGCATAAAGTATCCAACGCAGTAACTGATAATATTGGCACATCCGTTTCACAAATTTTATATTCTTTAATTAATTTAGTAAAATACTCATTATATTTTTATTTTTGGGAAAGGATAATCAAAGAAATTTTTAACATTACGAAGTAATTCAAAAATATATAATTTA
>PQFF01000083.1:129840-240649 GCA_003547095.1 Diversispora epigaea | reverse complement strand
CAGAAGCTAGAGCTATTGAAAAAGCAGATGCGAAAACTATCGCTTGGTTTCTATATGATGAAATTATATGTAGGCATAGTTGCCCAAGAGAAATATTATCTGATAGAGGAGCAGTATTTGTTAGCCAAATAGTAACCAACCTAATAGAGATAATGGGAACACACCGAAGACTTACGTCTGCTTACCACCCTCAAAGTAATGGACTAACAGAACGGTATAATCAAACGCTCTGTCAAACTTTAAAGAAATGTGTAAAGGAAACAACGCAAGAATGGGATACACTGATAGCTTCGGCACTTTTCGCGTACCGAACAACTAAAAATAGAACAACAAAGTATGAGCCATTTTATTTACTATATGGGCGAGCCCCTACACTACCCATAGAGCTTGATATTATTACTTGGCCAGTTGAAGAAATTGATGAAAAACAATTTAAAGAAATGATCCACAAAAGAACTGGAGAAGTTGCAGGAATATTAGGAATATTCGAAGATAACCGAATTCAAGCATCTAAGAACATTAAGGATGCACAAAAACGGCAAAAGATAACCCATGATAGGAAAATTCGAACGATGACATACAAGACAGGAGATATGGTGTTAGAATACAGATCCGATTTACAGAATGTTCATGGCGATAAGTTTCGAGACAAATGGTCTGGTCCTTTCTTTATTCATAGAGTTCTTGGTAATGGCTCCTACATATTAAGAACCAATAGTGGAGAAGTTCTCAATAGTCGACCTGTACATGGCAATCGATTGAAATCGTATAAACAAAGGGGTTATCATCCCACGTGAGATGACGAGTAAACAATAGACTTGTTAAAAGAATTCGTAAGATTGCGAAAAGTCCTGAAAAATTTTGCCAAAAACTTTTTTTTTACTATGAATAATATTCCAATTTCAGACAGTTTACGAAAGAGAGTTCACGAATTACGAAGAGAATTTCCGCAAATTTTAGGAGAAGCCCAGGTCATCATAGACAATACTGGTGCATATTTGGTAACAGGAAGTACTGTAATAGAAATTGATCAACCCACGAACAATGAAATTACTACGCAATATGACGATATGTTAACAATGTACGCGGTAGATATTTTTACAGCTTTAGAAGAACAGGATCGGGTTATTGATCTTGACTTAGACGAACTTCTACGAATAGCGACGGATATGCATGGAACAAATGGTCAAAGAATGAATGCATATAAGAAACTTGGTGATTATTTACAAGATGCTCAATTAGGAAGTACTGTGACAGTACTAAAAAGAGAATTACATGAACGATCCCACCAAAACGGAGCACGAATCCACCAAATAGCGACACGAATACGATCATTATTTCAAGTAATAGGGACGCCGTACGCCAGAAACTTTCGAAATGTTACGCCGGACTGGATCTATAAACTGCCAAAATCAGAGTTCGAAAGGTTTCTGCAGCTTTGTGAAACAATGGGTACACAATTAATGGAAGACCTTTTGGAAATAGGTGTTGGGTCGCAGGAGCTCCCCTTTTGAAGGAGGAAATGTTTGTGGCAAAGTAAATTGGTAATCAGGTGAAATGTCACGGGGGATAACATTTCGTAACACTAGATGAACTTTCAGGTGATTGTCATCCTTGTACGAGGATGAAGGATGAGAAATGCTGTACAAGGATGAAGGATATCGTGCGAGGATGAAGGATGGTGCACAAAGGATGAAGTATGAAGTACAAAGATGAAGTGTAAACAAAAGAGAAAGTATAAATACGACTGTTGTCGGAAGTGAGAAGTTAGTTAGAGATAGATATACTTTAATAACACAGTTAGAAATAATTCAGAATAGTTCGAAATACTTTAATAAATATTATATAGAAAAGTAAACTTCATTCAGGAACAGGAAAGATACGTCACGCTGTAATATTTCTGTTGTTAAATGATACTTTACTTTTAAAACTTTATATTTTATATTTTAATAAACTTATATTTTGTGTCGTAATATTGCGAAATATTATTAAATATTGTTTGATACTGCGTTACTACTTTTACTCCACCTTACTCACTGTGGCTTCATGATTAATTGATTATTATTTGATTATTATTATTATTTATTATATATTTATTATCTGTTTCGAGATAGGCAAGTTTAGATCAACTGATTGCTTGACCTACTGGCAGATAGAGCGTATTATTATTTGTTTGTGTGATGCAAACTGTGAGACTGATTTGAGAAATTGTTCGAAATACTCTGCACTCCTGTGACAGNGGAAGTGAGAAGTTAGTTAGAGATAGATATACTTTAATAACACAGTTAGAAATAATTCAGAATAGTTCGAAATACTTTAATAAATATTATATAGAAAAGTAAACTTCATTCAGGAACAGGAAAGATACGTCACGCTGTAATATTTCTGTTGTTAAATGATACTTTACTTTTAAAACTTTATATTTTATATTTTAATAAACTTATATTTTGTGTCGTAATATTGCGAAATATTATTAAATATTGTTTGATACTGCGTTACTACTTTTACTCCACCTTACTCACTGTGGCTTCATGATTAATTGATTATTATTTGATTATTATTATTATTTATTATATATTTATTATCTGTTTCGAGATAGGCAAGTTTAGATCAACTGATTGCTTGACCTACTGGCAGATAGAGCGTATTATTATTTGTTTGTGTGATGCAAACTGTGAGACTGATTTGAGAAATTGTTCGAAATACTCTGCACTCCTGTGACAGTACATCAGGAAATTTAATAAGCCGTGATATTACGTAAATATAATATTACATAAATATGCATAAATCTAATATTACGGCTTTACGGCTTATTATATTTCCCAATACTATGTTTGACAAAATCAAATTTAATAATATTACCTTATAAGAACGGTGCGGATTTATCAATAAAGAAATTGTACAAACGGAGGTTTTTCCGCCTATCGCGCAGTTTTGAAGTTTTAAAATAATAAAAAATGTCTTTTAAATTTTTTGATAAACTATCTCAAGATTTTTCAGAACTTCTTAATGACAAAAAAGAATATAATGTCGTAATCGAAGTTGATAAAGAAGGAAATATGAAATCGTTTACTGCACATTCAGTTGTCTTACGTTATCGTTCATCCTAATTCGATAAAGAATTGGAGAACACTACCACAAATGAAAATAATATCAAAACTATTATTAAATCAAATATTTCTGCTCAAACATTTGAAATTATTCTTAAGTAAGTTAAAAAATTATTTATTACATTAAATTTAAGTTAATCATATTGTAACTCGCCATTAATAAAATAAATATATTTTATAGATATATATATGGTGGGATCGTTAATATTGAAAACACGGATACCAAAACCATTTATGAATTAATGGTCAAAGCCAATGAATTAGAACTTAAAGAACTATCAACAAAATTAGAAAGTTACCTTATTGAATCTAAAGCTTCTTGGTTAAAAACTCATTTTTCCTTTGTTATGCTCAATATTTGATAGTGATAAATTTAAAGATTTGAAAAAATTTTATAACGATATTATTGTAAAATATCCGAATTTGATTTTTGACTCAGAAGATTTCACTTCACTTCAAGAAACAGCTTTGATTTCTATTTTGGAAAGAGATGACTTGAATGTCAAAGAAATCAAAATTTGGGATTACGTTATAAAATGGGGAATTGCGCAAAATCCCACTTTACCTACAAATTTAGATGAATGGTCGAATGAAAATTTCAAGGAATTGAAAATAACTCTACAACAATGTTCACTGCTTATTCGATATTTTCATATCTCTAGTGAAGATATTTGGGAGAAAGTAAAGCCTTACAAGAAAATCCTTGAAGAACGGCTATGGAATGACATAATTCGGCATAATATGTCCCCAAATAAACCCGTTAATTCTGTTGTTTTACCAGCGAGAATCATTTCCAAACCAGAATTGCCTTCAAGAACTTCTGAATTGCCACCAGGAGTAAATGAACCATTCTCAACTATAATCAAAATAGAACATGTCGCAGAAATTTCATCATGGATTGATCGAAAAGTTCTTACTTCATCATTTTATTCTTTGACAAATATTCCTTATGAATTTCAATTAATTCTTCGAGGAAGTAGAGATGGTTTTCAACCCCAGACATTTTGGAACATGTGTCACAAGCATGCTGGTACGATTGTGGTTGCAAAAGTTTCAGGAACTGATGAAATAGTTGGTGGTTATAATCCTTTAGCTTGGAATAGTTCAAAAGGATGTAGTAAAATGAAAACAAATGATAGTTTCATTTTTTCATTGAAAAATGGTACCATACCAAAATCAATTCTCAGCCGAGTTATAAATAGCAATGAAGCTCTATACTACTCTAGTGAACAGAATACTTGTGGTCCACATTTTGGTTGCAATGAATTTGTGATGCGATCAAATGTTTCCGATTTTACTCAAGACAAAAAATGTTGGTGTTTTCCTTTTAAAATTCATTATGAAAAACCTATTAAAAAAACTTTTGATTTTTTTCTATTTTAGATTATGAAGTATTTAAGATTGTCAAAAAACAAAATCCAAACTGAACAATTCGATAATATAATCTCATTATTTACTATAATTAATCAAAATCTATTTATTAAATAAATTAAAACTATATTTACTTAAAATTGAAATTGACACTACCACTATGAATATGTGATTTAGTTCTACGCTACATTCTTATTTAACCTTTATGATATAATAAATTTCCGAATTTTTTGGAAAATATTATAATTATGATTATTGTGATGGTTACGTTCCAAATATTTTTATACAAAAAAAATCACACGCATATAAAAACGTAAACGGCGATTAATTATTTATATATATTGCCATCTGATCATCCGGTATAATTCCTAATCGATTTAAATTTTCGATTTGCTGTACATAAAAAAATAATTATCTTCCTTCACAAATTTCATATCAAAAATTATATAATACTGATTTTTATTATAAAAGAATAAAATCAAGAATTTGGTAAAAGAATCTGGTGATGGCAAAGTCGGCTATGCTATCATTCCATTGCATCCGATGCCCACATTCAATTCGAACAAAAAAAGAGAATTGAGAAAATTGGCAGTACTTAAAATCATGACGAAATCAATAGTTTAAATAACCAAGCTCAACATCAACAACAAAAACTATCATCAATAGCAACAGCAACAATCATCAAGAATTGCATGTTTCCTGTAGAATTTATTTTGAAGGTCATGTTGGCATCACGTATGTGGACTTTGTGATTTTTTAGCAAGACGAAAAAGGAAAAAAAGGTCAAAATTTTAATTATTTTAACATTAGAATCAAACAATATTTACAAATAGATAAGTATGTTTAATAATAATACAATAAATTATAATAATAAGAATGATGCGGATTTGTGTACAAAAAATTGTACACAGATTGGGCTATAAGGTATATATTTTAATATTTTTTTTATAAGTTTTTTTTTAATATTTTCTTTTCTTCCTTGGGATATGTTCGATAGATAATATATGAGCGAATTATTGAAGAATTAGTCGATAAGTATTGTATTGTACATTTTATAAATACTTTTACAAAAGGATCCGTTGCTTTGATATTTTTAAGTGTTTCATAATAAAATTCATTGGGAAGTATTGAGAAAATATCATCATCATGATTATTTCGATTATTTAATAATTACAATAAAAGAAAAATCAATGTAACTACTCTTTACTTACATACTTTTTGTAAATATAAAAATTGTCATCTGGCAAAATTTTCAAACTACAAAAAAAAAAGAATTATTATTTTTCTTCATAAATTTTTCATCGAAAATTTATAATATTAGTTTATTAAAAGAAAAAAGATGAATAAAAATTATTGATTTGACGAAGTCTTCCTTGCATCCTAATGATTTCATTTAATTCGAAGAAAAAGAGAATTAAGAAAATTGCGTACTTAAAATCTTAACGAAATAGTTTAAATAATCAAGCTCAACAACAACAACAACAACAACAGAATTACATTATGAGTGTCATGCTGGCATCACGTATGTGGGCTTTTTAATATTTTTTTTAGCAAGAAAAAAAGAAAATATATGTTTAATATGATTTAGTAGTAGTACTAAAAAATATGATAATTTGTAAATAAAAATTTATTCTTATTTAGATAACAATTCAGTTATAAATAATATTTTATGAAGAGTTTTTATCTTAGAAACATTTTATATATGAATATGACATAAATATTCACTAACTCTTTTATTAATGTAAAAAAATAATAACTTAGAAATAAGAAAATAGTCACAATGGTGTCATTTTAAAAATTAGGATAGTATATAATTTTGTTACTAAATCTTACTCGGCTGAGAATTGAATTTGGAATATTACCATTTTTAATGAAAAAATGAAAATATCATGAATATTCGACATGTAGTATTTTCAACCAATGATAAATCACCATTCTCATTTCTAAATATCTTGATTCAAGATTTAAACATAATCTATGAAATGATGAATCAGTAGGAATTTCTTTCTGCTGGAAGTACGCATGCACGGTACATCTATTAATTTGATTGATTAAATTATGATAAATTATTCGAAATATAATAAATTATTAAGTATTAATTAATAATTTAAACCGAGAACACTTCTTTTTTGCCTTCTTTAGTGGTTCATTTTTGAGCCCCTAGCGTACGAAACCATACTCTTTCAATTTTTTTTATTCGATATTACACAGTGGATTAATTATATACATCATAAATAATATTATTATAATTATTTACTGCTAACACTAACAATTCAGATATAATATATATACAAAATATGTACAAAATTTGAATAGATATGTATATATTTTTTTATTGTTTACTCATAATAAGTGAAAAGATAAATGTCATCTGATATATGACCATAATGAGTTAATGCAATTTAAAAATTATACTTCTCTGTAGACTAATATACGGTGCAGCACCATTCCAAAAAATTTATTTAAAATTTTCAACTAAATGTAATGATTATCATGAAATAATTATAAATGGTTTTAAATTTGGTGCAAGTACATCATTTATTTTATTTAGTATATACAAATTTTCCAACCCTGATTACAGTGAGTGCCATGGGAAATGTTGTGCAAGGATTACAGAAGATTACAAATGTCATGGGGATAATTGTAAAATGACAGTGACACCTGGGTGAGTGTGCTACCATTAAGGTTGCCTGCCAAAACCTATTTTGCATTTTGGAAAAAGGTAAAACCTAGGTTTTGCCAATTTTTCTATTATAATTCTAATAAGTTTAACCATTTTCAGAGGTTAATTAGTAAATTTTATAAGTTTCATCTTTTGCAGGTTTAATCAAATTTTTTAATAAGGTTTTGTACAAGTTTACCTTTCATCATTTTGTTGATTGTTAAATCCTAGGGGTTTCAATTAGAAACCTTAGCTACCATCCAGGATAACAAATTATTCATCCTTGTATATTATCTTTCATCCTTGTGTGTCATCCTTTGAAAAACAATTTAAGTGTGTTTGACATGACAACAAAAGATAGAGGAAAATATTTCAAAAAGATATAAAATAGCAAGTAGTTTTAGGCGGAATAAGAAGAGAGGTGGATCAGCAAAAATTAATAATTTCATAAAATTCTGATAATCCTTTAGCAATTTTCAGTGATCTACAAATATTTTGAACATTTTTATAACATTTCTTTTATTTTCTTGTAATAATTAAATAATAAATATAATAATTTTGTATTAAACTAGAGGAATAGTAATAGGGATAGACATTCTTCACATGATAATATTTCTATTACTAAACCTTAAATTTGTTTCATAATAAAGGGATAATAGGAGTAGACATTCTACACATAATAATATTTCTATTACCAGGATTTTGTATTAAATTTTGATAAACTGTTTTAATATCTTGTATAAAGTTACTGAATAAAATTGATTTAGTTTTGAAAGTTTGCATATCAGTCTGTAAAGATACTTTTGCTCTACTTGCTCATGTACCTTCAGATCACACCAGTGTGTATAGTTGTTTAAGTTTATTAAGTTTATTTGTATTAGTTTTTGACATACTGCTTTATTTTAACAGTGGAAAGAGTATTTTGCTATCTGCTGCATTTAGGCAAGTGATGTGCTGCTTGATTCTAACATTAGAAAGAGTTATTTGCAATAGATATTTACTGTGTTTAGGCAAGTGACATACTGCCTGTTCCCAACAGTAGAGTGTGTTAGTTTTAGTAAAAAGGTGTGACAAGAAATTGGAATTAGTGAGACTGATTGCAGTAACTTTATATTTTGTTCTGTGCCAACCATGCCAACAGTATATAAGATAATGAAGGGTTGTACAATAGAAATCTGGTGATTTTTTTTATTTATAATTTTATTTTTAATGTAAATTTTGTTTGAATTAAGAAAGTGGTGCAATGTAAACAATTTCCTTTTCAAAAAAATAATTTCCTAATATAGCATTCCTACACCAGCCATTTTTCTAATATTTCTAATTTTAATTCTAAATTCTAATTAGAGGTAGAAATAGGAGGAAAATAGTTTACCTCAACAAATGGAGGTTGATTAAATAATTTTTTTTCTTTGTCAAACAAAAAAAAACAACAAATCATGAGATAAGAAGCATGAGAATCATTAAAATAAAAAATAATAATAAATAAAATTTTTATTGTAAATAAATAATAAATAAATAATAAATGTGAGAGTAAATAATAAGTGTAGGGCTCATTATTACTAAATAAACAAAAAAAAATGAGGTGAGGATTATTGAACAACAAAAAAAAGTTTTTTTTTTTGTCTAAAAGTCAATTTTTTTCAACAAAAAAAATTTTTGTTTTTCATCTAAAAAAAAAAAAAATTAATCCTCTCCATCTAAAAAAATGTCATAATTTAAACACAATTTGTTATATTGACCAATACACCTACACTGAAAAATTTACAAAAACAAACTTAATGGTGAATGCTGTTGGTATTTCTTTTTTTTTCACATANAGCCATTTTTCTAATATTTCTAATTTTAATTCTAAATTCTAATTAGAGGTAGAAATAGGAGGAAAATAGTTTACCTCAACAAATGGAGGTTGATTAAATAATTTTTTTTCTTTGTCAAACAAAAAAAAACAACAAATCATGAGATAAGAAGCATGAGAATCATTAAAATAAAAAATAATAATAAATAAAATTTTTATTGTAAATAAATAATAAATAAATAATAAATGTGAGAGTAAATAATAAGTGTAGGGCTCATTATTACTAAATAAACAAAAAAAAATGAGGTGAGGATTATTGAACAACAAAAAAAAGTTTTTTTTTTTGTCTAAAAGTCAATTTTTTTCAACAAAAAAAATTTTTGTTTTTCATCTAAAAAAAAAAAAAATTAATCCTCTCCATCTAAAAAAATGTCATAATTTAAACACAATTTGTTATATTGACCAATACACCTACACTGAAAAATTTACAAAAACAAACTTAATGGTGAATGCTGTTGGTATTTCTTTTTTTTTCACATAATTAATAAATAATTGTGTTGTTTATTTCATTTTTTTATTACACAATTTATCATTTATCAAAAAATAATTTTAATAGTAATATACATTGTTTGGAAAAAAAATAATTGTAGTAGTGATATTGTTATTTCACAGACAATTTCTTAATAAATTTCATAACTAATTATATACACCTAAGTTCAAAGAAATTACCTTTTAAACTTAGTTGCTCAATAAGATTTGTAATAATAACAAAAATTAATGAAACTTGAATTTAAACTAGAAAAAAAAAACAATAATATAAAAATACACGACTTACAAAAGTTATCCCGGAGAAATAATTTTTTTTTTAAATTTTGATAAATATCATTTTTATTTAATAATAATGAAAAAAGAAGTAAAATAAAATCTGTGGTTCGAATATTTATTATTTATCGTTTATTACTATTTATTTATTTATTTTTTAAAATTTTTTTTTAATATAAGCCGATTATTTTTATTTATTTATCATCCACCTTTGCAAAATATACATACCTATATCATTATCGTAACAATTTTTGTCAGTTATCCCGGAGAAATAAAATATAAACGAGATTCAAATTTTTTTTTTTTGATTAATTTTATTCATTTTTTCATTTTTCTTTGAATTATTAAATATAAGGTCATATGAATTAAATAAAATAACTCAAATCTTTATTATTTATTCATATTAATAAATAATACAACCAATCATTTGTATAAATCTTAATCTCTTAATCAATATATTTAAACATTACATTAAAGTTTATTTAAACCCTTTTATTTTAATTTAATTTTATTTGGACACTAATAAATTACATAATCAATAATATGTATGAATTTTAATTACACGGCGGCGACTACGAAAATATCGGCAAATCATGTACAGTTTTCACTCATTGGATGATTTGTGGCCAGTAGTATAAACCGGTTATACACAAACATGTTTTAGAGATATTGTTATTAGACCTATCAAATATATTTATTTAACGATTTGTAATGATTTTTTATCATGATTATACTATAGGAAAACATTATTCATTTTTGGTTAGAAGATCACTTCATGTTGAATGATTGTATATATTTTTAGATGTGATTTAGAACATGCAAATATGGGCGAACAATAAATACTTTATTAATATATGATTACAATAAAGCACTAAAACTATCGTATACAATAATTGAGCATGACCTATTATTCACATTTATTCTCTAAACAACCAAATAAACGGGCGAAACTATGACCATCTTTATGAATATCACCTCTAAGACAGTTGTCGCTTACTGGATATGCCCACATGGTAATAAAAATTTTTTCCTCTTTATGAACATAGCTAATATCTTTCGCACTCTTCACAACACTAGCATTGGATTCAGAATCAGCCACTTCCAGGAATCCGTTCTCCTTATTAAATTGTTTCAATGAATCCCGTGCGGTAATACATGGTGCAAGTAAATTCTCAAGATGATACTCCTTAATCAATTCACAAATATTCATGAAGACACTAGGATCATTGTTAAGTTTTTCAAGAGTACGCTTCACCATAATATCTGTAGAATATTCAAATACTGACAATTTGTTATTATCCTCAAGCAACCAACTCGCAGGATAAATTTGGTCAGTTGGAAGATGGGCCGAGGTAATGAAAGCTGGGACGTTTTGATGAAACTGAAATCTCTCAACCATCACTTTTCCTTCGTCTACTTGCATATGACGATGGACCAATCGAACTCCAAGTTCAAGAGAATGTTCTTTGGTGAGAGAAAAGATTTTTTCCATGAGTTCGGTGAAGTTAGAGCATTGTTGTAACGCGCTTGAAGCGACATCGACCTTTTGGAGAGCGTTGTATTTAACAGGATTAAATTTTGTGAAGTCAATTGGATTGATTGTACTCATTTTAAAAATAATTTATTTATGAAAAACTTTTGTTTGAGATATGTTCTTTAAATACCTTTGCGTTAGAGATTTTTCATTTATGTGCCGACTGAAATTAATATTTAATTTGGTAATTAATTCTATAACTCCTGAAAATCTGATTGCAAAAAGCGTATGATTTTCAGAAAATCTGATCTCTGTGTTATTAAGTATTACTATACTCATTTTGACCTTCTTTTCGTAATTCATTTCGAGCCCGTACTCCTTCAATTTTTTGAATCGATATTACACAGTGGATTGATTATGTTAAATTAAGAATAGAGATTGGAACCGGATTCATATTATAAGATTTTAAATTCTCAAAACCGGATGAAATAGGTCTAGCTAATTTCACCCGTTAGTGGTGGGATCCGTTTAAGACCTATCAAATATCCGTTCAACGGTTATTGCATATAAAACTTTTATTTTATATCAAAAATAAAAAATTTAATATGTAGTAACTATTGATAATTATTTCCGATTCTTATATAGTTATAAAAAATTAATATTTTATCGTGTTTTATATATACGGATAAGTACAGATAAGTACGGATAATAACGGATAACCACGGATAAGTAATTACGGATATCTAGTGGTGCGATCCGCGGATAAATTTATCCGTCACGGATGTTGATCGAAAATCAATAAAATTTGCGCAGATCGATGTGCAACAAATGAAATGACCTTTAAAGAATATAATCACCCGTTTAAGTTTCTACTTTTGTAATACATATTATGTAATACACCCTATATTTTAGCCTACACGGATATCCGTTTATATCCGTTTTTATCCGTAAAGTACATAATAATTTTATCCGCGGATCCCACCTCTACGGATATCCTTATCGTGATAAAGCTCGCAGTTAATCCGTTCACGGATAAACAGATATCCGGATCTCACCACTACTTTTTAAAGCCGGTTCCAATCCTTAATTAAGACATCATAAATAATATTATTTATATCATAATCCATTATTTACTTCTAACACTACAAATTCAGTTATAACATATGTACAAAATTTAAATATGTATGTATATATATTTTTATTGTTTACTTATAATAAGTGAAAAGATAAATGTCATATGACCAGAATGAGTTAAGAATAATAATATAGTGCGGTGAAAAACACGCGATATCTCAAAAAAAATTTATTCAAAACCATCCATGAAATAATTATAAAATGGTTTAAATATATTTGATAGATTTTAAAAATATTAAATAAACGGGTAGTATTAAAAAGTACAATAATTTGTATGTGAATATTTATTATTATTTAGATAATGGTTCACTTATAAATAATATTTTATAACGAAATGTTATATCACACCAGTGGTGTTGAGCACCATATCTCGTTAGGGTCTTTAGGGGTAGTGTATTTATCACCGTATGTCTTATTTGGGAACAGAGAATGCGGAAACCATATTTGTCACATAACTTTCACGTGAATTCAAATCACCCGGTCACCATGTACCTATTATTAAATCATGTGTTTTATTTTTATTGGTTGAAAATCACTGGTGTGATTTAACAATATAATATCGTTTTATAAAAACGTAGCGTAGACGTAGAAATACACAAAATAAATCACATATTCATAGTGTCAATTTTAAGTAAATATAGTGATGTTTTAATTTATTTAATAAATAAATTTTATTATCATTGAATAAACTATATTAAATAATGAGATTATATTATCGAATTGTACAGTTTAGAATTTGTTTTTTAATTATCTTAAACACTTCATAATCAATAATAGAAAATTTATCATGAGTTTTTCTAATAGGGTTTTCATAATAAACATTAGTATTATTACACCGATATTTTTTATCTTGAGTAAAATCAGAAACTTTTGATTTCATCATAAATTCACAATTACCAAAAAATGGACCATAAGAATTCTGATCTGTAGTATAATATAGAGCACCTTTGCTAACTTTGACTCTGCTGAGAATTGAATTTTGAATAACTCCATTTTTAATGAAAAAATGAAACTATCATTTGTTTCCACATCACTACCTATTTTTGAATTATTCCAAGCTAAAGGATTATAACCACCCCACCAACTATAATTGTGCCAGCATGTCCATGACACATGTTCCAAAATGTCTTGGGATGAAAACCATCTCTACTTCCTCGAAGAATTAATTGAAATTCATAAGGTATACTTTCTAAAGAATAAGTGGTCGATTTTCGATCAAACCATGATGAAAGTTCTGCGACATGTTCTTTGCTGATTGAAAGTTCTGCGACATGTTTTTTGACTATAGATGAGAATAGTTTATTTACCCTTGCTGGCAATTCGGGGGTTGAGGGGTTGAAATGGTTCTTGAAGGCAATTCAGGGGTTGAAATGGTTCTTGAAGGCAATTCAGGGGTTGAAATGGTTCTTGAAGGCAGTTCGGGGGTTGAAATGGTTCTTGAAGGCAATTCAGAATTGGAAATGATTCGAGCTGGTAAAACAATGGAATTAACGGGTTTATTTGGGGATATAGAATGTTGAATTATGTCATCCCAAAGCTTTTCTTCAAGGATTTTTTTGTAGGGCTTTACTTTCTCCCAAACTACTTCACCGGGAATATGGAAATAGCGAATAAGTGGTAAACATTGCTGTAGTGTTATTTTCAAGGCCTCAAAATTTTCATTCGACCATTCTTCTAGATTTGTAGGTAAAGTGGGATTTTGCGCAATTCCCCATTTGATGACGTAATCCCAAATTTTAATTTCTTCGACTTTTAAGTCATCTCTTTTCAAAATAGAAACCAATGCTGTTTCTTGAAGTGATGTGAAATCTTCCGATTCAAAAATTAAATTTGGATATTTTGCAATAATATCATTATAAAAATTTTTCAAACCTTTAAATTCATTACTATCAAAGATTGAATGATAAACAAAGGAGAAATGAGTTTTTAACCAAGAAGCTTTAGATTCAATAAGGTAACTTTCTAATTTTCTTGATAGTTCTTTAACTTCCAATTTGCTAGCATTAACCATTAATTCATAAATGGTTTTGGTATCCGAATTTTCAATATCAATAATTCCACCATATATATATCTATAAAATGTATTTTATTATAATTAATTTAATATTTAAAGTAATAAACAAATTTTTAACTTACTTAAGAATAATTTCGAATATTTGAGTGGAAATATTTGGTCTAATAATAGTTTTGACGTTATCTTTATTCGTAGGAGCACTCTCCAATTCTTTATCAAAGTATGGTGAACGATAACGTAAGACAACAGAGTGTGCAGTAAAAGATTTCTTGTTTTCTTCTTTATCAACTTCGATGACAACATTATATTCTTTTTTGTCATTAAGAAGTTCTGAAAAATCTTGGGATAATTTATCAAAAAATTTAAAAGTCATTTTTGATTATTTTTAAATTTCGAAACTGTGCAATAGGCGTTAAAAACCTTCGTTGTACAATTTTTGTACAATTTATTAAATAGTGACTTTGCCAAACATAACACTGCATTTATTATTTGTTAATCCTATTCTATTTTTGGTTACTATGCATCTAATTTTAAATATTCTAACTAGTTCATAATAAATATGTAATAATAACCAAAAATAGGACTCTAATTAAAATTTAAATTTATTTTTTCCTTTTCATGAAAACGGTGTTACAATTATACGATATAAGTAATTCGTTATTATACGTAGGTGACAAAAAAAATTATTGTTTTATTAATTTTTATTTATCTATTCCTTTTTGGAAAAAAAGGAAATGATCTTCATATTTTTTTGTTATTTTTCAAAAAAAAACGAAAATTTCACTTCGGATAAAAATAAAAAAAAAAACATTTTATTTTTTTTTGTATTGGAATTTTTTTTATTCAAAGGTATACCATATGTCAAGCCTCTGCATCAAGGCTAACAGTTATAAGGTGCACCTTTGTCAATCAATCACCTTTTATTTTTGTCAATCCGAAAAAAATAAATTATTGAAAGCACTTTGCAATGTTGATATTGAAAAAACTACATTTGGTTTCACCGCTATAATAAATAATAAAAAGTGAATTATGAAAAAAAATATATATCAAGAGGTCTGAACTATTAATACTTAAAAAAAAAACAACTTAATTGATATGAAATAATGATAAATCAGTAAATATTAAAGTGATATCATTTGATTAATAAATTAATATCTTAAATGGGAAATTTTTTATTTTCTATTTTATTAATCTAACAAGGAAAAAAATCTCCTGACCCTTAACCCTTGATTATTTATTTATTATTATAATACTGTACTGCCAATTACTATTTTTTTTTATTATTTATTTTTAGTCAATTCACAATTAAATTATTAAGTTCATATATTCCTTAAATAAAATTTGTCTTTGAAATTTTTTTTGCAAATATTTTTTGTTATGACTTTAAAAGATTTTTTTTTTAAAACGAAAGTTCATTCTTGAATTTTTTGTGATCATGATGATGATGATACTGGAATAAAAAATGAAATATTAAATAAAATACTATGGCATAAAAATAAAAAAAAATTTATAAATCATATTAATTATTCTATAAAATTTAACCATGCCACTTATAAATAAATAAAATAGATGATTATATAATACTTGTTATTTAATAAAATTGGCATTTATTTTTGAAATAAAAATGTGTAATTATTAAAAATAAAATTTATCAATGAATTTTACTTAAAAAAATATATTGCTTCAATACAATGTTATTATTTACTGATTTATTATTTTTTATTTTCAAATTCACTATTTTGTTTTTTATTTTTATATCCAAAAAAAATAATATAAAAATATACTGTCTATAATTATTAGACAATTTATTATTTTGGTACCATTAGTTAGATAAATATGCTAAAAAAATATAGTAATTTATAATATAATCGGCGTAAAAAAATGCACCACTTATACTTTCATACTTGATTATATAATGTCACCTTTATTATATAAACAATTATTAAAAATTTACATTTTTATGAGCAACAATAAAATGTAATGGAAAAAAATTCATAAAGATACAAAACTAAAAATTTTATAAAGAGTGAAATAGTGATCATCAAAGAAACAAAATGAAATGAAAAACAATTATTTTTTTAAAAATAATATATATAATTAAAATGAGAATCGAAAATATTCAATCAAATAATGAAATAATTGTTCAAAGCTTTTTTTTAGGAAGGGCTTTCAAAAAAAATAAACATCAAAGATACCGCAAAGTATTTATTTATATAATAAATAGATTTTGAAATTAAAATACTAAATATAAAATAAAATATTTATATAAATTATTTAAATAATTAGATTATATATTATCCAATCGTACAGTTTGTAATTTTTTTTTAATAATCTTAAATATTTCATGGTCTACAATAGAGAAAAGGTATTTTTAATAGATTTTTCATAAAAAGTATAAACATAATTACACAACAGTTTTTGTCTTGAGTAAAATCGGAAACTTTTATTTCATCGTAAATTCAAAATCATCAAAAAAAATGGACCATAAATATTCTGATCATTAGGATAGTAAAGAGCTCTATTTTTATTTCTAACTCGGTTAGGAATAGGATTTTGGATATTCCCATTTTTTAATGAAAAAATGGAACTATCATTTGTTTTCATATCAGTACCTCTTATTGATTATTCCAAGCCAAAGGATTATAGGCACCAACTATTTCTTCGGTTCCTGCAACTTTTACAATCACAATGTCCATGACACATGTTCCAAAATGACTTTGGATGAAAACCATCTATACTTATTCGAAGAATTAATTGAAATTCATAAGGAATATTTGCTTAAGAATAAATAGTTTATTTTCATTCAATCCATGATGAAAGTTCTGCAACATGTTTTTTGTTGATTATAATTGAAAATAATTCATTTACTCTTGATGACAATTCGGGGGTTGAAAAGGTTCTCTCTGGTAAAACAAGAGAGTTAACTAGTTTATTTTGGAATATAGAATGTTGAATTATGTCATCCCAGAATTGTTCTTCGAGTATTTTTTTTGTAGGGCCTTTCTTCTAAACGAATTCACCGGGAATATGGAAATAGCGAATAGATGGTAAACAATGCTTTATAATAATTTTCAGAGCCTCGAAATTTTCTTTAGACAATTCTTTCGAATCAACAGGTAAAGTTGGATTTTTGCAATTCACCATTTGATAACATAATCCCACATTTTTTATTTCTTTGACTTTCAAGAAGAAAAGTTTTGGTATAATGTGACAAATCAATGAAATAATAATAAAATGATTACCTTATATTTGAAAATTTTCAAAAAATATATTTAACATGATTAGTATTAAAAAGTATAATAATTTTGTAAATGAGGACTTGTTATAATTAAATAGTATTATTTTAACATTTGCATAAATATTCACTAACTCTTCATTATTAAAGTAAAGGTCAAACAATAACGTAGCATAGAAATACACAAAATAAATCACATATTCACAGTGGCGTCATTTTAAATTTTAAGTAAATATAGTGATGTTTTAATTTATTAAATAAATAGATTGAATTATAATTGAAATATAACATTATCTAATTGTGCAGTTTGTATTTTGTTTTTTAATAATCTTAAATACTTCATAATCGTCAATAGAAAAATATTCATTAGTTGTTCTAATATGTTTTTCATAATCAACATTATTAGAACAACACTGACAATATTTATCTTGAGTAAAATCTGAAACATCTGATTTCAGCATAAATTCACAATTACCAAAAAATGGACCATAAGTATTCTGATCTCTAGGATAGTATAGAGCACCTCGGCTAACTTTGACTCTGCTGAGAATTGAATTTTGAATATTCCCATTTTTCAATGAAAAAATGAAACTATTATTTGTTTCTATATCACTACCTATTTTTGAATTATCCCAAGCTAAAGGATTATAACCACCAACTATTTCGTCAGTTCCTGCAACTTTGGCAACTACAACTGTGCCAGCATGTCCGTGACACATGTTCCAAAATGTCTTGGGATGAAAACCATCTTTACTTCCGCGAAGAATTGATTGAAATTCATAAGGAATATTTGCTAAAGAATAAACAATTGATTTTCGATCAATCCATGATGAAAGTTCTGCGACATGTTCATTGTTGATCATAGTTGGGAATGGTGCGTTTACTTTTGGTGTCAATTCAGGAGTTGAAATGGTTCTTGAAGGTAATTTAGGAGTCGAAAAAGTTCTCGCTGATAAAACAATGGAATTAACGGGTTTATTTGGGGATATAGAATGTTGAATTATGTCATCCCAAAGCTGTTCTTCAAGGATTTTTTTGTAGGGCTTTACTTTCTCCCAAATTACTTCACCGGGAATATGGAAATAGCGAATAAATGGTAAACATTGCTGTAGTGTTATTTTCAAAGCCTCAAAATTTTCATCAGACCATTCTTTTGAATCAGCAGGTAAAGTGGGATTTTGTGCAATTCCCCATTTGATAACGTAATCCCAAATTTTAATTTCTTCGACTTTCAAGTCATCTCTTTTCAAAATAGAAATCAATGCTGTTTCTTTAAGTGAAGTGAAATCTCCTGAATCAAAAATCAAATTTGGATATTTTACAATAATATTATTATAAAATTTTTTCAAATTTTGAAATTCGTTACTATTAAAGATTGAGCGATAAACAAGGGAGAAATGAGTTCTTAACCAAGAAGCTTTGGTTTCGGTAAGGTAACTTTCTAATTTGACTGATAGTTCTTTAAGTTCTAATTCATTAGCATTGATCATTAATTGATAAATGATTTTTGTGTTCAAATTTTTAATATCGATAATTCCGCCATATATATATCTAAAATAATAAAATGTATTTTACTTTATTAGTTTCGAGACATAACATGATTAATTAAAACAATAAATAATTTTTTTACTTACTTAAGAATAATTTCAAATATTTGTGCAGAAATATTTGGCTTAATAATAGTTTTAATATTATTTTTATTCGTGGTGGCGTTCTCTAATTCCTTATAAAAGTAGGGTGAACGAGAACGTAAGATAACTGAATGTGTAGTAAAAGATTTCATATTTTCTTCTTTATCAACTTCGATGATAACATTATATTCTTTTTTGTCATTAAGAAGTTCTGAAAAATCATGAGATAATTTATCAAAAAATTTAAAAGACATTTTTAACTGAACTTTCTGATTGTGTTTAAACCTCCGTTTTAACTAATTGCCTATTTCGAGAGTCACTTTGCATCATGTGAACTTTGTTATTCTGCAAGAAGTTTTTTAATTTACAAATTGAGTTACAATTTACGCACATGTGTAATTTATTATTTCAGATCTTACTATATAAAAGATCTGAAAAATATTAAGTAGGACAGTTCTAGAATTGGAAATTAACTTCTAACAAATAAACTTGTTTAAGGGCTAAAATAAAAATTTGTGCTTAGTATTTTATATAGTAATGGAAAATAATTTCAAAGAATAACCTTTTTTTTTAATTTTCATTGGATATAAGCATGTTATGAATTATTGAAGTATAATGACTTTTAGACATAGATATTATTTATTTAAATAACCTTCATTAATAGATTAGACGTAAATTTTTAAACATTACTATTTACTGTTTGATTCATCTCTGAGATCAGCCAAAACTCATCAGACATATTTATTATGTCTATAACTATTATTGATATTAAATTTGCTTTCTAAGTTAACACATTCTCTAAAATTATGTAGTATGTTTTTCTATTGTTATATTTTATTATAATTCTTTCACTGTAATTATTATTATTTTCTTTTTTTTTCTTTTCATTTTATTTGTAACATTATTTTTCAATTTCCCATGCCATAACTTTTTTCGCATCGTTCCTTCCAAATATTCTTTTAAATATTCTTTGAAACAATTCATCACTTCAATAATCATTTCCTTAGCTTTTATATTGATTTAACTTTATTTATTAAAGAGTTTGGGTTAAATTCCTTGTATAGGTCATTCAATATAATCTGGGGATTCACTCATCCATGCTCTCCACCGGTGCCATAATTCATTCACAGATCTAAGGACATTTTGAACCTTGTCTTCATCAATTTTTTCTGTTTGTCCCTGAATTATTGTAGTCAAAAAGTCTATCAGTTGTCTATAATGTTCTGTCATGTTCGATTTGTTTTATTTCCTTTACATGCAAACGCATATATCAGTTTCTCCTTATCTTCCACATATAATGCACTTTGAACTGTTGTATATATGAGATTTATATTGAAATCTTTTTAGCATCACTAGTAGTCGCCATTAAAGAGTTTCATTGCGAAGCTTCATTTCCTCTGATCTTCTTTATTTGCGATATCTTTTGGGTGACGGGTGAAAGTAGTAATCTGTTTATTTTTGTTGTCTTCTCATTACACAAAATTCTTTGAAATC
Organism: Diversispora epigaea; assembly: GCA_003547095.1. Taxonomy (NCBI): domain Eukaryota; kingdom Fungi; phylum Glomeromycota; class Glomeromycetes; order Diversisporales; family Diversisporaceae; genus Diversispora; species Diversispora epigaea. The sequence goes on along the minus strand of PQFF01000083.1, from coordinate 219,907 downwards.
TTTCCATCTTGGTCTGTTTCCGATCTGATTGAATTTATTTTTCTAAAGTTTGTTTTACCGAAAACTCCAATGGTGTTTCTTCTATACTAGAATAAATAATATGCTTTCAATATTATTATAATTAATTTTGATTCTCACCCACTGTTTTTCCAGAGACTTGTTTATTTCATGAAATTAGATAAACATTTTATACATATTTTGTACATGTATTTATTTTGTCCACTTTTTTACAAATTAAAAAAAATTAAAATAACACTATTTTTATTGTTCATCATTATTTTTTTTGTCAACTCCAAGATGTTTATTAAAATTTGAAGAATAAATATGCAATTTATAAAACAAATAAATACAATACGTAAAGGAGCTTGCTAAAACTAGACGAAATCTAATCTACAACACGGCCCTCGTTGCTGAGAAACTGATTAGCTAAGGCCCTGTCAGTTAGTTTTTTATTGTTTATCATCAAAAATTAAAATGGACAAAATATTTAAATTATTTTATCTATTTTTTTATGTACTATTAAAAACCTAATGAATAGATATTGTATATAATAATAATAATAATAATAAAATGTGTACATTTTATATTTTAATTTTTGTATGGTGCTTTTTTTTCTGTTGAGCTTGATTATTTAAACTATTAAGATTTTAAGTACTACCGATTTTCTCGATTCTCTTTTTTCTTCGCTTCAAATTGAATCTCATCAAATGTAATGGTAGCAGAGCCGACTTCGTCATCATCAGATTCTTTTATTAAATTCATAATTTCTATTCTTCCTTTTTTTCTTTTATGATAAAACTAGTATTGAAAAATTTTAATATGGTATTTGTGATGATTCTTTTTTTTTTGTAGTTCAAATCTTGCAATTCGTCAAATCAATTGAGAAATATTCCTTATCAGATGGCAATATTTATCCTTATAATATCTATTAATAAAATTAATTATTAAAATTTTCAAATTTCTTTTATTTAGATAATAACTTATAATGCTAAATTTAAAATTCAGAATAAAAAAAATGTATAAATTGCCTTCTAAAACTGGTTCCTTGTAGCCTATAAAATTTCGAAAAAATTAATTATTAGCCATTGAAACTATATTAATTTTATTTCTTACAAGATAAATTAAAAACTTACCAATCAACACTTAGATAGTGAAATCATGGAATTAAACGGTCTAAATGGCTTTTGAGTGATAACATCTATGATAAAATTTCAATTTAACGTCGTAAATTTTTCAGTTTGAATAAACTGATCTCGCATTTTTTTTTCCCAACACCGTTTATAAATTTGCTCTTTAATTATTCAATTTCTTTTAATATTTGATATATTTACTGGATTTAAGTCCTGACATCTCCAGACAGCTCTGAAGTAGTGTCAGCAATTTTTGGTCTTTTCACCCCTAATTTCCATATTATTTGAAGGAAAGTCTTAACAATATTTCATTTGTGTTTCCATTGATAGTTTGGAATACTTTTGGGAATAAGCCTATAATAATATGAAAATAAAATAAAATCGAATTCATCAAGTTCGCATTTGTCCAGTTGTAAGGAGATAGCACTTTGATATCACTGTCTAGATTTTTTCATAAGGGAATTACGATTACATTTGATATCATATAGTATATGTGATGAAATAAGAAGTGCGTCTTAAAACTGAATCAGCGTGTATTATGAAGTATTTAAAGTTGTCAAGTTTAATAATAAATTCTCAAATGAATCAATTTTTGCTTTGATAGTAAAAAATATTTATTCTTTCTAAAATAAAAATTAAATAACCAATACCTATGATTTAAAGTTGTCATTTTTAGAAAGAGTACCATTTTTTTTACTTTTAAATTATAACAATAATGTGAAAAAAGTTAATTTAATGAATATGCGAAGGAATGTAAATGCGTATTAGAAAAATAAACGTAAATTAAAAAAAAAAAAAAAAAATCAATCGAAATTAAAAAATAAACGATAAAAACAAACATTGTCAAATAAACTAGTCAAGCATTATAAAGTAAAGCTTCTCTTTAAGGATATCTTCTGCTCCAATGATAAAAATCACCATTTTTTGANAGTTCGCATTTGTCCAGTTGTAAGGAGATAGCACTTTGATATCACTGTCTAGATTTTTTCATAAGGGAATTACGATTACATTTGATATCATATAGTATATGTGATGAAATAAGAAGTGCGTCTTAAAACTGAATCAGCGTGTATTATGAAGTATTTAAAGTTGTCAAGTTTAATAATAAATTCTCAAATGAATCAATTTTTGCTTTGATAGTAAAAAATATTTATTCTTTCTAAAATAAAAATTAAATAACCAATACCTATGATTTAAAGTTGTCATTTTTAGAAAGAGTACCATTTTTTTTACTTTTAAATTATAACAATAATGTGAAAAAAGTTAATTTAATGAATATGCGAAGGAATGTAAATGCGTATTAGAAAAATAAACGTAAATTAAAAAAAAAAAAAAAAAATCAATCGAAATTAAAAAATAAACGATAAAAACAAACATTGTCAAATAAACTAGTCAAGCATTATAAAGTAAAGCTTCTCTTTAAGGATATCTTCTGCTCCAATGATAAAAATCACCATTTTTTGAACGGCATTGATTTCCTTGACCTTTATTATTGCTGTTATTAGTAATTGGGGATCGTATGGTTACCTTGGCTTTTCTTCTTTGTGATAGTTGTTGTAGTAGTATTAGAATATAGTATTATCATTTATTAACCAATGATGTTATTGTTGAAGTGTAATATTTGAAATAACCTTATTATTTTTGTTATTTTTGGAATTTGTTGAAAAGAAGGTATTTGCAATAGAAGTAGCTGAAAAAGAAAGGGTGAAGAAGTAGCCTGTGATCATGAAAGAATACTTTAATAAATAAATTATTAGATTGTAATCAATATATTCACAATCACAATTGTCATGTCATTTAACTTTCCATTCTAATTAATAGTTCTAATCATTAATGTATTCATTTTTACCACTGGGAATTGTCATCATAATTATTATTAGAAGAATTAGAATTATGAATAATTGATACCGTGAATTTTTTGAATACTATAAATATTATAAGGATTATGAAATATCGAATGCTTTGAAATTGGATGAATAATATGTAATTATTATTAAGAATCTGTCATACTTGAAATATTTATGGTAGTCGAGTTGAATTAGAGGAAGATATTAATAAAAGAGAACGTGGGTGTGGTACTTAACATTGATATATGAGCATTGGTAAATTTTAAAGCCCAAAATATATATTTAGATTTGACTGATATTTTTTTTGCCAAATCATCGCGCACAAAAACAAACAATGAATAAAAGAAGCTATAACAGATCGTTATCATTATTATCATTGTCTATTATATTATCCTATTGTATTTTTCTCTTTTCTTTGCAATTCGCTCATTTACTCACACTCTCTGCCCACTCTTTTATACTATTGATTTTATTTTTATTAATATGCTAAGAAAATACATATTCATTAATCGTTCACCAACGAATAAAGAATTAAAATAATAAATCAATATTTAATGTTAAATCCTATTATTATCATCGATCTCGAATTAAAAAAAAGTAATAATAGTTACAATTAAGCAATAATTAAGTACTGATAATTAAAGTAATGAAATAAAGTACCACATAAATGTATTATTTAATATAAGGTTTTTAATGATTATAAGGAATTCTTTATTTTATTAAGAAATAATATTGAAAAAGATGATAATGATAGGATTTAAAAAGTAAATTTAAAAAATAAAGTAAATATTATCATTGAAGTTGAAAGGACAAATCATTTACGGCACATTCCAATGTATTAAGATACCAATCATATGAATACATTTTAGAAAAATTTCTTACGCTAAAAACTACATCGAAAAATGCCTACCATTCGTTTCAATTATTGAATTATTAAAGTTTTTTTGATAAAATTAGACCCTATGAAAAGATTCTTGATAAACTTCAACTTTGGAAAGATACATTCATTAATCAGAATCTTTCAGCTCCCGACTGACCAGTAAGGTACCTCTTCGGGAAGAACCTAAAGAACCTTTCCCGACTATCATTTTTGAAGAACATTCGACAGAAATTTCTAGTTGGATTGATCGAATCGTAAAACAACAACTACTTATTCAACAACAAATATTCCATATAAATTTGAATTAATTCTATATAGAACCAGAGACGGGTTTGCTTCATAAACTTTTTGGAAAATTTTCCATGGACATGTTGGTACAGTTGTGGTGATGAAAGTTAAGGGAACTAAAGAAATAAATGAAGGGTATAATCCTTTAACATGGAATAATACTTTTGATAATCTATGACGTCGGTCAATGGATGGATACAAACGATAGTTTTATTTTCTCACTAAAAATAATAATATTCAAAATTCAATTATTAGTAGAGCAAAAAATATTCAACGTACAATTTGTAATGTACCCAAAAGTCATCAAATATTTAATGAAAAATATAATTTTACTTTAGATAAGTCGATCGAGATTTCAATATAAATATATTATTAGAATGAACTGTAAAAGACTTTTCCTTATTTTCAACTTCAATGATTACATTGTAATTATCTTTATCATTAAAAGTTTATAAAGTGTTGATATAATTTGTCAATAAATTTAAAGAAATATTTCTTTTTGAAAATTATCGAGTCAAAGATGGTAATTAACACATTTCATCTCATCAGTGGAAGGACAATGGATAATGGAATTAATTAGAACAATGAGATAATTATACTGTATTAGAGGAAGTATAGTGTGGTGTGACGATTACATTTATAAGTATCAAATTGCGTGCATTATGAAAATTTGGTAATTTTTTTGGTTATAATTTTAATTTTTTAATTATACAGTGTTGCAAATGAAGAGGTTCTTACATCAGTAAAACTTTAGAAAAGACAATTCTCCGTTCCCTTATTATTTACCTAATCTTGATATATGTGACTTATACCCGGTTTGAAAAAAACTGAAAAGGATAAAATCATTTCTTATGAGTGAGAATTAGATTATAGCGATGATGATGATGGTGATGATAATGATAAAAGGCAGATTGCTATAATAAATTACTATTTAATTAGGTTATCAAAGTTTTAAATGATTCTATTTATTAAATGTTGATTGTGAAGTGAATTCATTATCACAGGTCGAAATATTATAAATATGGTAGAAATCTGTTAGATATCTGATACCTGATATCAATCAAAATTGTACAATTCTTGGTTGATATCGAGTACCAGATATAAACCGGATATCATAATTATTCTGTAAAATAAAATAAATAAATAGTATGTTGATTTGTTTATGTATATGAAATCTCATACAAGAATAAAAAATGATTATTGTTACTTATAAGTTCATCTTATTTATTATAAAAGTAGCTTCTCGAATTTTATACGTTCATGATTGATTTCACTTATCCTTTGCCTTAATATATTGTACAATTGCGCTTGATTTTATATTTACTCTAAAATTTATACAATACTATATAATTAAAACTCAGAGGAATGATTTTTATTCAATTAATCATTAATATTAGAGCATTGATAAAAAAAATAATAATTTATATTACAGAATGATGAAGTTGGGAGTTAATGGTTCACTTTTTTCTCTTCTCTCTTTCTATATCATTTCATTGCAATAATTTGTTGTTGCCACAATGATATTAATTACATGGATCCAATAAAATTATTTCTAAAAATTTTTTATTCATGTAAAATTAATAAGAAAATTGTTATAAAAAAAGAAAGTTATAAAAAAATGAAGTATTTAGATTTAGATAAACATGCACAAAATGATAATCTAAAACTTTTTCTTAAAAATTCATCAGAAAAAAAAAGGAAAAAAATACGATACCATATTAATAAATAAAATCAAAAAAAAGGTAAAAAATATAATAAAAATACAATAATAGCTCATAAAAAATTATTTTAATAAAGAATAAATCACAAAATTATTTAATAAAAATCACTCTCATTAATCTCAAAATCTTCCTGACTTGAACGAGAACATTCAACTAAAAAGTGTTATATTTAAGTGTCATAAATTTGTATTGGTTAGCAATTTTGAATATTAATTTCAAAATTCAAATGAAGACAAATACGAATTACCTTCTTCTGATTCTTTGCGTCCTGAATAAATTTAAAAATATAAATTATTAGTTTTACAGTCATTTTAATTTTTAATCAACTGGATTAAGAACTTACCATTCAACATTAACTTAGATGGTGAAATCATAGAATTTAAAGGTCTGCTTTTATAAATGGCCTTTGGATGATAATTTCCATAACTATTTTCCTCACATACTGAAATTTTTCTTAATTGTTCAGCTTGAATAAATTGATCTCGATTTTCTTCTCCCCAACACCATTTATAAATTTGCTCTTTAATTTCTTTTATATTTGGTCTATTTATTGGATTTGAATCCCAACATCTTTTCACGTAAACACTAAATACATCCGGTGTATCATCAGTAATGTCTGGTCTTAATCCACCTATAATATTGCACTTGAGATTAGAATTATGAGGTCTATTTCTAAAAGGCTTATGACCTGATGTAAATTCCCACATTAACATTCCAAAACTATATACATCCGAGGCTTGACTATATGACGAATCCTCAAATATTTCGGGAGCAACATAAGGTATTATTCCATATACATAATTAGCTGAATTATCAATATTTCTACATAATCCCAAATCAGCTATTCTAATTGAACCAAGAATTCCATCAACTCCCATTAAAATGTTTCCTGAATGAAGATCTCGATGGATTAAATTGTTATTATGAATTTGTTCAATTCTGTGTAATATTATAGTAAATTAAAGTTAGTATTGGAATTTACTTAATTAAACTTAATTATACTTTTCTAGCTTTAGATAGGTTTCCCCTCGAAATCTTAGTGCAAGAGTATCATTTGGTTCAAATTTTACAATTTCATTAAAATCTGCCAATGCTTCATTATACCTTTTTAACTTTTGATAAGTTTTCCCTCGTTCTCTTAATGTAAGAGCATTATTTGGATCTTTATTTAATAAATTGTTAACATCTGCTAGTGTTTCATTATACTTTTCTAACTTTTGATAAGTTTCCACTCGTAATCTCAATATATCAACATTACTTGGTTGAATTTCTAACAATTTATTAAAATCTGTTAATGCTTTATCATACTTTTCTAACTTTTGATAAGTTTTCCCTCGTAATCTCAATATATCAAAATTATTTGGCTCTAATTTTAATAATTTATTAATATCTGTTAATGCTTCATTATACTTTTCAAACTTTCGATAAGTTTCCCCTCGTTCTCTTAATGTAAGAGCATTACTTGGATCTTTATTTAATAAATTACTAATATCTGCTAATGTTTCATTATACTCTCCTAACTTTTGATAAGTTTTCCCTCGTAATCTCAATATATCAAAATTATTTGGCTCTAATTTTAATAATTTATTAACATCTGTTAATGCTTTATTATAGTTTTTTAACTGTTTATATCCTACTCCTCGAAATTCTAATGCAAGAGTATTATTTGGTTCTATTTTCAATATTTCATTATACTTGTCGATAATTTCTTCATGTAAATCTCGATTATTTGGTTCTAATTTTAATAATTTATTAAAATCTGTTAATGCTTCATTATACTTTTCAAACTTTTGATAAGTTTCCCCTCGTAATCTTAATGCAAGACCATCATTCGAATTAAATTCTAATACTTTATTAAAATCTGTTAATGCTTCATTATACTTTTCTAACTTTTGATAAGTTTCCCTCGTAATCTTAATGCAAGACCATCATACGAATATAATTCTAATACTTTATCAAAATCTGTTAATGCTTCATTATACTTTTCTAACTTTTGATAAGTTTCCCCTCGTAATTTCAATATATCAAAATTATTTGGTTCTAATTTTAATAATTTATTAAAATCTGTTAATGCTTTATCATACTTTTCTAACTTTTGATAAGTTTTCCCTCGTAATCTCAATATATCAAAATTATTTGGCTCTAATTTTAATAATTTATTAAAATCTGTTAATGCTTTATCATACTTTTCTAACTCTTGATAAGTTTCCCCTCGTAATCTTAATACAAGAGTATTATTTGTTTCAAATTTTAAAATTTTATTAAAATCTGTTAATGCTTCATTATACCTTCCTAACTTCTGATAAGTTTCCCCTCGTTCTCTTAATGTAAGAGCATTATTTGGATCTTTATTTAATAAATTACTAATATCTGCTAATGTTTCATTATACTCTCCTAACTTTTGATAAGTTTCCACTCGTAATCTCAATATATGAAGATTATCTGGTTGAATTTCTAACAATTTATTAAAATCTGTTAATGCTTTATTATAGTTTTTTAACTGTTTATATGCTACTCCTCGAAATTCCACTGCAAGAGCATTATTTGGTTCTATTTCCAATATCTCACTATACTTTTTAATAATTTCTTCATGTAAATATCGATTATTTGGTTCTAATTCTGATAAAAGATTAAAATCTGTTAATTCTTCATTATACTTTTCTAACTTTTGATAAGTTTCCACTCGTAATCTCAATATATCAACATTACTTGGTTGAATTTCTAACAATTTATTAAAATCTGTTAATGCTTTATTGTAGTTTTTTAACTGATTATATGCTACTCCTCGAAATTCTAATGCAAGAGTATTATTTGGTTCTATTTTCAATATTTCATTATACTTGTCGATAATTTCTTCATGTAAATCTCGATTATTTGGTTCTAATTTTAATAATTTATTAANTAGTTTTTTAACTGTTTATATGCTACTCCTCGAAATTCCACTGCAAGAGCATTATTTGGTTCTATTTCCAATATCTCACTATACTTTTTAATAATTTCTTCATGTAAATATCGATTATTTGGTTCTAATTCTGATAAAAGATTAAAATCTGTTAATTCTTCATTATACTTTTCTAACTTTTGATAAGTTTCCACTCGTAATCTCAATATATCAACATTACTTGGTTGAATTTCTAACAATTTATTAAAATCTGTTAATGCTTTATTGTAGTTTTTTAACTGATTATATGCTACTCCTCGAAATTCTAATGCAAGAGTATTATTTGGTTCTATTTTCAATATTTCATTATACTTGTCGATAATTTCTTCATGTAAATCTCGATTATTTGGTTCTAATTTTAATAATTTATTAATGCTTCATTATACTTTTCTAACTTTTGATAAGTTTCCCCTTGTAATCTTAATGCAAGACCATCATACAAATTAAATTCTAATACTTTATCAAAATCTGTTAATGCTTCATTATACTTTTCTAACTTTTGATAAGTTTCCCCTCGTAATCTCAATATATCAAAATTATTTGGTTCTAATTTTAATAATTTATTAAAATCTGTTAATGCTTCATTATACTTTTCTAACTTTTGATAAGTTTCCCCTCGTAATCTCAATATATCAAAATTATTTGGTTCTAATTTTAATAATTTATTAAAATCTGTTAATGCTTTATCATACTTTTCTAACTCTTGATAAGTTTCCCCTCGTAATCTTAATGCTCGAGTATTACTTGGTTCTAATTCTAATAATTCATTAAAATCTATCAATGCTTCATTATACTTTTTTAACTTTTGATAAGTTCCCGCTCGTAATATTAATACAAGAGTATTATTTGTTTCAAATTTTAAAATTTTATTAAAATCTGTTAATGCTTCATTATATCTTCCTAACTTCTGATAAATTTCCCCTCGTTCTCTTAATGTAAGAGCATTATTTGGATCTTTATTTAATAAATTATTAATAACTGCTAGTGTTTCATTATACTCTCTTAACTTTTGATAAGTTTCCACTCGTAATCTCAATATATGAAGATTATCTGGTTGAATTTCTAACAATTTATTAAAATCTGTTAATGCTTTATTATAGTTTTTTAACTGTTTGTATGCTACTCCTCGAAATTCTACTGCAAGAGCATTATTTGGTTCTATTTCCAATATTTCACTATACTTTTTAATAATTTCTTCATGTAAATATCGATCATTTGGTCCTAATTCTGATAAAAGATTAAAATCTGTTAATTCTTCATTATACTTTTCTAACTTTTGATAAGTTTCCCCTCTTAATCTCAGTATATGGACATTATTTGGTCGAATTTCTAAAGATTTATTAAAATCTGTGAATGCTTCATTATAGTTTTTTAACTGCATATATGTTACTCCTCTCATTCCTAAAAATTCAGCATCATTTGGATCTCTTTCTAATGATTTATTAAGATAAATTAATCTTAATCTGTTATAGTAGAACAAGAACATTATTTATTAATTTTGATGTTAAATTTTTTTTTCTAAATAAAAAAGGTTATCAGCGGAGTTCGGATATAAAATAATGTGTTCACATTGGATTGGGCCCATTTCATTTTTTTTCCTTGTTAAAGGAAATGATTTTCAATAAGTATAAATAAACATATTGGGGATGTCTAAAGCAGAGTCCATCACATGATTACCCCGAAATTAATTAATATTAGTAAGTGCTGGGTTTTTGAGTAGCTATTAGTAGCTATTATACGTAAAATTGTCTCCCCGACATTTTTTATTAATGCAATAAGATATGTTTAGACATTAGTTTCTTGTTTTTCACTTTTTTTCTTCGTCGGGCTGATCCGTATAAACAAAAAATTCACGATTTTCATAGGCCATAGTCAACGGAAAATCTCGTGATGGACTCTGCTTTTAGACGACCCTAAAAAAAATTGTTAAAATCGGTGTAACTTCGAGATAATGAAATTCCATAAAGAAAATCGATAACAATAATTAATTGGCGTAGAAAATAAACAAATTCAGTAAACGTTTCTTAAGAATTATAATAATAAAAATCAGAATCATATTTTGAAAATGCGCGAACTATATTTAATTAAATTTAAAATGGAATATTTTTTTTTCAACTTTTTCGTAACATTCTTAAAAAGAAATAAAAATAGCATTTTTGTAATTCGATTCTTTTTAATTTTCAAGCCAATAAATTAATTTTTTTTATTAACTAGCATTATTATGCACCCCAAATTTAAAAATTCTAAATTTTTTAGCAAAGGCAATTGATTTAAATAAAAGATTTCTCAGCAGTCAAATGAAAAATTTAAATAAATAAAAATAATAATAGAGATAAGTTATGCGTAAAATGATACATAAAACTTCTAAGTTATAAAATGTGAAAACGGAAAATATTTTTAGTAGTATTTTTTTGTTATACTTAAATTGCAGCTTGAATTAGTCTCTTGATTGGAACTATTTGAAAATTATTAAATATAGATAATCAGTGAAATATATATATATATAATATTATAATTCTTGCTTGATATTTATCAAAATTATCATTCGAGAGCAAATTATTGTTAGAGAATAGATCTATATTATATATATTAGAAATTATTATTTAATTAATTATTTTATTTTAAACAAGAGGTCTGGATAATATTTATTTTTTCAAAGTCGTAAAATACACAATGAACTTTTAACTATATATCAGGAATTTATTGATTTTTCTCACGATCAGCTGCCGATTAGATTACTGTTTCTCAAAATAAAGGAATTTTTGTCAGCATTATTTCATACTTGATGGAAAATGGTTTAGACTAAAAGGGAATATAAAGATTGTGGTAGATTTTATCGATGACGATAGTAAACTTTTAATGGTCTTGAAGAATATCTACAAGCGAAATTTCTAAATATCAAATATAGGATTTATGTTTTAATGATAGTAGTATTTAATTTGTTACAGAGATTGAGAAAAGTAGATGATATGATTGATCTAGGATCAATTTTACCAAGTTTAAATCATTTGGCTTGAAGATGTATGTTTTTTTCTCTTTATGCAAATTTGAAAGAAAAAATTTTTATTCTATTATAGTTATATCGAAGATGTAAGTCGTTTTATTTATATCATTTGGAAATTCTTTGCATTGATTGCAGAATTTGGATTTTTGACATGATATGTGACATGATTATAATATTTATAGTGGATTTTATTAATGTTTGGAAGATAATATATTGATTATTACTATTCACATTTCATCTAGTCAGTGTAAGCTAGACTAATGGACGATGGGATTAATTAGAACAATAGGATAATAATGCCGGAGTAGAGGAAGTACAATGTTGGCGATTGCATTTATAAGTATTAAATTAAAATTATTATAAATTGCGTGCATTATAAAAATTTGGTAAATTTGTGGGTTACAATAATTTTTTAATTCTACAACGAAGAGGTTCTTACGGAAGTTCAAAGATATCGAAACTTTAGAAAAGATAATCCTCGATTCACCAATTATTTACCTAATCCTGATGTATGTGATTTATACCCGGCTTAAGAAAACTGAAAAGGATAATGAGAAACAAAAATCATCTTTTATGAGTGAGAATTAGATTATAGCAATGATGATAATAATTGTGACGATGATGATGATGATGATGGTGATGATGATGATGATGATGATGGTTGATGATGATGGTGATGGTGACAGTGAACATATTACGATATTTAGCACGAAAAACACTCATTATGGTATTATAAATATTATTTCAAGTCCGTGTTATTTTTATAAATTTTTATTTTTATTATTTTATTAATTTGATTTCATTATTTTATTTCTTTTATTTCTTTTCTTCCATTTTTTTTGTGCATATAAGAACAAAATATGAACTAAATGAATATTTTGATGAACTTATTCCGGATTTTATACAGGTTTATTTATTGAGTTGGTTATGTGAAATTAAATATTATCTAGTACACAAGAAATGATGAATAGTAAAACGCCTATACTAGAAAAATATGAATCTATTGCCAGAAAAAGACGAATCCTTCGAAATTATTAAATGATGATAAAATGGCATCTCAATTATTAGCAGAAGTTGTTAATGATTTATTTATTGGATCAGAAAAAATTATAGAAAAATATAGTTTGCTGTCCAAAGTCACCTATAATATCTCAATCATCACTACTGCCGCAACTACTTCTAACGAAACTAATATTCGCCTTCCCTTTCTTCTTCTATAAATAATGTATCAAATTCACAATCACCAACTTCTTTACCTACACATTTACCAAATGATATTAAATATGATTATTTTATAGAAAACTTAAATAATTTTGAACAAGCTTTTCATTTTCAGCCTCCTCAATATAAAAAGATTTTGAATAAAGTTATCAAAAAATTAGAAGATGATCATCATCATCAACATTATCACTCACTAAAGTTGGATTTTCTTCTTCTTTTTCCATATCTATGGATAATACTTACGGTACTTATTGTCTAGTAATGTTGAATTATCATTACTTTCCACACATCGAGAATCATCAGAAGAAGAAGAAACTAATCAAACGGATGGAAAGTGTAATTATTAATACCTATTTATTTGCTTTTAATTAATAATTTATATAGATGTTAAAAAGTTTATTAATTTAACATTTATTTTTGTAGTCACCAATGAATTCAAGGAATTGTATCTGCATTACATATCCCAGATTGGGCTAAGCGTCCTTCTATTAATGCAATTATTTATTCATCAGTTCCGGTAATGAGTTTCCGTGTATTTAAAATTTTTTCGATTGTTGATTGAATTCTTAATTATTTCGAGACTTCTCTTTATATATTTTTTTTCATCCATTGCTTACTTTCCCATATTGCTTACACAAATTATATACGTTATATTGTGGCGAAGTAAATTGGTAATCAGGTGAAATGTCACGGGGGATAACATTTTGTGACACTAGATGAACTTTCAGGTGATTGTCATCCTTGTACGAGGATGAAGGATGAGAAATGCTGTACAAGGATGAAGGATATCGTACGAGGATGAAGGATATCGTGCGAGGATGAAGGATGGCGCACAAAGGATGAAATATGAAGTACAAAGATGAAGTGTAAACAAAAGAGAAAGTATAAATACGACTGTTGTCGGAAGTAAGAAATCAGTTAGAAAATAAATAAACAATTAATTATTAATTAGAAATAATTCAGAATAATTCGAAATACTTTAAATATTATATAGAAAAGTAAACCTCATTCAGGAACAGGAAAGATACGTCACGCTGTAATATTTCTGTTGTTAAATGATACTTTGCTTTTAAAACTTTATATTTTATATTTTAATAAACTTATATTTTGTGTTGTAATATTGCGAAATATTATTAAATATTGTTTGATACTGCGTTACTACTTTTACTCCACCTTACTCACTGTGCCTTCCTGATTAATTTGATTATTATTTGATTATTATTATTATTTATTATATATTTATTATCTGTTTCGAGATAGGCAAGTTGAGATCGATTGATTGCTTGACCTACTGGCAGATAGAGCATATTATTATTTGTTTGTGTGATGCAAACTGTGAGACTGATTTGAGAAATTGTTCGAAATACTCTGCACTCCTGTGACAATATAAAAAGTACTAACGAACCATAAAATGGAACCTAACTTCGAAAACCCATGAAATATATACCAAATCAACTAATTCTCAAGATGGTGAATAAATCACAAGATAATATAAGGATTTTTGTTGTCAATAACAATGAAAACTGAAATTTTGATTATGCGAAATTTCATATATAATATTCATTGTATTATAATTTTTTTTAAATGAATATTAGTAATTTTTATATTAAACATTTATTTTTTCTTGGTATTCCAAAGTGAACCCATCATTTACATTGCCATTAAATGCTACTCAAAAGAAAGAAGTTAATGATGATAATAATAATAAGGATCTTAAAGGTGCTGGCTGGTACTCCTTTCAAACTATCATCATTCAATAAATGAAGTCGTGATAATAGTTGAGTAGTTAATAAAGATGATAATAATCAAATTGAATCAAAAAAAGATGATAATGACAATGATGATTATGATGCTGTTGATGGTGATGATGATTATGATGATTATGATGATGATAATTATATTAATAATGGTTACTAAAAACATTGACCAAAGAAGGGATGCAACATTAAGACTAGGTCTAAGTGACTATCACGTATTTACTGTATGATAAGGGTAAAGTTAAACGAGAAGAAGATGAAAAGAAATATATTTCAGTTTCTGATATTAGAAAAAGAACTCTTTATAAATCTTCCATGACATCAGTTACATCACCATCACCCACCCTAATCATCCATTAATTACTCCTTAAAAGTCGATGATCCTAAAACCAGTGACGAAAACAAAAGCTTTCATCATCCAAATCATTATCAACAAGAAAAAGTAGAAGAGATTGTAGTCACAGTAAATGTGAAGGAGAAAATGAATCGAATGAAGATATTGAAGATAAAAATAATAATGAAGAAGATGTCGATGATGATGTTAATGATAATTATAATGATTATGGTTAAAAGAAGATTAAGAAATCATCATCACATTCACCATCGAATATGAGATCCACTTGGAGTACGGATGAAGATAATTATTTGTTACAGTGAATATTGGATAATATACTAACACCTGCCTTGTCATTATTCTCAAGGACTTGAACAAGAGAAATGAAAATTCATGTCATTACAGAAGTAAATTTTTGAAAAAATGATTGTTGGCTTAACTTTAATAATTTGGAATTCAATAATAATAATAATAATTAATATAAATTTTTCTTATTTTCACAACTACCACAACAACAACCACAAAAGCAGAGAAATTTTTTAAATTCCAATATAATTTTTGAAAAATTTCTTTTACAATCTTTCCATTAATTAAAGAATTATAAATGTATTCTTCTGTCAAGTATTTTATGGTACACACATATATATTTATACATGTTAGGAACAAAAATTATTATTATTATTTTTTTTTTTTTTGCAAAAATTGAATACATTCATTGTCAATTACCATGGGAGAAGTATATGATTAAAAAAAGAAGAAATAATAGATATGATAATGTATAACAACTATTTGTTACCTCGAACATTTAAAATCATGAAAAGTGGAACTATAAAAGTAACAAATGACAAAGTTAAAGAATTTTTAGAAACATATAATAATCTTTTCATAAGTATAAGAGAAATGGAAATTAAACTCATGGATAAAGGAAAAAATGAGGAGGTTTGGCACAATAAAAGAGAAATGGCCAGATTGATCTGACTCGCTAATCAACTTCCTGTACATAGAATATTATCAAGACAATCTGATAGTGATGATTTAGATCATATTTAAAAATATTAATAAATAATTAATAAATAATATGTAAGAATATTTTCAATTTATTGAAATATTGGCAAATAAATTATTTTTATTTTTAATAAATTTAAATTTATTAGAAAAATTAATAAAGTATGTTTACAATTATATAATATATAAATAATCGATAAATACCTTAAATTCTTTTCGATCTAAAACACTTACTCAAAATGTTTCAATTCTATATATAATGACGAACTAGTTTTGTAGATGAATATCAAATTATAAGTTTTTGAAATTTTTGTTGTGCAAACAAGAAATCTTTAAAAGTTTGGGCACATATATTGAAGTTCTTTGAAAGTTTACTAAATGTATTAATAAAAAAAAATAAAGAAATATATTATAAATAATGATAAAAAGGAGGAGATAGCATTCTCGAAGTATGTTAAACAACAGCAAGCTATTCAGAAAAAAAAGTCTTAAAGAACAAAGAGTTGAATTCCACTCCCTCTAGTGTTGAAAGAACAAAATGGACTATTGAACACCTAAGTAAGGATGAAAAAGCATCACTCCAATGAAACCAAAAGGCAGGATTGAGTACGGTAAGCCACCCAGTTTGGAGCATCGACCTGAGCCAAAAATGAGATTTGTTGCTGATCAAGTGCGTGGTAACTCTAAACCAAAAAATAAATCTAGCTTTCCCTTTAAAGTTGGTTCTGTGAGTTTCGCATCAGTTTAGGTGGTCTAAATACTTTGATTATGATTAAGAGTAATAAACCTAACAAGAAGTAAATTCTTTAACAATGTTTATTTTTTTATTCACTTCACCGAGAATATAATTCTTTCTTTAATCTGTTTTAAGTACATACTTTCAAAATGTGTAAATTTAATCATTATTTTATAATGTATTATTTATAGCTATGGTTATAGTGCTTAATAAAGAATCACTGTGCTTTTTTTTTTCAATTGTACAGGGTGTGGTGTAATAAATGGTTCGAAAAAATTAGTACAGTTACAGTATTAAGAAGCTGAGATGATAGTTCTGTGCGAAGTAAGATTTTCTCACGTATCAGACCGATACATCTTTATTATCTCCGAATCGCTTGGCAGAATAAATACACTCACTTGATGAAGCAGTTTCATTATGTGGTATTTTTGATCATATTGTGCATCTGCAATGAAGTGATTTCTGGACTTGCAAATTAATAACTATTTTTTTGTATTTTCAAAAGAATTTATTAGCATCACGATAGAAAAGAAAGTAATTATTAGCAGGACCTTTATTAAAGTTGCGATGTTAATGTTGCTTGTATCGACTTTGTATAAGTATAGCTGATGGCTATTTTTATTCCTGCATCATCACAAATAAATAATCCTGTATAACATAAAATTGCTTATAGAGAATATGCATAAAGAATGGATTTTTTTTCTTTAGTTAATCTATTAAAGTAAATTTTTTATAATTAAGCTTGTGAAGACACAAAAATCAAATAAATTAAAATTTTATTTTATTATTTTGTTACGATCAATTTCAATTAAAAACAATGCAATATATATAAATTTAATGTTGCGTTGTTATCATCTTTAGAAAAAGGAAACCATTTTATTAAGAAGAGAAAACTGTTTATATATAATTTTAAATATCCGCAAATTATTTATTTCGTTAACAAAAATTCAGGGGTCAGGGCATTTATAGGCCTGACATTATACAAATATTAATATTAATTGATTTTGATTAATAATAAATAATAAATAAAATATAAAAATAATCAATTAATCGATTATTAGAACTTTCATAATTGAATGATTAGAAAGTAAAAAAAATTTATTGCAGCAGTATTTTGAATTAAAATTATTAAAGACCAATTGATCATAAGTTGCCTTCTTGATTCTTAAGATTTTTGAAGGTTTGATATTAAATTCTATAATTCACTGCATAAATGATTTTTTTTTAATAAATAGAATTATTTTATCTGGTTTTTTCGCATATAATTTTCAATATATTTTTTAAAGATTATCACTCTTTTCAAATTAGTGCGATAATTTAAAAAATTTAGTTATATTGTCACAGGAGTGCAGAGTATTTTGAACAATTTCTCAAATCAGTCTCTCAGTTTGCATCACACAAACAAATAATAATACACTCTATCTGCCAGTAGGTTACAGCTAATACAATCAATTTAACTGGTATATCTCAAAACAGATAATAAATTTATATAATAAATAATAATAATCAAATAATAATCAAATTAATCATGAAGGCACAATGAGTAAGGTGGAGTAAAAGTAGTAATGCAGTATCAAACAATATTTAATAATATTTTGCAATATTATAACACAAAGTATAAGTTTATTAAAATATAAAATATAAAGTTTTAAAAGTAAAGCATCATTCAACAACAGAAATATTACAGCGTGACATATCTTTCCTGTTCCTGAAGGAAGTTTACTTTTCTATTTAATATTTATTAAAGTATTTCAAATTATTCTGAATTATTTCTAATTAATTAACTGTCTAACTAACTTGTAATTGTGTTCTGACTAACTGACTCCCAATAACAGTCGTATTTATACTTTCTCTTTTGTTTACACTTCATCCTTTATCCTTTGTGCGTCATCCCTCATCCTCATACGATATCCTTCATTCTTGTACAGCATTCTTCATCCTTCATCCTCGCACAAAGATGACAATCACCTAAAAGTTCATCTAGTGTCACAAAATATCATCCCTGTGACATTTCACCTGATTACCAATTTGCTTTGCCACAATATAATTGATTTGTATTCAAATACAAATAAACAAATATCACATGCCTGATCCTAAAATTTTGGCCAATAAAAATTTTTAATGTGACAAAACAACTGATCTTATATAATCAATGATCATTTTTAGCCAATAAAAATTTGTAATGTGATTTTAAAATTATGTGACTTTTGCTCGATGAAATCAAATATCTATATTATTTCTTTATTTAAACCCATATTCTTAAATAACTAGATATAAAATAATAAAATATATCTATTAAACAGTTATTTCTACTTGCTAAAAATATATTTATTATAATTATTATAGTGAAATAAAATCAATAAAATCATACATGTAATAACTAATTTGATTTCAAAGATTTATTTAATTAAAAATATATTAAATATTATATTAAAGATATATTTTTGTAAATATAAAGGTTATGTAAAGCTATGTAAAGCTATATAAAGGTTATGTAAAGCTATATAAAGCTATATAAAGCTTTTTTGATCAAATAAGCAAAGGTAATCACAAAAGTAATCGCTAGTAATCGCTTTTAGTCAATTTTGTAATTAGAATAAAGACTATATGTAAAGGTATTAAAAAAAAGATCAAAATGTAATAAATAGATGTGTAGGTGACTTATTATTATTTGGTATTTGTTAAATCTGTAAATCATATGTAATACAAATACTTTTATATAATTATATTGATAAGATATTTGGTATTTGATTTTTAATTAGTAAATCATTTTATCACATGATCACACTAATTTGAAAATCACAATAAATATAATTATCACATATTGTACTAATAAATAAAATAAATACATAAATAATATTGTGGCAAAGTAAATTGGTAATTAGGTGAAATGTCACGGGGGATGATATTTTTGTGACACTAGATGAACTTTCAGGTGATTGTTATCTTTGTACGAGGATGAAGGATGAAGGATGCTGTACGAGAATGAAGGATACCATATAAGGATGGAGGATATTGTACGAGGATGAGGGATGAAGCACAAAAGATGAAGGATGAAATGTAAGCAAAAGAGAAAGTATAAATATGACTGTTGTCGGGAGTAAGTTTCAGTAGTTAGTTAGTTAGTACAGTTAATAAATTACAAGATATATTTTGAATAACACAGTTAATCATTAATTGATAATTAGAAATAATTCAGAATAATTCAAAATACTTTAATAAATATTATATAGAAAAGTAAACTTCCTTCAGGAATAGAAAAGATATGTCACGCTGTAATATTTCTGTTGTTGAATGATACTTTGCTTTTAAAACTTTATATTTTATATTTTAATAAACTTATACTTTGTGTTGTAATATTGCGAAATATTATTAAATATTGTTTGATACTGCATTACTACTTTTACTCCACCTTACTCACTGTGCCTTCATGATTAATTTGATTATTATTTGATTATTATTATTATTTATTATATATTTATTATCTGTTTTGAGATAGGCAAGTTTAGATCGATTGATTGCTTGACCTACTGGTAGATAGAACATATTATTATTTGTTTGTGCGATGCAAACTGTGAGACTGATTTGAGAAATTGTTTGAAATACTCTGCACTCCTGTGACAATATAACAAAATTACTTGTTTATATTTTTTTTTAATTTTTTAATAAATAATTTTAATTTAAAAATAAATCATTTATATTTTTGCTAACTTTCAATAAATTTTTTTAAAAATTAATTAAGATAATAATAAATTTAATTTAAACTAATTTAATTAGCTAATAATTTATTTATGCAATAAATAAATAAAATGTTTATTTTTTTCACACAGTTAATGAATAAATGCAACATATAGAAATTGGATCGCTAACAATTTTTAATAATTTAATTAACTAATCATTCATTTATGCAATAAATAAATAAAATATTCATTTTTTTTACACAATTAATAAATAAATGTGGCATGCTATTTATTTCATTTTTCATAATTAAATTTGCAATTAATAAATTTTTTTTTCATATAAATTGGATTGCTAACAATCTTTGATATTTAATTTAATTTATTTTTCATATGATTAATAAATAAATGTGGTGTACAGAAATTGGATTGTTAACAATTTCAATAATTAATTAATAATTTATTTATACAATAGATAAATAAAATGTTTATTTTTTTTGCATATTTAATAAATAAATGTAGCAATTAGAATTTTCAATAAATTAATTAATTAATAAAATCTTTATTTTTTTTTCATAACTAATAATTTATTTATACAATAAATAAATAAAATTTTGATTTTTTTTTGTGACTAATAAATAAATGTAGCATGTTATTTATTTCGTTTTTCATCTAATTAATAAATAAATGCAGCATTTTATTTTTATTATACTTAAACTCATGTTCAGAAAAAAAAATCAGTGATATGCATATTGTATTATTATTTCATAGGCTTATATATAATTTCTTAATAAATTTCATAGCTAATTAAATATAAAATACTTTTACTGAAGTCTGAAGAAATTACCTTTTAAACTGGTTACTCAATTATTAGTATTGCATTTTGCACATTTTGTGTAATGATTATTTATTTTTTTTAAAAAAATTTTTAACAAAAAATATTATAGATAAGAGGAAAGGAAATAATAAGTCAATTATTTTTATTTATTTACTATCTGCCTTCATGAATATTTATTTTTTTTAATAAACAAAATATCACAACACCTTTACAGGAAAGAGAAAAGGAAATAACAAATAATATAAACCAATTATTTTTATTTATTTATTATTCACCTTAGCAAAACATAAACAATAAATAAATAAATGTATAAATAATAATTTTCCATTGTTTTTATTATATTAATTGCAATTGTAACAGTTATCCCAAAGAAATAAAATATAAACAAAACTCAAAATTTTTTTGATTCATTTTTCTTTTAATAAAACATTATTTTCTTCTTTTTTTTTATTCTTCTTTGAATCATTAAATATAAAGTCATATGAATTATATAAAATCTGTGATTCAAATATTTATTATTTATTGTTATTTACCTTTGAAATATATATATGTATGTTTATTTTTTAAAAAATATTATGGAAAAGAGAAAAAGAAATAATAAGCCAATTATTTTTATTTATTTACTATCTACTTTTGTGAAATATACATATATATATTTATTTTTTTAAAATTTTTTTTTACTAAACAAAATACCACAACACCCTCACAGAAAAGAGAAAAGGAAATTATATAAGCCAATTATTTTTTTTTATTTATTATTTACCTTAGCGAGATATATTTATTTTTAAAAAAATTTTCAAAAAGAAAATAATAAATAATATAAGCAAATTATTTTTATTTATTTATTATTCACCTTCGCAAAATGTATATATATCTATAAACAATATAATTTATAGGATTTATATAATTTGTCACATACACATGAATAAATAAATAAATATATAAATAATATAAATAATTGTGTTTATATCATTATATTGTAAAAATTTTTATCAGTTATCCCGGAGAAATAAAACAAAACTCAAATTTTATTTTGCTTTGAATTATTAAATATAAAGTCATATGAATTAAATAAATCTGTGATTCAAATATTTATTATTTATACATTACATTAAAGTTTATTTACAACCTTTTATTTTAATTTAATGAATTTGAACATTAATAAATTATATCGATATAATTAATTTTATATATGCATAAATTTTAATTACATGGTGGCCATATCCAAAAATATCTAGTTCAATAATAATTAACAAATAATAAATAAATAATAATATATCCCACTATGTGTAACTATAATTCACTATCCCTTAAACGGTAAATCACGTAAATTGCGCCTGCATTTTTTTAAGGGAATATTTAATGATAGTATCTGAAAGGCGTAGATCACCACATCTATAACACCGCTATATCATATAATTAGAAATTCAAAATGAAAAATAAATCTGCTTTTGTATCGGTGACCACATAAATTATTTTTTTCGTGTGAAGTATGTGTATGCAATGTATGCAATAGGATATGAAATCTTAAATTAATTTGCGATCATGTAAAACGGTAGCATGAATGAGCAGAGACAAAGACTCATAGAGACTTAACTCCCGAATATTTGAAGTGGCAAGCTAAAATTACTATAATGCCAGGTATTTCGATAGATGAGATTCGTCCCAACTTATATAAAAGATATAAGAATGAAACTGAGCTCGATCCTTGGATAATAAGAGACATCAACTCCTAACTAAATCCTTGATAGATTTGAATTATAGGTCTTTAGTTGAGATCAATGAACTTAGGGAGGAGAATGCAAAGCTAAAGCATGACAAAGAAAAAGTTAACAGGTATAATTTAAAACAGGAATTAGGTGAACTAAATTCTAAGAAAAATCGCAAATTTCAGGAAAGCGTATTCTAATAACACAGATACTTCTTAATGAGGAACCTGTAGTTGAATTTCGTCCATCTTTTATAGAAGGATTAGAGCTTGATGCCTTCTTCCAAAAATATCGAATTGCATTGGAAGTACATCAGTTTTTTGCTATCAGCAGTGTAAAGATGCTAAAAATTAGAGAAAAAAAAACGACATATACCACAGCACGAGTATGCTAACCGAATTTGGTTTAGATTTTGTTAATAATACCCCAAAAAATATTGATGACGCAATTCGCCAGATCCACAACATACTGCTGAGTTTAAAAAAAAAGACCATAAGGTTCAGTATACATTTTTAAAATTTGCAATTATGAACATAGTAGTACATATTGTTCACAAGTTCTGAAAGAGATGGGAGAAAAAGATATAAAAAGCTGCCTTTTTTTATCTATAAACATTCAATTGATTTAAAAAAATTATAGAAAATCTTTATCCGACAACTTATTATAACTTTTTTTAACATGAATAAAAGATCTATCACCCTTTTATCGATCACGAAATACTTATATTTACTTTGCATCATTGGATTTGTTACTTCTCAAGAATTCACATGTCCTAGTCTAGAAACACAACTCTTACCAAACCCAGAAAATTGTGCAGAATTCTTTCAGTGTGAACATGGAATTCCAATCATGCATCAATGTCCACCTCCTTTACATTTTGATCCAGACAATAAAAGATGTGAGTGGCCACACATTGCAAATTGTGTGCAACAATAATCCTTCCTATTTAATTCGACTAATTAGAGATAATACAAATAAAGCCTTAGTCATTTTTCTTCATTAGATTATATTCATATTTTACTATACTGAGTTAAGATATTAATTGATTGTACTTTATCGTCTGGTGAAACCGCAAGGTTAAAGGTGTTGGGATTTTTAAACTGTGGTATATGAAAAACAAATCTTGTAGCAGTGATGGCAAATGACTTAAATGACCTCAAATGACTTTATAGTAATTTATTTGATTTATTAAATAATCACTATTATTTTTTTTACTATTTATTACTATTATTATTATTTTTTTATTATTATTTCTATTTATTATTATTATTATTAACGATTATTATTATTATTATTATTATTATTATTATTATTTATCATTATTACTATTTAAATTTTTGAAAAAACAAACGAAATAAAAGTATTCTTTATTTCTCATTTTTAACTTTGGATGGATAAAATGGATTTCTTGATTCAAGGGGTTCATAAAAATTTTCCTTTTTTTTATATATTGTATATTTATAGATAAAAATAATAAACAAAAGGTGTTGCAAAAATAATAAAATAATAAAATAATATAACATTATAACATTGTATATACCATTCGAATGAGGCAAGGTGCTTCAATAGGCTTTTCCCAATAAAAATATTTTGAAATTCCGGGGATAGTTTTAATTTTAGATTTTTTTTTCCAAAATTATTGTTTTCTTGTTATTCTTATTATGCTCTTTTCAAATTAGTGTGATAATGTAAAAAATTTAGTTATATAATTGATTTGTATTCAAATACAAATAAACAAATATCACGTGCCTGATCCTCAAATTTCGGCCAATAAAAATTTGTAATGTGACAAAACAACTGATCTCATGTGATTGTTGATCATTTTTAGCCAATAAAAATTTGTAATGTGATTTTAAAATTACGTGACTTTCACTTGACGAAATCAAATACCTATATTATTTCTTTATTTAAACCCATATTCTTAAATAACTTGATATAAAATAATAAAATATATCTATTAAACAGTTATTTCTACTTGCTAAAAATATATTTATTATAATTATCATAGTGAAATAAAATCAATAAAATCGTACATGTAATAAATAATTTGATTTCAAAGATTTATTTAATTAAAATATATTAAATATTATGTTAAAGATATATTTTTGCAAATATAAAGGTTATGTAAAGCTATGTAAAGCTATATAAAGGTTATGTAAAGCTATATAAAGCTTTTTTAATCAAATAAGCAAAGGTAATCGCAAAGGTAATCGCAAAAGTAATCGCTAGTAATCGCTTTTAGTCAATTTTGTAATCAGCATAAAGACTATATGTAAAGGTATTAAAAAAAAGATCAAAATGTAATAAATAGATGCGCAGGTGACTCATCATCATTTGGTATTTGTTAAATCTGTAATACAAATACTTTTATATAATAATATTGATAAGGTATTAGGTATTCAGTTTTTAATTAGTAAATCATTTTATCACATGATCGCGATAAATATTAGGCGAGCAAAAGAATATAAAAGAGGATAATCACGTTTGGCACTTGAAGTGTCTAAAGTCAATATTTAAAGAAAAGGATATTAGAAGTTAAAGAAATATAATGTAAGATGTAACTACGAAGAAAGAATTAAAAGACATTGAAAGAAAAAGAAATAGAAAACGAAATTCGACTTCTGTAAGAAGAAAAGAAAAGAAAGAAAGGATTTGCATATGGTGAGGAATAAAGTGGAGAAAAAGGAGAAAAATTAGATAAGGAAAGAAAGTGAAGAACAAGATGAAGAAAAGAAATGTAAAAAGAAAATGGACAGAATAAAATGATTCTCATAAATAGCACGTTATAAGAATTACGTTTTATATGCATATGATTTTTTGTTTTTTTTCTTTTTGTCATATTTATTAAAATGCCTTATAAAAATATTTGTAACAATCATAATAATAATTATAATATTTTCTCACAACTTTCCAATGAAATTTATTATAAAATAACGGATTTACTTTTAATAACATTAATTATTAAAATTTTCAATTTAATAATTATAATAATCTTAATCTTAATGTTGTCATCATTATCATCATTATATAATAGGCGAGCAAAGAATTTATAAAATATTGAAATGTGATGATTTTGGTTTAAACTTGATGTTTCAAGGTTTAAAAGATATCGAAACAAAAAGAAACGAAAAAAAGAAATTTGACTACCGTAAGAAAAGAAAGAAAGAAGAATTTGCACATTAATTGAAAGAAGAAAAATATAATGAGATTCATAAGTCTCTTTTATAGGAAGTTAATTTCCAATTTTGTATATATATGAAATTAATCGATGAGATGTACAATCGCGTCACAAAGTAACATCCAATTTTCTGGTTTAACAATATGCAATATTTTCACAACCGATATCCTCTTTTTTTTCTTTTTTTCTTTTTATTTTTCTCTCATAAATTTATTTTTTAAATCTGTAGGAATGTTATATAATGATTTGAATGGTTGAAAATGCCATCCAAAACTAGTGTTTCAACAAGCAGGATAATTCATCAATTAATACTGCAAAAAATAACTTTGAGTGAGGAGTGATCAAAATTTAATGTATCAATTCTTAGGAAGGTTGTGGACCCAATTCCATGGAGAAACAGCATTGGATACAAAGGGGGCCAACAAAGTATTAGTTAATTATAAAAAAAACTTTATATGCATAATATAGAAATAAAATAAATCATGTGAATTTTATTTTCATAAAAAAAAGGGCGCTACTTTTCGACGTGTACGTGTGATTGTTAGCTTTTTATTATTATAAATAGTTATTGGTAGTATTTTAATAACTGATAATAAAAAAATAATAAGCGATGATAATTACAATACAAACTAATAAAAATATTAAATAACAAAACAATAGGTTTTGAATTTTGTTTGTCAGAATTAAATATATCTATGTTTTGAGAGTCACATTAGCATCACGTATGTGATTTTTTTTTGAAAGACGAAAAAGGAAAAAAAAATTTTTAAACCATAAACATGAATCAATTAGAATGTTTAAAAATTAAGTACATACAATTAAGAAGTTAGAATATTATTAATAGCAATGTAATGTTACATCAGGAAATTTAATAAGTTGTGATATATACGTAAATATACGAACCAAATAACATTGCATAAATATACATAAATCTAACAAGATGTAGCATTAAAAAAGTTTAGCAAGTTTAAATGAGGTAAATATTTCAGATATATAGATTTATTTTTTTAAATTATACTTTATATTAACATTTATTATAAAATATTATTTAGATAGTAATTCATTTAAAAAGCATTGATCGAATTCGATTTTATGGAATTACACAAGATCAACAAACAAACGATGATATTCATGATATTAATAATGATATAAAAATGAACATATTAATAATTAGAACTATTGATTTGATTGGAAATTAAAATGGGAATTGTGATAATTATCATAATTGGGTGGAAATGGTGGTGAAGGGAATAGTTTAATAAATAAATTATTATAGATTATAATCAATGTATTCCGCGACTTCCTCTTCTTCTACTATTACTATTACTAATGTTAATACCTCCTTTTCAACTAATTCCAAAAACAACAACAATAATAACGTTATTATAATAACCTATTGTTATTAGTAATAATACATCATTGATTTTCAATTGCATAACACTAATACTCGAATACTACTACCACAACTATCACAAAAGATGACGTAGAAGACCCAAATGATGCATCCTATTGAGTACAAGGATATTTATGTTCAATAAAAACTTTTTTATTTTATTTTATCACGTCGTTTAAAATAAACATTTACACAAAAATAGTTTTATTTAATCTGTCAATCAAATCACAAATGTGGTGTAAACAAGATTTTACACTTGTTTTTTGAATTTCGACGGCATAGCGTGAATTCATTGGATATTTTTTCTCTCTTCGAATAGTTTTTATATTTTTATTTGGAATATTTTTCATATATCCGATATTATCTATTACCCTAATAACATATTTTTATATTTTATTTATAAGTCACACATAGAAAATAAGATTTGCATAGCGAACGTAATTTAAAAAAACGTAAAATATATTATTAATCTGCTTGCGAAATTATTGTTATTTTGGTCTGGGAGTTTATTATAAGAATTCTAAATTCGCTATTAAAAAAAATTTGCTCTGATATGAATATTGGTAAATTTCGATTAAGAGGGTTTACTATATAGGTCTCAGAGTATAGTAATAAGTTCCGTTATAATAAAATAAACTCTATACTGGTCTACATTTATCACACCCAATTAAGCCTGTTATTGTTGTTTCGTCGTCGGTAGTAAGTGTATAATTACCACAATCTTGAGTCGAAAAAAGATAACATCTTAGACCCCAAAAAGACCAAATATCACAATTGGGATTATCAAAACAACATTTGCAACAGTCCATGTTAGTAGTTAAATTCGGAGGACTGGTACCCAAGTTTATGGAATCTGAATAGTCAATATTGTTTTGCCATGCTTACAGCATTTTTCCTTGGGAGTGAGAATAGGAGGACAAATAGTTTCGGTGTAGTAAGAGTACAAGTGACAGTTTTTGTTTTTTTGCAACCTTTACAGTTATTGTGTTTCGCTTTCTTTGGACACCAACAGCCATGGGTTTTGAGGGAGAAGCGTACCACAGGACTTCGTTTGGGATTTTGTTTTAGTTATTGTGTAATTTTTAGGTTTATTCGTGCCAACGACAATAGCCAAACTTGAAAGAAGGATAAATTAAAAGTCTTGTGCTTCATTATTTTCATAAATTAAGTTTACGAATTTATAAAAAAAAAAAAATCCCAAATTCGTTTGAAGAATAAAATATAAAAAATTTAGTCACCTTATAATTAAAAAAAAATCCAGCAATTTACAATGATAAATTTTTTTAAACAGTTTATGTATGGGGTTTCGTATTTCTCATAGGAATTCTCACTATTAACATAAAACTGAAGAAGCCATTGATAGATTATCGTTGTTGTAATTTACTTACATACAATTCATTGATGATATCGTATATTACATGATTGGCAAGCTGTAATACTTGAAATAGATTGAAGATATGATATTGTTAATATTAATAATAATGATGAAGGTCGTTAAGTATTACGAATGCGATGAAGAAATGAATGCGTTTTTATGTACAAATTTTTGTGTAACAAAAATAAAAACAAAACGATGAGTGCGATGCATACTTATTTTGGGACTTTTAATTAAATAAAAATTCCAAAATAATAATGATAGTAATACTAAAATGTCTAATAAAGATTTTACACAAAGTTTAATTGACAGTACCAGTAGTAACTATAATTATACAGTATTAGTATATACTGATAATATTATTATTATCAACAATTTTACTAAATATTAAATAATTTAAAATTTTAAGAATTATAATAATTGCAATGATTATGAGATAAAAAAAAATGACAGTTTATTAAAATAAAAATATTCTTTAATTAAAAAAAATGGCATTTAATTAATTAAAAAAAAAATGTCATTTAATTTTGTTTATAAAATAAAATAAATTCGCAAAAAATATATATATTTATATTTATAGCTATATTGCATTTGTATCATGGAACTTTATAAAGAGACGACACGTGTATACTTTAATGCTCGAAGAAATAGTACAGCAAAACTTTCTCCTGCATGATCATCATCTAAAAATAATAGTAATTCGACCTGTATCACTTTCAACAACATTTTCTAGAAAAAGTGGAAGTGGTGATAGTGGAAAGTGAGAAATAGATCATATTTCACAAGCCCTATTGAAGTAACATCATCCGCAAGTCCTCGTTAACAATAATATAATAACAACAATAATAATAGGATAGGATTTATGGCATTTTTTTTCGTTATTATTATTGTTGTTATCGTTATTATTTTTTAGTGTTATGAACATTTATATTTTTATAGATGGTAATTTTGTTGAAATTTTTTTTGTTTTTTTTTTCTGAAAAAAACGTCAGATGATATTTTAAAGGTTTTAATATATAAGTAGAAATTTAACTTAAAATACACCCAAATTTCTTCTTTTTTTCTCTTTCTGTTGTTGTTCTTCCTCCACCATCATAAAAAAAACTTACTTTTTTTTGGAGTTAATAAATTTTTTACAAATCAATATTTTAGTTTTCTGGGCAACGATTTTCGTTCAAACTAAATTTTTGCTTCTACAGTTACGACATATTGAGATCATTGAGATCATTGAGATAGCTGCACCTACTCATGAGATTACTATATTAACAATTGTATTTAAGGAGTGTGCATTATTTGATCGCCAATTTTGTTCATTGTGCAATGGTTTGTTCACTTTTGGAAATAGCCAACCACGCACCACGCACGCTGTATTAAAATTTGGGTATAAGCGAAGTGATTCATTAAAGGCATAAATATACAGAATATACACCGAATTTCTCTTTTTCTAATTTGTCAATTAATTTGTCATTTTTATTATCTCAAATATGTGGTTGAATAGAAACTTCCTTTTCATTACGACTAGTTTAGTCGTCTTTATTCTTTTTTTCTCAACATCAGTAGAAACTAAAAAATGCAGAACTGTTACTATTTCAGAAAATTATACTAAAACCATTCGTCCATCCGATTGCCCAAGAAGTTGCACTACTACCACCACCACGAGAACTAAAGTTATCAAGGCTACCACCACCACCACGTCTACTAAAAGCACCACGACCACTAAGAGAACCAAGACTACTACCACCACTGTATTTACTACGGGCACCACAACTACTACCAGCACCACGACTACCACTGATACCACAACTACTACAGAAATCACGACTACTTCCACTTCTTTCACGACTTCTGTTACCACTACCTATCCACCGAGGCCGGATAAGAGGAATAAAAATCATCAAAATCATAAAGTTATTTGCGTTCCTGATAAACGTAAAGTCAAATACAAGAATGGATATTGCATAGTGACCATATATTGTATTCCAACCATTTTCTTGGAATGTCCTAAAGTTTCAACCATAAAAGCAACCTCTACTTTGACCTCCAACCGTATTTACACCTCAACTGCCACCAGAACCTCCATTTCCACCTTAACCTCTATCTATACAGTCACCGCTACCTTCACCTCCACCTCCACCTTCACCTCTACCTCTATCTCCACCCTCACCAATATCTCCACCTTCACCTCTGCCTCCACTTTCGTCACCGTCAGCACCATTACCTCCGTATTGTCACTCAGTTGTAAACCTGCCGGCGCGCCATGTGACCCATTTTATTCAAATGAGAATTGCTGCTCTAACTTTTGTACTTCAGAATTTGTCTGTTCCTAAAAAGTTAGTCATGAAATAAACAAAAATAATTTTACATAGCGTTCTAATTATCTTCTTTTTGGGAGGACGTGGATTAATACAAGCTTCTATTAAAAAAAAATTAGAAAAATTAGAATACCATATTGTTTATTATATGATTTCATTATTATATTAATTAGTGCGATAATGAGATGTAAATCAATTTTTATAAAACCGAAAACCGAAAACAGAATACGAATACCTTTTTTTTTTTATCCAACGGAGCCATGCTCCAATAAACTTTATTAATAAATTTAAAGTTACAATGTATACATGAAAATTTATAATATATCTATTGAAACTGACTAAAAACTAACTATAGAAAATTTTACCGTCCGGCCCATCGTTGCCTAGGTTACTGAATACGAATACCTTATTGATATAATTTTATAAAAGTATTATGATTTACAGACTNAAAAATAATTTTACATAGCGTTCTAATTATCTTCTTTTTGGGAGGACGTGGATTAATACAAGCTTCTATTAAAAAAAAATTAGAAAAATTAGAATACCATATTGTTTATTATATGATTTCATTATTATATTAATTAGTGCGATAATGAGATGTAAATCAATTTTTATAAAACCGAAAACCGAAAACAGAATACGAATACCTTTTTTTTTTATCCAACGGAGCCATGCTCCAATAAACTTTATTAATAAATTTAAAGTTACAATGTATACATGAAAATTTATAATATATCTATTGAAACTGACTAAAAACTAACTATAGAAAATTTTACCGTCCGGCCCATCGTTGCCTAGGTTACTGAATACGAATACCTTATTGATATAATTTTATAAAAGTATTATGATTTACAGACTGAACCACATATTGTTAGATGAATGATTCAAATTTCGGCATTTATACTTACAAAAAAAATATTATTTATGAAATGTCATTTGATATTGTTTATAAAATATTATCGTTTAAATTATTTATGAAAAAAAAAAAAGATTTAATTTTGAAAACGTGACGTGTATGTGTAATAATAGAACTTGTATCTCAAAAGTGAATTATAATTGGGATTTTAAAAATTATTCCAATCAACATCGTAGTAACCTAAATTGTTATATAATAGAACAAAAAGCTTTGAAAAAACTTGCTACTCTCCCAATACCAGAAATACCCAACAGGTTATTAAAAAACTATCCAAATGTTTTTTTTTACAATAATATTTCGAAGAAATGTTTATTACAACCAATAAACTTTGTAGCAAGAGAGTAATCTGAAAAATTGATTTGTTTCATTCATTGTATGTTAATTGTTTATAAGTATTTTATATATATATGTAATTGTAATAATAGAATGCAATAATGAATTTAACGAAGCAAAACATTGAGTACACGTTGAACATATAAATTGTTATAACGAGTTTTAAAATTAAAAGTATGAATTATTTATTTGGAATCAACTTTTTAATTTGAAAATTAGAAAATTATTTTGATTGAAAAATTATTAAATTAAATATATACATTATAAAATTTTCAAAAGACAAGATTATATATAACATTGTATTTATTAACTTGGTAATAACTTAACTAGAAATGGAAATATTTCTGATATTACTATGAATTGTGTTTAAGATAATACGGAATAAATAAATAAATAAGAAATTCAGTTAAATTAACTACGTAGCCAATATAATATTTTCCAGTACCCGTGGCAATGTCAATCAGTCAGCATAATGTAGTACATTTTTTACATTTTTTAAAAATTAGTGCATGCGTTGTGGAGCTTCATGAGTGCACAAAAAACATAAGAGGAAATATCAAGGGTAATTTTTTACGATATTATGGTACAAATTATTTTCACGGCATACTTACAAAAATGTTCATGCCATACTGTGAGCACCTTTGAATAAAAATTTATTCGTAAAGTATACAACATGGTATGAATTTACTACTTACTATTATATTTCCTAAAATTATTTTATCTTTTTTTATATTATTTATATGCACAAAAAATAATATTGTTTTCTTCGAATTGTTGAAAATTTTATCTTATCCAATTATATAAAATATGGAACAAACAATAAACTAAAAAATATCGAAAATTAAGTTTTCTCAATGAATTGCTCAAAATACTTTTTTCTTTGCGATATTATACAAAGATAAATATTTATTTTTTGCTGAATTTTGTCAATGACAAGCATCAATAATTCCTGATTTTCGTTAATCCAAATTAGAATTAATATAATTTATCCGTTTCCTGTATTTATTCAATCAACAGTAATATGAAAAATGTTAAACGTCAAATACCACAATGATAAATATTTTGTAAGAAGCATTTAATGTTATGATGCAAAAAGGTTATCATAGTTAAAATTGAAAATTACGAGCATTTTTTAAAAAACGAAGGTTTGTTTTTACTAGATTTCATTGGGATTTTAGTAACATATTAATTGAAGTTGATATAATAATAATAATAATAAGGGTTCAGTGTCAGGGAACTTTATTAACTTGAATTTTTAGTTTATCATTGTACATTTTAAAAAATACTAAATATTTTACAAAAATAAATTTACCAAAAATATTTTGTATTTTCGGATTGATTTGTTATATTAAATGATATGATTTCATGATCTCTTGAACAATTCCTACATGACCTGATAAGAATGAAAGACCAAATTCAGCAAGCTCTTTTCCCGAAAATCAAGTTCCATTATTTGAATCTAGTGCGCATTGTTATTTATTGAATTATATTATATTTCACTAGTGCAATGGGTGGCACTTCGTGCCACCCTATCTTATTTGGGTTACGTTTAATATTATAGTGTTGCGGTCTGCGCAGAACAATGTGGAAAGTTACGCAAATCAGTCTCAATAAATTTAGGATAATCACACACTTTCTCTTGTGCGCAATCTCACGAAACAGGCAATCAGTCGATCTAAACCTGCTTACTAACACTCTTAAACAACACAATTACGTGTAATATAAGGTACGATGAGTAAGTGGAGTAAAAGTGTCTTTACTAACTTCTTTGTATGCTGCTGAAATTTGATGGATTTTTGAAGTAACTTTGCCAAGAATTGAAAGAGTTTATTAAAAATATTATAAGGCTTATTCAAAGTAAAGTATAACAATAGAGATATATTACTGCTTTGGCGTATCTTATCCCTATTGCTATACAAAAGTTTATTTTATTACAAAATATTTTTAGAATTATTAGGTCACTATGGAATCATTTATTATTAGAATAACTATTACGAAGAAAATTATTTATTATTTTTATTATTAATCAAAAAAAAGTTTATTACAAAAAGAAGGAAAAAGAATATTTCAGAACTATTTTTATTATTATTATCATTATTAATATTGTAAGAAATTATTAGAATTTTAGTATAAAAATGAATAAAGAAAAATGTTTTTCGCTAAAAGGAATCTCTTGTTTTTCTTCTCCACCACAGCTATTTTTATAAATCATTTTCTTGTTTACCTTCATCCTCTGTCATCCATAAAAATGTTTTTGTGCCAGGATGAATATACAGTTATCCTGGATGATGGATGACACACAAGGATGATTCATCTCCTGTAATTTTTGTATTCTCCATGCTAGGTAAAATTTCTGGTTAATTTGAGTAACATATTGTGTAAGATCTACACAAGGTAACACGATGGTTATGCGAATCGGTTTTAAAAGTAGTATTTTTTTTTTAACAGGATAACGAACGGCTTAAGCAAGATCTCATGAACAGATCAAATTATTCTTTGTTTGGACAAATTGTCA
The DNA here is from genome assembly GCA_003547095.1 of Diversispora epigaea. Taxonomy (NCBI): domain Eukaryota; kingdom Fungi; phylum Glomeromycota; class Glomeromycetes; order Diversisporales; family Diversisporaceae; genus Diversispora; species Diversispora epigaea. Next base: position 184,797 of record PQFF01000083.1, on the reverse strand, counting down.
AAAGCAAGCCTTGGTATTGGGGCGAAGTAAATTGGTAATCAGGTGAAATGTCATGGGGAATAACATTTTGTGACACTAGATGAACTTTCAGGTGATTGTCATCCTTGTATGAGGATGAAGGATGAAAAATGTTGTGCGAGAATGAAGGATATCATACAAGGATGAAGGATATCGTGTGAGGATGAAGGATGACACACAAAGGATGAAGTATAAGGTACAAGGATGAAGTGTAAACAAAAGAGAAAGTATAAATACGACTGTTGTCACGAGTAAGTCAGTTAGGCAGTTACAAGTTGGTTAGAATAATCAATCACTAATTAATAATTAAAAATAGTTCAGAATAATTCGAAATACTTTAATAAATATTATATAGAAAAGTAAACTTCATTCAGGAACAGGAAAGATACGTCATGCTGTAATATTTCTGTTATTAAATGATACTTTGCTTTTAAAACTTTATATTTTATATTTTAATAAACCTATACTTTGTGTCGTAATATTGCGAAATATTATTAAATATTGTTTGATACTGCATTAATACTTTTACTCCACCTTACTCACTGTGCCTTCATGATTAATTTGATTATTATTTGATTATTATTATTATTTATTATATATTTATTATCTGTTTTGAGATAGGCAAGTTTAGATCAACTGATTGCTTGATCTACTGGCAGATAAAGCGTATTATTATTTGTTTGTGTGATGCAAACTGTGAGACTGATTTGAGAAATTGTTCGAAATACTCTGCACTCCTGTGACAGAATTTGGTGCCTTCTGTGAGCTGGCATAAAGTATCCAACGCAGTAACTGATAATATTGGCACATCCGTTTCACAAATTTTATATTCTTTAATTAATTTAGTAAAATACTCATTATATTTTTATTTTTGGGAAAGGATAATCAAAGAAATTTTTAACATTACGAAGTAATTCAAAAATATATAATTTAAAATTATCATGATCACCTTTTTATAAAACCATCTTCTTATAATTTGTTTCGTGATCTATCAAAAGTGATCATCAAAGTAGTCATTAGCATAACAAAATTCTTCCAGATCAAAGGATTTACAATGAAGATTGTCAAGCGAAAATTCATGTAACCAGATAAAATCTCTGAAAGATTGTCAAAAATACTTTTACAAAATCTTACGGAATAATACGTCAAACTGTCGAAATGAAGGAAAATTACCAAACCAAGTATGAATACTGACGAAAACGAGGCGAATGCCTTAATACTGAGACTCCAAAATGCGTTTCACATAAGGAACGATGCAAGAATGCCGTCATTTTTCAGAGGAAACCAAGATCCCATGGAATGGTTAGAAGAATTCAATTGATCGGCAAGAATAAACCAATATACTGATGAATACAAACTCCAAGTAGTCAGTGGATATCTACAGGGTACAGCAGGACAATGGTTCAACGAAGCGCAAGAGGGACAGAACCCCATCAATCATTGGAACAATACGAACCAAACCTTCTTTGAAATGTCTTTCTTGGCCACCTTTTGAACAACTGCGTTAATAAACCAATGGAGATTTGAGTTGCAAATAAAAGTACAGAAACTAGGTGAAACTGTAGAACAATATTCAAATAATATTAAGAAATTAATTAAGCGAATAGATGGTAATAATAGATGGAGTGAAGACGAAAAAGTTTGGCAGTTTTTGAAAGGATTACGAAAAGATATTGCCTACCAAGCCCGACCATTTATTATGTTCCAAGAGAAGCCAACATTGGAAAAAGCGATTAGAACGGCCAAACAATTTGAAGAAAATGCGCAAACTTATCCTGAAGCTATAACAGGATATACCACTACCACTTCTATGGGCATGCAAGGATCCATACCTTCTCGAAGTAAAAACCTTCATGCCTATTGCCGAAACATTGCAGAAGATCATTGAAAAAGGAGAAAGAACACCTAATACTTTTAATAACAGACCAAATTATAATAATAATAACAGAGGACAAAGTTATAACAATTATAATGGCAATAGAGGACAGAGCTTCAGGAGTTATAATAATCCGCCAAACTGTTACCATTGTGAACAGACTGGACATATGGCTTGGAGCTGTTCCATGAGACAAGGAAATCAAAGAAACCAAATAAATCTGGCTGCTTCTGCTGCTCCACGACTTACCAATACTGTATCTCTTCCAACTAATACAGCGGCGAATCAAACCACCCAACAAGTTTCGCAAGGAGACGTAAATAGTAATACGTTTATAACTTAAGAAAAAGAAATCCAACAACCTATCTCCACTGTTTGGGAAAGAATACAGCATTTAAACTAACAGGCGCACCTCAGAAGGGTGAGAGTGCAGATAATATAAATCCCTTATTTAAGACTGGAGATAATGATAGAGTAATAGGAGAAAGTATTGGGTCCACAAGTAAACAAAATACTCCACAACCTATTGCAAAAAGATTGCGCTCAGCAAAAAAGAAAAAGGAAGTATCCAAAAATCCTAAACAAAAGAAAAGAAAGAAAGCACTTCCTGTCCAACAACTATTTATAACACAAAATGCTCCGCCATATTCCATCGTCTTAGATTTACTTGCAACAAGAGCCAATATCACTTTGGGACAATTAATGGCTATACCTCATTATAGAAGCGAGACACAAAAGGCATTGACACTGAAGCGTACAAGGATTGTAAAGATGGCCAACCATACAACAGTAAAAGGGAATACACCCATGACTTGTAAAGCCCAAGTAGCTGGATGGAAAGTTGAAGTAATACTTGATAGTGGTTTATCTATTAGTATCATTTCGAAGAACTTCATGGAACCTATAGGTCGAAGGATTGAGAAAACATCCGGAAGAAAAATAACCAGTATACATGGAGAAAGACGTCCTAGTTTAGGAATCGTAACACAAGTACCAATAAAGTTGGAAGAAATTGTGGTAGCGGTTGATATGGAAGTCATTGATGCAGCAGGTTACACATTAATCTTGGGAACAAATTGGTTAAGGAAAGCACACACCATAATAGATTACCAAGAGTGTAAATTAATTTTAAAAGATGAAAAACAAACAGCTCAAATCTCGTGCAGAAATACTAGAGCCACTGTCTTGGACGATAATAAAGAAGAGGATAATAGTGAAGAAGAATATGTAGAAAGTAGTGATGATTCGGATACTGACAAAGAAATAAACTTCACAGGATTAACTTATGAACTCCCATATCAAGAATCCTATATGAAATATAAGTTTACTCCTGAAGGAATGCGCAAGAATTCGAAGCTTGTCACCTGGGAACTATATGATCAGTTATCTTATTGTTTTGATCTGGTTAGAAGAAAAAAAGGTGCTCAAGAACGATGCAAAGCAACAGGACCTAATTCCTATTACTGGTGTAGCATATATTTAGAAACAAGACAAGATATATGGAAGTCTGTGAAGAACATCAACGAGATGAGAAAATTATTTCCATTATACCACGAAAGAAAATACAAGACATTCGTTGTAATTTGGTACGAGGTGGAGTAGAGAAACTCGAAGAAAATCAATATAAGCCGCAAGTTCACGAAATTATCAAAGGATTTCCAAATCTGGTAGCCAAGGACCTTTCAGAATTAGGGAAAACAAACCTTTATCACCATACAATAGACACTGGCGAAGCAAAGCCAATAAAATTAAACCCCTATAGAACCTCGCCCCGATACTTGGAATTTTTGATGGAGGAAATAGCAAATATGCTAAAGAACGAACTAATTCGAAAGTCGTTTAATCCTTGGTCCGTACCCATTGTAGTAGTAAATAAGAAGAATGGGAAATTCAGGCTCTGCATAGATTACAGAAAATTGAATGCGGTCATGAAACCTGACGCCTACTCAGTACCACGGATAGCAGACATGCTAGATGCCCTGGGACACTCCGCCTTCTTTTCAACTTTAGACCTTGCTTCAGGTTTTTGGCAAGTAGAAGTATCTGCTAAAGACCGAGAGAAGACTGCTTTCACTACTCCATTTGGTACCTATGAGTTCCTCGTGATGTTTTTCGGACTTATCAATGCCCCTGCAACCTTTCAACGAGTGATAAATAGAGTCTTCCATGAGGTTAAGGTTACTTAAAAGTTCATATTAGTTTATATCGACGATATTATTATATATTCGAAAACCTACGAAGAGTATTTAGAACATTTAAAGGATATGTTTACACTTCTAGGAAATGCCAGATTAAAGATAAACTTGGAAAAGTGCAACTTTTTCAAGACAAGATTAATATTTTTGGAACATATTATAACAATTGACGGAATAGCCCCAGACCCTTCGAAGATCGAGAAGGTGCAGCATTATCCAGTTCCACAAAACAAGACAAATATAAGAGCCTTCTTGGGATTAGCCTCATATTATCGAAGATTTGTAAAGAGCTTTGCCACAATTGCGAAACCATTACACAACCTTACGAAGTAAATCATAATATTTGAATGGAAGCCCGAACACCAACTCACGTTCGATACATTAAAAGGACGATTAACTTCGGCTCTCATAATGACATACCCTGACTTTTTAAAACAATTTATACTAGCTACCGACGCATCTGACTGGGAAATTGGAGCTGTGCTCTTCCAGAAGGATATGGAAAATCTTGAACATCCTATCACTTACACCAGTCGCCTGCTGTCAGCTCCCGAACTAAATTATACTGTACTAGAAAAAGAGTGCCTCGTTGCAATCACTGGTCGAATGAAAAAAAATAGGATGGTTTTATTATGAATAGGATTCCGATTGATGGCTAAATTTACTAAGATTTATTAAATATAGGCAGTCAATTTTTTCTGATTTATAAATAGGAATTTCCGATTTATGAATTTTCACAAATAGAATGTCCGATTTATGCATATTTCTGTCATCAATAGGATTCTGATTTTTGTTTATTTGACCAGTGAATATGACTGTATGACATTTTAAACATTACCTACATGGCCCCAAGTTTGATTTATATATGGATAACTTTGCTTTAGCATGGCTAAAGAATCGCACACAACCTAAAGGAAGAGTTGCTAGATGGATTTTTGAATTATCTGAGTATGATTATGAACTTATTCATAAGCAAGGAAGGCTTAATGCCAATGCTGACGCACTATCAAGAATAACTAATTAAGACAACAAATATAATAGAACTCAGATATTTATTAAAGATACAAAATCTCGAAACTTTTCGAAAATGGATGCCGACACTTATAATCAGTTAACGGAATACTTAATAAATTATACTTTTTCACCAAATGGCACTAATGAACAACGGCGAAAATTATGACAACAAGTGAACCATTATATAGTTCAAGACAATATTTTATATAAGCGAAACAAAGAGGGCGATCCTCTAAGGGTAATCACAAGAGAAAATCTAACTAAAATATTATACAACATGCATAATGTACCAAATGCTGAACATTTTGGTATAAAGGCTACCATAGATAAAATGAGGCAACGATACTTTTGGCTTATGATGGACGAAGATATTCGAAATTACATAGAGACATGTGATAAATGTTAAAGACAAGGCAAACCTAAGTCAACTGAAGTATTGCGACCTATTGGAGTAGTACAAGCTTTCGATCAATTAGGAATAGATATTGTAGGTCCTTTAAAGCCAACAACAATGGGAAAAAGATATATAGTAGTGGTTACAGATTATTTTACAAAATGGCCAGAAGCTAGAGCCATTGAAAAAGCAGATGCGAAAACTATCGCTTGGTTCCTGTACGATGAAATTATATGTAGGCATAGTTGCCCAAGAGAAATATTATTTGATAGAGGAGCAGTATTTGTTAGTCAAATAGTAACCAACCTAATAGAGATAATGGGAACACACCGAAGACTTACGTCTGCTTACCACCCTCAAAGTAATGGCCTGACAGAATGGTATAATCAAATACTCTGTCAGACTTTAAAGAAATGTATAAAAGAAACAACGCAAGAATGGGATACATTGATAGCTTCGGCGCTTTTCGCATACCGAACAACTAAAAATAGAACAACAAAATATGAGCCATTTTATTTATTATATGGACGAGCTTATACTTGCACGCAAAATTATTTTGGGGTTCCGAAATTGCAATTTTGGGGAAAAAAGTCGAAATAGTTTTTCATAGAAGACAAAATTATTTTACTTAAAACCTGAAATTTTTTGATCACCCAGATTTATTCTTTGATTGAAGATACACATAACTGGGTACTTTTTTTACTTCTATATATAGAATAGATTCTGCATAAATCTCAAAAAGTCGAAATACCTCAAAAATCCAAAATTAATTTTGGGAACATGTATAGACGAGCCCCTACATTACCCATAGAACTTGATGTTATTACTTGGCCGGTTGAAGAAATTGATGAAAAACAATTTAAAGAAATGATCCACAAAAGAACTGGAGAATTTGCGGGAATATTCAAAGATAATCGAATTCAAGTATCTAAGAATATTAAAAATGTACAAAAATGGTAAAAGATTACCTATGATAGGAAAATTCAAACGATGACATACAAGACAGGAGATATGGTATTAGAGTACAGATCTGATTTACAGAATGTTTATGGCAATAAGTTTCGAGATAAATGGTCTGGCCCTTTCTTTATTCATAGAGTTCTTGGTAATGGCTCCTACATATTGAGAACTAATAGTGGAGAAGTTCTTAATAGTCGACCTGTACATGGCAATTGATTGAAATTGTATAAACAAAGGGGTTATCATCCCACATGAGATAATGAGTAAACAATAGACTTGTTTAAAAGAATCCGTAAGATTGCGAAAAATCCTGAAAAATTTTGCCAAAACTTTTTTTTTACTATGAATAATATTCCAATTCCAGACAGTTTACAGAGGAGAGTTCACGAATTACGAAGAGAATTTTCGCAAATCTTAGGAGAAGCCCAGGTTATCATAGACATAGACAATACTGGTGCATATTTAGTAACAGAAAATACTGTAATAGAAAAGATTAACCCATGAATAATGAGATTACTACGCAATGTGACGATACATTAACAATGTACGCAGTAGATATTTTTATAGCTCTAAAAGAACAGGATCGGGTTATCAATCTTAATCTAGACGAACTTCTACGAATAGCGACAGATATGCATGAAACAAATGGTCAAAGAATGAACACATATAGGAAACTTGGTGATTATCTACAAGATGTTCAATTAGGAAGTACCATGACAGTACTAAAAAAAGAATTACGATCCCACCAAAACAGAGCGCGAATTTACCAAATAGTGATACGAATACAATCATTATTTCAAGTAATAGGAACGCCGTACGCCAGAAACTTTTGTAATGTTATGCCAGATTGGATCTATAAGTTACCAAAATCAGAGTTCAAAAGATTTTTGCAGCTCTGTAAAACAATGGGTACACAATTGATGGAAGATCTTTTGGAAATAAATGTAGGGTCGCAGAAGCTTCCCTTTGAAGGAGGAAATGTTTGTGGCAAAGTAAATTGGTAATCAGGTGAAATGTCACGGGAGATAACATTTTGTGACACTAGATAAACTTTCAGGTGATTGTCATCCTTGTACGAGGATGAAGGATGAAAAATGTTGTGTGAGGATGAAGGATATCGTATGAGAATGAAGGATATCATGCGAGGATAAAGGATGACGCACAAAGAATGAAGTATGAGGTACAAGGATGAAGTGTAAACAAAAGAGAAAGTATAAATATGACTGTTGTCGCGAGTAAGTCAATTAGGCAGTTACAAGTTGGTTAGAATAATCGATCACTAATTAATAATTAAAATAGTTCAGAATAATTCGAAATACTTTAATAAATATTATATAGAAAAGTAAACTTCATTCAGGAACAGGAAAGATACGTCACGCTTTTGTTAAATGATACTTTGCTTTTAAAACTTTATATTTTATATTTTAATAAACCTATACTTTGTGTCGTAATATTGCGAAATATTATTAAATATTGTTTGATACTGCGTTAATACTTTTACTCCACCTTATTCGATTATTATTTGATTATTATTATTATTTATTATATATTTATTATCTGTTTTGAGATAGGCAAGTTTAGATCAACTGATTGCTAGACCTACTGGCAGATAGAGAGTATTATTATTTGTTTGTGTGATGCAAACTGTGAGACTGATTTGGAAAATTGTTCGAAATATTCTGCACTCCTGTGACAATATGTATTATTTATACAGATATATAGTACTGACAATATTTATTATTATATCATGAAGTGTTTTGAATTTTTTGAATTTTGTTTTTAATAACATTTTCTGACTCGTTAGGAAGATTTTAGGGCTTAAAAAAGGATTAACAATCAATAAGATATTTAGAAAATTAAATTTTTTCAGAAGTCTATGTAAATAGAACAAAATAAGTCGATTTGAAACATAAGAAAGTGATTTGGTTAAGGTAAAAAAAATAATATATTTAATATTAATATATTCATTAACAATTCCATCAGTTTTTCATCTTCCAATATGAAATTACCAAAAGTTACAATTATGAATCTAGAATCTAATACATTTGGAATGCAGTAATATTTTATTTAAGTGAAACTTTCGATGGTAAGATTCTAAAGAATTCAAAATAAACTAATAAAATATTCTCTTTTAAATAGAACAAAGAATTACGGGTCTAATGAGATTTTTATAAATGTAAGTATTATTACTCGTAATATTTCAAAAAGAAATATAACATTATTCATATTAAACTGTAATATTTTTATAACATATTAGAGTCGATCATTTTTCAATGCAACTCTGTATATATGCGAAGTATTAAAAAGTGTTAATAAAGCAATTTATTATAGATTTTTATTTATTATTATAGATTTTTATTTATTATTATANGAATTTTGTTTTTAATAACATTTTCTGACTCGTTAGGAAGATTTTAGGGCTTAAAAAAGGATTAACAATCAATAAGATATTTAGAAAATTAAATTTTTTCAGAAGTCTATGTAAATAGAACAAAATAAGTCGATTTGAAACATAAGAAAGTGATTTGGTTAAGGTAAAAAAAATAATATATTTAATATTAATATATTCATTAACAATTCCATCAGTTTTTCATCTTCCAATATGAAATTACCAAAAGTTACAATTATGAATCTAGAATCTAATACATTTGGAATGCAGTAATATTTTATTTAAGTGAAACTTTCGATGGTAAGATTCTAAAGAATTCAAAATAAACTAATAAAATATTCTCTTTTAAATAGAACAAAGAATTACGGGTCTAATGAGATTTTTATAAATGTAAGTATTATTACTCGTAATATTTCAAAAAGAAATATAACATTATTCATATTAAACTGTAATATTTTTATAACATATTAGAGTCGATCATTTTTCAATGCAACTCTGTATATATGCGAAGTATTAAAAAGTGTTAATAAAGCAATTTATTATAGATTTTTATTTATTATTATAGATTTTTATTTATTATTATAGATTTTTATTTATTATTATAGATTTTTATTTATTATTATAAATTTTTATTTATTATTATAGATTTTTATTTATTATTATAAATTTTTATTTATTATTATAGATTTTTATTTATTATTATATTGCAGTGATGGCAAATAACCCAAATGACCTCAAATAACTCAAATGATAAATGACCAAAGTCATTAGGTCATTTCATTCAAATTTTAAATGACCATAATTCATTAATACTTATATATTTGATTTTTAATATTAATCACAAATCAATTGATCATTGGTTGAAAAATATCACATGTTAACAGATTATTAATGATGATGATGATGATTATTATTATTATTATTATTATTATTATTATTTATTATTATTATTATTTATTATTACTATTACTATTATTATTGATGAATTAATATTTTTTCAAGTTCATTAATAATTATTATTACTATTATTATTATTATTAATGAATAATGAATTTACTAAATAAAATTTATTTTTATTTAATGTCAAAAATTATAACATTTAAAAAATAATAATTTATAAAAATATCACATGTCATCAAGATCTAATTTTTATTGGTTATTCAAATGACTTTTCAAATAACTTCAAATGACTTTTGCATAATTTTCAAATGACTGAGTCATTTGGTCATTTGTCATTTATGAAATGACCATTTTTAAATGACCCTAATGACTAGGTCATTCTAAGGTCATTTGAGGGTCATTTCAAAATAGGCAAATGACCAGGTCATTTGCCATCCCTGTTATATTGTAATAAAGAGAAATATTTTATTATATAATAAATATGTATTAAATATATAAAGTGATATAATACAAATGCACTATTAAAACCAATGAATTATGAAATTTAGAAAAAAAAAATATATAAATTTACGAAAAAAAACTTCGAAAATTTTTTGCAATGCAATATTATGTATATTTTCACAACGCAATATTGTGTATTGAAAATTTTGCATAAAAAATTATGTAAATTTGCGAAAAACTTTATGTAAATTTACATAATTTTTTATGTAAATTTATGTAAAAATTACATACAGTGGGGGACACCATAAGCCATCAACTAATTTTTAGGCGGCGAAATTTCAAAATCAATATATCATGTGGTTTTCATGTGATTTTCATATGATTTTCATGTGATTTTAAACGATTTAATTATTTTATTAAATTGTTACATTTTCATTAATTCGTCTATGCGACTTATTATTTTTTACAGCATATTCTGCCATTTTTCCTGTTAAACCATGTCTATATGCATCCATCCAACGCCAAGATAATCTAGCATAAGCTTGCATGGTTTCTATTGATATAGAATTAAATGCAAAAGGAAGATTTTCTTTTAGTGATCGTAAAGTATATTGACAGTGATCACGGGTATATTTCTTAGCTGCACCCCAATACATTTCGATCCAATTTAATTCAGGATGAAATTTTGGATAAAAGATAATCTAAAAAATAAAGAATTAATAAAAATGTAACAAAGAATAATCAAATAAATCATAAAAATTTACCTTGTGACCTCGTAATTCTACTTCTTGTTGAATTAATCCTTTTTGTTGCAAAAAATCTGGCTGATTGGCAAGCAAACGCCGAGCGCAACAATTAATAATATCTGGATTAAATTCTTTTTTTTGACAAGCCGAACAATCAAGCATCAAATCATTTTGCCATAAATTTCTTTCTTTAAGAACCCATTCAATTCCTTTAGGCTCACCACGAAGATTAATTTGTTGTTTTGTTTTTTTATCCATGATGAAAAAGTCTTCTTCAATTACCATTGATTGCCATTGTCCATTCCAAATTGTGTTGCGCATTTTTGGTACTGAACCTCCTGGTCCTTTATTCATTCTGCTCACTAATAAAGCATCAGCTGGATAAGCTGTATGTGAGGTTGCATTATCAAATGCCCAAATACCAATACAATTTGGATGTGTTCTTTCANATCTTCACGATTGTGACCATCAATATATGTGCCCTTTTTGTAACGGCTAAGTCTAAAGCCCATTTTGTGCATCCAACGTCTCATGGTTCGAACAGAAATTGTTTGCGGAACATCAACATGTAAATCAGGAAGTACTTCTTCTTCAAAATATTTCTTAACCATTGCAGGATTAACATGAAATTTGTTGGAACGAAGATAAGTGGCAATACGAGCAGAAATAGATTCATCATAAAGTAAACTTTTTGAAGGCAGTATTCCACGATAACTTGGAGGAATAGGGTTTCCTATTCCCAGAATAAATTATAAAATAAATAACTAAGCAATAAAAAGCTAAACCATTTGTTATTTTTCCTTAATTAGTGATAAGATTAAATAAAATAAATAATTTATAAAAAAAAAACCACCTTCGAAACAATATTCAGCCCACTTCCGAATACAACGTGCACGATATTCTCCACGTCGATGTATCTTTGCAACTGCTAAACTTGCTTCTATTTTCTTTTCACCTGATAGCAAAAGCTTTGAATAAAGGATTACAGAAGAATAACGTGCTTTTTGACCATTTGATATTTTTTCTTTCAAAGTTTTTTCAGCAAACTTAATTGAATCTTGAATTTTTTTTTTATATTGTGGATTATTATCTTCTTCTTTTGATTTTTCGTTACCCTCTGTCTCTTCATTATTTTCCGATTGCTCATTACCATAATCATTTCTTTCATTATCTTTATTTTGCAAGTTTTGAATTGGCTGTTCGCTGTGCACAGGGAAAAAAAGAGAAATTTTACCCGTACCGATGGCAGCTTCACGAAGATGCTGTTTTTTTTGTCTAATTGTTTGTGGTGCAAGACCTGTATAAATAGCTGGACGGCCACATGTTTTTGCTTGTTTAAAAAGGTGATTAAAGAGCTCGAGTGCCGTGTTCTCATTGTCTAATTCTGGAGCTTCACAACTAATTAGCTCTTCTGTCAGATCTGTTTCCTCATTATTTTTGTCATTAGAATCTGAAGAAAGTGGGAGGTCAATGATTTCATAAGGCTCATTTGAAGCTTTTTGACAAGCAGCATAAAGAGCTGCATTGGTTTTTTTAAGATTTGTTCGACGTCCTTGTGTATTTTTAGACGGTCGGGTCATTGAAATGAAAAAAAAAATTTACATTATATTTTTACCATGTGAGTGATCACGTTTTTGAAATATTGACCAATCGCAAAGACCTCACATGATAAATTTTGGTGGCGAATTATTGGATTTGATATATAAAATCATCAAACTTCAAGAGTTTATAACTCTAAATAAAATAATAATAATTTAAAATCTAATTCCGGTGAATTATAGCCTAGCTTTCAAATAATCATTTGCCGCAATGTTTTTTTTAGTATTACCATTTTTGTCAGAGCTATAACATTTTTAAATATTGATTAAATGTTTGATGGCTTATGGTGTCCCCCACTGTATNAGAATCTGAAGAAAGTGGGAGGTCAATGATTTCATAAGGCTCATTTGAAGCTTTTTGACAAGCAGCATAAAGAGCTGCATTGGTTTTTTTAAGATTTGTTCGACGTCCTTGTGTATTTTTAGACGGTCGGGTCATTGAAATGAAAAAAAAAATTTACATTATATTTTTACCATGTGAGTGATCACGTTTTTGAAATATTGACCAATCGCAAAGACCTCACATGATAAATTTTGGTGGCGAATTATTGGATTTGATATATAAAATCATCAAACTTCAAGAGTTTATAACTCTAAATAAAATAATAATAATTTAAAATCTAATTCCGGTGAATTATAGCCTAGCTTTCAAATAATCATTTGCCGCAATGTTTTTTTTAGTATTACCATTTTTGTCAGAGCTATAACATTTTTAAATATTGATTAAATGTTTGATGGCTTATGGTGTCCCCCACTGTATTAAAATTTTGCATAAAAAATTATGTAAATTTGCGAAAACTTTACGCAAGTTTACGTAAAAATTTACGTAAATTTGTGTAGTTTCGGATGAAGATTTGTGTGGGTGTCGTATTCTTCCATAAAAATACGGATCGTAAAAATTACGCAATATTACGCATATTAAAAATTCCTGATAAATACTTCCAGCAAGAACAGATTTTGTATCCCATTTAAATTATTTAGTTCAATCTTTTGTTATTATTATTCCATCATAATAACACAAACTAATATTCAATTGTGCTATGATATTTCCTTTTTCTGCAGATTTTAAATATAATTCAAATGCTTTACATCATTTTTTTCATCACCAAGTCCATATTAATAACAATATGCTACAGTATTTAAAGCCATATGAGACCCTTTATTGGCAAAATTAATATAAATCTGAAAAGCTTTTTTGTATCCTTTTCAACACCTAGACCATATAAACACATATCTGCAAGGGAAATAGTACTAATTTCTTTGTTGATATTTTATAGTTTCCTTAAGGATAAAGAATTAGAAGAGAAGGTATAATTGACAGCCAAATTAAAAATTTAAAAGCCATTTGAAATTGACAACAATCTCAATACCATACTGGTGAAAAATTCCTATTAAGCTCGAAAACAAATAACAAGATGGATGGTGAATTATTTCATATAGAATTTCAACAGGATTCTTTTTATATTCTCTAATATAATTTTGGTGATTCAGTCGTGACATCAACAAAGGAGGATCGGGTTTAATTTCAGGTTTTTTCTGATTAAAAATAAAATTAAAATTACTTATTTAAGAAATAAGAATTTTTTTTAAAAAAAAATAATTACGAATTTCCCATTAATAATATTTAAACATTTGCAATCTGTTTTACGAGATTTAATTTTGTATTCCAATCCATTTTTTGGATTTTAAAATACTGACGAAGAGAACCTTCATAATTATATAATTGTAGATATTCTCTATAAAAATAAAAATAATTTTAAATAATTAAAACAAATAAGTGAGTAATCAATTAAATAATTATATCAATATTAAACATAATATTTAAATGCCTTAACCTTGTTTAGTGATGCCACAAGAATACTATCATGAATTTCTAATTTTCAGCGTCTTTTAATCTTTTTTTAAAAATTTAAAATTAGAGAATATTAACAGCAAACTTAAGATTATATAATAAATAATTTAATTCGACTCGCTTCTTAAAAATGTTTATTTAAATGATAATAAATTTATATTTAAAAGATCAACAGCTTTTTGAGAAATTTTAAAAGTGGCTTTAAAAAATATTGGTAGTAGTAATCAATTTTACATTTTGAAATTCTGAGTATCCATCCAGGTTTCCTATTTTTTTTTTCGTTTGTTTTTCCTAGGACACGATGAATTTACATTTATGTACATATAGTCTTATTCACACGTTATGATATATTGTTGGTTATACAAGTCATTTTACATTACATTTTCATTTGTGAAAATATTCTATATTTTTAAATACTTTCGGTAACTTGAGAATTAACCAATCAGATCACCAGCAACAATTTATTATTAACTTAGATACTTTTTTTTCAAAAAGTAGTGAGTGATTTTCTTTAAAAAAAGTCCAAATATTTATACAAAAAAAATGGCAACTAAAGTTTCAACAGAAATATTAATTATAATTTTAAATAGAATTCATTCATTCGTTTAACTTAAGATATTAATTAATAATTGTTTCACGATTCCCTTTTCATAATTCGAAAAATTACTACAAAGCAGTTCTCCAAAGCCTAAGATTACATTACATTAATTAATGCTGTTACTTTCTATAAATTTATTTATTTGAAATCTTCAGTACTGATTTATAATTTTGTATTTATTAACTTGTTTGTTTATTGTTATTGTGATGTAATATGGTAATTTATTGATAATTTTATTATTATCATTATGATCATCTGATATGGCTATTATTTGTTGTTTTTGTGATGAATATGATAGATAATTATATTTCTGAGGAATATTGAATACTGCTGACAATGTTGCAGTTGCTCGCTACATGTTATCAAAACTAATTTGGCCTTGACTTAATTCTTAAAATTTCAATTTTTAATTACGTCTGGCTCAATTACTTGCGTCAATCATTAATAAAAATCAAAATTTGCCTTGACTCAACTCCAATTTTTCTTGATTTTAATTGCATCTGACTCAATTCAATAGTTTTGACGACATGTATACTCGCAACCATCAATTACAGAATTTTCAGATTTGCCAGAATTATTACAGTGCGGAACCTCTATAACCGGTCAAAAATTTTGCTATTTTTAAATGTATGTTACACCTGCCAAAAGAAGTAAATAAAAATTTTAACCGTTAATTTCGATAAATCATATCAAAAGCTACAGAAATTATCGGTTTTGATCAAAAAATTTTAAGATTTGCCGGTGTTACATAGATTTGAAATTTACACGTTTTACTATAAAAAATAAAAATTGCAAATAATAAATTTTGTGTGACTTTCTAAAAATATTACCATTTTGTAGTGTTTATGTTGCCCAATCATTTTAGCTTAGAAATGCATGTATAGATTATTATAAAAATTTTGAGTTGCATTATGTCTTCGCGCAAAAAATTAGCTGCAAAAAAGAGAGCAAAAAATCAAATTCGCAATGTAAATACAGGTCAATTTATAGAGCAATATTCAACAAGTGATGATGAATATACATTATCAAGTGATGGTTATTCAACAGATAGTTCATATGAAAGTTATTATGCCCAAAGAATATTAAAACTTGGGGATATAGTTTTTAATTTAACAGAGATTGATGAAAAAAAGAAAGCACCATATGTTGGAAATTCTACTGCAACGTATTATCGAAAATATGGACCATCTGGTACATTTACAAAAGCAGCTAAAGGTTCATTATCAATTAACCAATATTTTACAGCAAATATTACCAATAATTCACAAGAAGTTTCAATTGATGAAATAGAAACCAATACAGAATCAACAAATGATATATTGCAAGTGGAAAATTCTGAAAGTTTGCAAGGAATAATGGATATTGATACTGAAGATATTTTACAATTAGAAGATTCTGAAAGTTCACAAGAAGAAGAAACAGATATTAATGATAATGATATTGAAAATATTTTTTCACAAAAAATAAAAGATTTAGAATTAATTCTTCAAGATAAAAACAAGTTTACTGTATATGAATATTTAAAGTATCGTTCAATTTATGAATTTTTAATTAATTGGAAAAAAAAATATATGTCTCGTGATGATGCTGCATTTAATGCTGCACAAAAAGTTTTTGATAAAGGGGTATATTGCGCAAGAACAATCAAAAAATGGACTAAATACTGGCTTGAAAATAAAACAATACCAATATCAATACAAGGTTGCCATCAAAAAACAAAATCATTCATTGATGATGAAGATATTATTAATGACAGTCTTACTTTTATTCGACAAAACAGTGGAAAAATAACACCAAAAAATTTTCAACAATTTATTAATTTAAAATTTCTTTCAAAAATAGAGGGGAAAAAATCAATTACATTAAAAACAGCTCGTATTTGGCTTAAAAAACTTGGATTAGTTCCACAATCTAAAAAAAAGGGTATTTATTTTGACGGTCATGAAAGAGATGATGTATTGAAATATCGTGAAAAATTTTTAAAAGAAATGAAAGAATTGGAACAATTTATGCCAACATTTATTGGAAATGAAATGACACAACTTAATCCAGAAATTCCTTCAAATCAAAAATTACATATATTTATCACACATGATGAATGTTTATTTTATGCAAATGATGATCATCCGATAGTATGGGCACCAATTGGAGAACCTCCATTAAGAAAAAAAGGTCATGGCAAATCAATTATGGTTAGTGATTTTTTACTTGAAACAATTGGCAGATTAAAATTAACTCCTGAGCAATCCTTATTAAATCCAAATATACCAGTTGAAGCACGTAAATTTTTAAAACCTGGAAAAAATGAAGAAGGTTGGTGGACAGCAGAACATTTGATTGATCAAGTTATCAATTATGCAATTCCTATTTTTGAAACTATTTATCCAAATGCAATTGCTGTAATGGCATTTGATAATAGTACCAATCATGGTGCAATGCCAGAAGATGGTTTAAATGCTACAAAAATGAATGTTAATCCTGCAGGAAAACAGCCACGAATGCATTCAACATTTTTTGGAACAGACAATATATCACAATCAATGGTTTTTCCATCAGATCATCCACAATATCCAAATAAAGCTAAAGGTATGCGACAAATTCTAATAGAAAGAGGATTATGGAAAGAAGGATTAAAAGGTGAATGTAAATTATGTAAGGGAAAAGAAAAAAAAATAGATTCTCAAAGAATTGATTGTTGCATGCGTCGAATTTTATCATTACAACCAGATTTTATTTCTCAAAAATCTAGATTACAAATTGAAATAGAAAAAAGAGGTCATAAATGTATTTTTTATCCTAAATTCCACTGTGAACTGAATTTTATAGAAATGTATTGGGGTGCAGCAAAACATTACACTAGAGAACATTGTAATTATACTTGGGTAGGATTGCAAAGAATTGTTCCTGAGGCTTTGGATTCAGTTCCTTTAATTACAATTCGTCGTTTTGCACAAAAATCTTGGCGTTATATGGATATATATAGGAAGGGAATTACTGGTAAAATGGCAGAATTTGCAGCAAAAAAGTATAAATCTCATAGAAGAGTTCCTGATAACATTTACAATGAACTTGAATCAGTTATTATTAAATAAATAAATATTAGATCACTATTTCGATCATTTTGATTATTGCTAAATCTATTTTTTAATTGGTTTATATATAAAACACGTGATTTTTACTAACCAGGAAAATTGAGAATTTTTTTTTATTCCATAAATCGATTCTATTATATGAGAAGAGTCTAATTTTTCTTACCCCAGTTAAATCCAATCACTAGATCAAGTTTTATTTAAGATTTTATAGGTTCCTATTATAGAGGTTCCGCACTGTAGAATTATTACCAACATTTATTATAACTGAACTTTCACTATTATTAATAATAGTTGATATAGATTTTAAATTTTTTTTTTTTGATATATTTACATTACTTACATCACTTACATTATTAATATTAGAATTATAATTATGCAGATTGTTTTGAGCATGTTGAACATTTAAATTTTTGGTCTACAATAATACACTGGTCGAATGGAAAAAAATAGGATGGTTTTATCATGAATAGGATTCCGATTGATGGCTAAATTTGCTAAGATTTATTAAGTATAGGCAGTCGATTTTTTCCGATTTATGAATTTTCACAAATAGGATATCCGATTTATACATATTTGCACCATCAATAGGATTCCGATTTTTGTTCATTCGACCAGTGATAATTAATAAAAAAATAATTTATATTTTATAAATAATTTAAAAAATTATTTATTAATTTTTCAGAAATTCAATATAAATTTTTTTACAAATATTCAGTTTACAAGTTTAATAAAACAAACAACATAAAATTATAGCAAGATAAAGCATGCAAATTGGTTTTTTTAAAATGATATTAATTAAATTATCCAAATGGGTTTCCTATAATTTTCAAAAACTGATATCTGCTGTTTCAAATACTTAGATTTTGATAATCAATAAAAGTTGTAGTCTGTCCTTGGAACTTCTGGTAATATATTAAATATTTATTATTGGATTAATAAATAAAAATTACTACATGAAATGTAGTAAACCTAAATTGATAGAATTTCTTTTACAAAAATTTTATCTGGAATTTTCTTAAATATAATAGATGCATCACCTGAACAAAATTTTTAAAATTCTAATATCTTGTGATTTTGGAGGCACAGTGCTACAATACTTATTTAATCAATTTGTAAGACCCTATTTTATCACACTGCATCATCTTTTTTTTTATTATTTTATAAATTTGTTTATTAAAATGTAATATTTTTCAAAACTCACGATGCATTTTTTTTGACTGTTTAATAAAATAAATATAAACAAGCAGTATGTGATTTTTCTCCATCAAAACATATTATATAGCACATATAAAAATAATTCCTTATGACATACTCTGTCATCTTTAATTTTATAAACTACTCATGGTTTATTTATCTACCAAAAAAAGAGCCAGAGTATGTGGACTACTTGAAGAGGGATATCCTTCTCGCTATGTAGCAGAAAAAAAAAATATTTCTCAATCAACTGTCATAAGAATCAAGTAACGTAAAGATAAAACTGGTACCTTTAAAAATAAACTCAAATCCAGACAACCAAGACTTCTAACTGGTCAGTATGAATGAAATGTATTGTGACTCATTACAACAGGTGAATGTACAAATGCAGTTGCAATTCAAAAAAAACTAAAAACTGATCAACAAATTGAAGTTAGTGAAAGTACAGTTAGAAGGACTTTACGCCGAAATGGATTAGGTGCAAGAGTTAAGTGAAAAAACCCTTATCTTAAAAAAATACATAGAATTGCTTGTATAAAAGTTTGCAAAAAAATATCAGTCATGGACAGTAAAAGATTGAAGTAAGGTAATTTGGTCGGATGAATCAAAATTTATGATTTATGAATCAGATAGTAGAGAATATTGTTGGAAAAGGTCTGGGGAGCCATTACGCGATCATCATGTCAAACCTACAGTCAAATTTGAATGGGGCAGTATTATGGTGTGGGGATGTTTTACATCTGATAAAGTTGGTAACATAGTTCGAATTTATGGACATATGAATGGTGATTTATATTGACAAATTTTGGAGGAATATTTATTGGGAACCATCAGGTGACATGGAATAAATAAAGATGATATTACTTTTTAGCAGGATAATGACCCAAAATATACTGCATGTCTAACAAAAAAAATGGTTTGAAGATAATGGTATTAGGGTACTTGATTGGCCTGCACAATCTCCAGATCTAAATCCAATTGAACATCTTTGGAATGAAATCGATCGACGTTTGAAACAACTTGAAACACCTATCAGATTCAGAAAGTTTGGGTTGAGTTGGAGGTTGATGAATGTAAGAAGTTAGTAGATACTATGCCAACTCGTATAAATGATGTAATTAAAGCTAAAGGGGGTTATACAAAATGGTAAATAATAATTTCTAAAATTCCCAATTTAATTAGATTATTTTTTAAAAATTTTTCATATAAGTAAAAAAAAAAATAAATAATGGTCAAAAGAAGTGCATCGCTTAAATCATCAAGATTAAATTATTTTGTGATTTTTATCTTATTAATATTCAATGATTTTTACACCATCGAATTAAATTATTTTAATGAATATAATAAAATTTTTTTGTTACACAGCGCATTCTTAATTTCGAGATATTGCTATTTTAAAAATTTTGTTCAGGTGATGCAATACTTTTGATGGCCACTGTAATATCATTTTAAAAGAATAATCTTTCAAATTAAGGATATGTTTTAAAAAATTCAATCAAATAGCATAAGTAAAACGACCCTAATCTAGACCACTTGTTGTATTAAATTATAAATTGAACGCAATATAAAATAAAAATAAATAACTGAAAATAATAATATATAACATAAATAATAATATTTTGCAATTAAAAAGTAATATGGCAATATTTCAAACATAACATGACTTGAATCTACAAATATCTATACAAGCATCAACAAAGTATTGAACAAATAACCTATTAACAATATTGTCATATTTGTAATATATATGCAAAATATAATAGAAATACATATATATTTCTTTATTTTTTCAAATATTTCTAATCATCATCATCTTCATTCCGATCAGCCTGATCGCTTGATTACTTGGTCACTTTGATGAGGAGTGGATTGATATATAATTATTTCATCAGATGACAAAGGACCTAACATTTCATCAGGTCAGCAATACTTATTATCATTCTTATTGTTGTTCTTATCATCATCATTATTGTTGTTGCTATCATTGTTATTATTGTTGTAATTATAATAATATTCATCACTACCATTATTAATTCTACGATTAATTCTATTATTATTATTATTACCAATCCTTGATGTATTTGATATTTGGTGATGGTTGGTGAATTTGGTGGTCTCATGAATTCAATCTTTTGATCAAATTCCATATTCAAAATTTTCACCCAATCAATTGACGAATGAGGATCATGCTCATCAATTGGGTAGTGGGTAAATCTGTTCTCACCCATTACATTTACCCATCCAAATATTCCTCCTCTGAATATCTCATTCTTACTTCCACTATTATTATTATTACCATCACCATCACCCCCATTTCCTTCAGAATAATCATCATCATTTCCACTTCCACCACATGATGACAATGTCACCATCTCACTTCCATCTTGAAATCTACTACTACTACTACTACCACCCCTATTAGTACGACCACTACTATAATATATGAGATTTTCATCATTATCGTCAATACTATTTATTTTGATTGATCCTCCAATTTCATCATCATTTGTGATGTCATAGATGAAATTTTCATCAAACAATATTTGTTCAGGGTGAAAACTGAAAGTTCTATGAAAAGCATTGTCGTTTTATTATCAGAAATATTATAAAAAATAATTGTTGTTACTATTATACTTTGATTATATGTAATGTAAGCATTTCCAATTTTTAAAAGTTTGATTTTGCTGCGCAGATTATTAGTTATTTAATATCTTAATAAGAATTCTTCACTCATTTTACCAAAGTGAACACCAGATATGTTACTAAAATTTTAGATTTACATTTCTTTAGTTTTTTATTTTTGGATGTCCGTTTAATTATTTTATTTCTTTAAAATTCCCACAATTATTATTTTTTCGTGAATGAGAGATTTTAATAAATAACAAGATTTGTTGCAGTATTTGAATTAGGTATAGATATAATTCACCAGAATATTCATTCTGAAATATTATATTTTATGACTTTAAAACAAAAATTTACTTTTTCAGATGTAAATTTGATTAAAAATTCAAAAATGAGTATCATCGTATCGTAAATAGCTCATGAAGTATTAAGTGGGAAGAAGCCGATGTGCATTTATTTGAAATTGTAACTTATTTAAATAACTTTAAAATTTTATTAAATAAATATTTTAATTTTTCATGCGAACTAAATTGGCTTATTTTTAATTTATTTTGTTAGAATGAATAAATGCTATCATCATCATTTCATCACATAATAACCAATATGTAATTTTTTTTTCTTTGGTATTTAAGTTCTAAATTGATCCATCAATTTTGAATTAATTAATTTCAATTCATCTTGTTAAATAAAAAAATAAAGAATAATTATTTTAAACGAAATCTCCAAATAAAATTAAAACACTCACTTTAATGCTTTACTTGATTTTCGTTAAGATTCTCTATTCAAATTCTTCTGTTTCACTATGGCAATTTCTTCTAGAGAAACCATAAAAATTAGAAATTAAATTAGAAATTATTAATCAAAATGATTATCATAATCATGATAAAAAAAAATTACTTCCCATGAATTTTGTCGTCAAATANAACTAAATTGGCTTATTTTTAATTTATTTTGTTAGAATGAATAAATGCTATCATCATCATTTCATCACATAATAACCAATATGTAATTTTTTTTTCTTTGGTATTTAAGTTCTAAATTGATCCATCAATTTTGAATTAATTAATTTCAATTCATCTTGTTAAATAAAAAAATAAAGAATAATTATTTTAAACGAAATCTCCAAATAAAATTAAAACACTCACTTTAATGCTTTACTTGATTTTCGTTAAGATTCTCTATTCAAATTCTTCTGTTTCACTATGGCAATTTCTTCTAGAGAAACCATAAAAATTAGAAATTAAATTAGAAATTATTAATCAAAATGATTATCATAATCATGATAAAAAAAAATTACTTCCCATGAATTTTGTCGTCAAATAGAATAAAAAAATATTGATCAAACCCATTAGAAAATCATACCATTTCAATATAATATTTAATTAACATTTAAATCTTTTGAAATATGGAAAATAAGATTTTAATAAAAAAGCAAAAAAGCCATTAATAAAATATTATATACTAAAAAAAAATTTAACAATTAAAATTTAACTCATCTTAATAAATCTAATATTTGCATCTAACTTTCTCTTAGATTTGTTCATTTCTTGTTGTTGTCATTGATGAAGTTGTTCACGTTACTATTTCAGTTTCCAATAAAGTACTTGGAATTGTTCTTGTTGTTGTTGTGGTTGCTATTAGTCAAAATAAGGCAAATTGGCCAAATCAAAATTTGTCCGACTTTCGGCACATGTTAAATAGATGTTTTTAAAGTAATAATAATAATAAATATTGACTCTTGCAGGGACCCATGTAGGAATCGAACCTACTAAAGAAATATATCTAATATATCTTTAAACCATTTGGGACCTTTTTGATAATGCAGAAGTCAATAGAAAAGAAACTGCAATGTATTTCAAAAGAAATATATCAAATGCTCAAAATCTTTCATAAATTTTAATTCAAAATTTTTCAAAATCAAACAGTTTCTTTGCTAATATGCTTAATTTTTATGCTTATTTCAACTACTTCTGTTAGATTTTGAAAGATTTTAATTAATAGGTTGTCGGATTTTTATTGCATTCTACTTTAAGACCAGTAAAGTTAGACTGGATAGTTTAAGGCAGCTATCACCACAATTTTTTTATTATAATAATAAATTATTATAAGGAAATTGCAATCCGCTGGGGAACAGTAATAATATAGAGTCCCCTGTGTAGCATTTATTCTTTTCTGGAAAAGCTACTTAAAACCCCTGAGGAGTGAGTAGACAACTAACCAATTCCTTTTGCAGAACCAGCTTATTAGCAGCTACTCCCAAATTAGTTCAAGTTCCAGTGCAAAGACCAGTCTAACCAGCACCTAGATTTGTATCCCAAATTAAGGTTTGATCCTACACAGCGGAAGCCTGAGTAATTTGCCCCCCAGTAATGGTTATTGTAGGAATCGAACCTACTGAACAAAATGAAGTTCAATCCATTATAACCTACTTTGGTGGACAAAAATTATATTCTCTAAATATCACTTCGTATAAAATGAGAGAAAAATTCTCAAATATCATGTAATGTACACAATCCAAGAACAATAAAAAAATATTATTAGTAAGGATAAAATCATAAAAATACGAAAATATACAAAAATAAACAAAAAGATATACTTGCCAATAAGTTTGCTCAAAAATTTTGGTAGGGAGAAATTATTGTATTGGTATATTACAAATCGTTTTATTATAATAAGAAATCGTTTTTTTGCAAAAATAAGGTATTTTCGATAAAAATATTAATAGTTTTTGTTTAAATATATAGTTTTTTTTTTTGAGTGGAAATATATAAAAAAAATTTAAACGAAAAAAATTTCATGGGAAAAAAATTTTTTGTGAGAAAAAGTTGAAATAAAACTCAGTAAAAAGTTAAACACATATTTATAGGTGTGGATACACAAATTTCCTTTTTATAAAATTCTAATCATAGAAATTCCGATCCAGAACGAATCATTTTAGAAATCAGCAAATAGAATATTCTAAGACCAATTTTAGAAATTAGCAAATCATGATCGACCTGAATTATAATATTTAATGAGAACTCAACTATATAAATACTTATTTGAACCTTGATTCATATATAGTAAATTCATTACATTTAAAAGTTTCGAAACTAATTCTTTTCATAACTTATATTTTCTGAATAAATGGAAAATTTATGTATATCGTAATGAAAATCGAACCTACTTGAAATCAGCTGAAGGAGGGAATAATGATGGGCAGTTTATTCTTGGAAATTATTATATGAATGGAATCGGAACTAAAAAAGATGAAGAGAAAGCATTTCAGTGGTATTTGAAATCAGCTGAAGGATGGAATAGTGACGGAACAAAAGATGAAGAGAAAATATTTCAGTGGTACTTGAAATCAGCTGAAGGAGGGAATAGTAAAGCAATGTTCAAACTTGGAAATTATTATATGAATGGAATTGGAACCACAAAAGATGAAGAGAAAGCATTCCAGTGGTACTTGAAATCAGCTGAAGGAGGGATGGGCAGTTATTTCTTGGAATCTGTTATAAAGAAGGAATTGAAACCACAAAATATAAAGAAAAATCATTCCATTGGTACTTGAAATTGGATGAGGGGGAAATTGTGATGGTCAGTTCATTCTTGGAATTCGTTATCAATGCGGATTGGAACAACAAAAGATGAAAAGAAAGCATTCCAATGGTACTTGAAATCAGCTGAAGGAGGGAATAGTGAAGCAATGTTTGAATTTGGAAATCGCTATGAATATGGAATTGGAACCACAAAAGATGAAGAGAAAGTATTTCAGTGGTACTTGAAATCAGCCGAAGGAGGGAATAGTAATGGGCAGTATTATCTTGGAATTAGTTATAAAAATGGACAAAAGATGAAGAGAAATCATTCCAATAGTGATGGACAGTGTAATCTTGGAGATTGTTATAAAGATGAAGAGAAAGCATTCCAATGGTACATGAAATTAGCTGAAGAAGGGAATAGTAAGGCAATGTTTAATCTTGGAGATTGTCACTACATTGGAATTGGAACCACAAAGGATGAAGAGAAAGCATTCCGGTGGTACTTGAAATCGACTGAATGAGGGAACAGTGATGGACAGTGTAATCTCAGACATTGTTATTTAGATGGGATTGGAACAACAAAAGATAAAAATAAAGAGATTCAGTGGTTTCCAGAATCAGCTGAAAGGGGAAATTATTATAGACGAATAATTTAAAAAAAGCTGAAAGGGAAATTATTATAGACGAATAATTTAAAAAAAAACACCTTTGTGTTAATATTTTATTATTCTAATTTTAGCAATTAATAAATTTAATTAAAAAATTTTTATTTTAGTATATATTTGGCCGCATGTAAAACCAAATGTGATTCAATATTACCATCATATTTATCCAAAATTCGCATCTCGTGATCTATTTCATATAAAATCTATATCTTTGTGAAAAGGATCGGATTCAGCTGATATGAAATCTGGATTTGGGTGTAATTGAAATCATTGAAATCATAATAAAATATTTGCCATGTTCAATGATAAAGTTTAATATTATCCAAACTGTTATTATTATAGAAGTAGAATAATTATTCAATTGATTGATGTTTAAACTTAATTCGCGTTTTCTTTGAATAATACTATTTAAAATAATAATAAATACTAAATATAATAAAATAAAAATAAATCTTATAATATTATTTTGATCTACTTTTTTTATTTGTTCTCTTTCAATAGTCAAGTATTGCATTCAGCCGAGATTTCAATGAATTTTAAAGTGACGATAAACTTGAAATTTATTTAATTGATTTTCGGTTTCGGATGTTTTTCATCATTTCTTTAATGTCTCTGATCCGTTTCGTTTTCTTCATCATCTCATCTTCCCGTGGCTGATCGTTATATTATTATTATTATTATCATTATTATTATTATTTCATGTATTAAATTTTTATTTTTTTCTTATCATTGTACATTTGAATTCTATTTCTAAAAGAAATTGAAAAGATTAAACATATCTGATATGGTCAATCAATGCATCTCTAAACAATTATAAGATATAAAATCGCGTTCAAATTTAAGGTTGAGTTATTATCAGTCAGTTCTAATAAAATATTAAATATAATATTCCTTAATTAGACTAGTGCATCAGGAAATTATTTTATTTATAGTATTCATGTAAACCGCATGTAAACTGCATGTAAACCACATATAATATATTACACGCGATATATATGCATATTATACGTGGTTTACATGCAGGGTGGTGTAAACCGCATGTAAACTGCATGTAAACCACATATAGGTACATGCATATATATCGCGTGTAATATATTATATGTGGTTTACATGCAGTTTACATGCGGTTTAAATGAATACTATGAATAAAATAATTTCCTGATGTACGTCATGTCCTATAGTTTATAACTACTATAAATTTAATATAAATTATAATTATTTGTCATATATTATTGTTTAAATAATAATTAACTTATTTATCAAGTCAATTTATTAACATAGATGATTTTTAAGCAATAGATTAAGAATCGATCATCTCAAGATGGAGAAAACAACGAAAACAACTTAATTTGTTGAGAATGTATTTGTCTCGAAGTTGTTATGCAACTTTTTAATAAAATTCAGAGAGAGATTAAAGCTTTTAATTATTTTTCAAGTTTTACAACTCAATACTTTAATCATGACATACTCTTTATATATAAATGACAATGGTATGATTACATATAAACTATAATTTAACTATTTTATCTTATGATATTGTGTCTATATAGAAAAATTGTTACGAGGATTTTATTATTTTATGGAAATAATAAATAAATGCATGTTTTTCATGGGAATATTTAATGAGCATTTCTTGTTAAATTTTAACTTTATTCTTTTATTTTTTTTTTACACGAACGAACTTATTTAGGTAGTTTTTGGTACATATATTTTTAAATGGCTTTGTTTAATTAAAAAAATTTATTCAAATATTTGAATTCTTTTAAATTTTAACAGTATATTTAAATATATATATTCAGTTGCTTTGAAATGTAGAAACAAATTTCTTTTTTTTTAGATTTTCGTTATATCCTAAAGCGAAATAACAATATAATTGAATATTATTGTATTGAAAATAAAGTTATTAATATCGAGATGTAAAAAGGANATGATTTTTAAGCAATAGATTAAGAATCGATCATCTCAAGATGGAGAAAACAACGAAAACAACTTAATTTGTTGAGAATGTATTTGTCTCGAAGTTGTTATGCAACTTTTTAATAAAATTCAGAGAGAGATTAAAGCTTTTAATTATTTTTCAAGTTTTACAACTCAATACTTTAATCATGACATACTCTTTATATATAAATGACAATGGTATGATTACATATAAACTATAATTTAACTATTTTATCTTATGATATTGTGTCTATATAGAAAAATTGTTACGAGGATTTTATTATTTTATGGAAATAATAAATAAATGCATGTTTTTCATGGGAATATTTAATGAGCATTTCTTGTTAAATTTTAACTTTATTCTTTTATTTTTTTTTTACACGAACGAACTTATTTAGGTAGTTTTTGGTACATATATTTTTAAATGGCTTTGTTTAATTAAAAAAATTTATTCAAATATTTGAATTCTTTTAAATTTTAACAGTATATTTAAATATATATATTCAGTTGCTTTGAAATGTAGAAACAAATTTCTTTTTTTTTAGATTTTCGTTATATCCTAAAGCGAAATAACAATATAATTGAATATTATTGTATTGAAAATAAAGTTATTAATATCGAGATGTAAAAAGGAAATGATGCACCTTCCTATCCTAGAATTTCTGAATGATTCCTTCCACTATATTGATTGAATTGATGTATATGCGCAAAAAAGCAAGAAATTAAACAAAATAAAAGATTCTTACCTAAAAATAAAGAAACTCGAACCACCAGCCAAAAACCAAAATCCATCGGACTCAACCCTGTCACCGCCCAGGCGCGAGTCAAGAAACTAAAAACTAAAAACAAAAAGAATGAATGATTAGTATCATAATAATATATAAATATATACAAACAAAAGAAAAATAAAGATTTCTTACCTAAAAAAATATATCTTAACACACAAACCAAATATATTAAAAAGAAAGAAACATTAGTATAAAAAAAAAGAAGTTAGTATAAAAAAATAAGAAAGGTTAGTATAAAAAAAAGAAGAAAGGTTAGTATAAAAAAAAGAAGGTTAATATAAAAAAGAAAATCGAACCAATCCACCTAGCCCAAACCATGTACGCCGACCACAGATGGACCAGAAATCTAACTATTAAAAAACTATCTGTAAAAAGAAATAATAATAATTAATATTCCGTTATGGCATACAAACAAAAAAAGACGAAATAAAATTTTCTTATCCTAAAAAAATCTAAACTAAAGAAAAACTATCCTGTTAAACAAAGAATGATTGGTATTGGTATTTATTGATGGCATGGAGGAAAAAAAGACAAAATAAAAAAAAATTTTACTTACTTAAAAAATCTAAACTAAAGAAATCTATTCTAATAAATTCTAAACTAAAGAAATCTAATTAAAACTATCAACAAAATAAAATTAGTATCTATCAATTGTGAGTACGCATATACATCAATTCCATCAACTTCTTCGATTCATCTATTCTATCAATCATCAATGCCAGTTCCTATGAAATTCAATCTGAAATAAATGGATGAATGCAAGAATAGATTATTATAAATATTTGCAAAACAAAAATAAAAATTTAAATAAAACAAACCAGAGAAATTTATTTCAGAAGCATTCATCATCCTACAAGAAAGATTTTTTTTTCAACTTCGGAGTCTCGCTCCATTATCATCCTACAAGAAAGTTATATGCTCCAAAAAGGAAATTATGGAGTCAATACAAAACAAAAGTAGTTAGTAAATCGCTTCGCTAAAAAATTTAAAAAAAGTGCCGAGCAATTAATAGTTCACTTACATAATAAAAGTCATCTATTTTGTTGATGTTGACAAGCTAGAATCAAATAAACAAAGCAAAATTAAAATTATAATTAAAATTATAATGCATGTATTATTTTCGAACACAATACAATTAATAAATTTATATTTTTATTATTCCATTAATACATAATTGTATCAAAAATAAAGTTAATAATACCAATAATTAATAACAAAATGGAAACGTACCTTCCTATCCTAGACTTTCTAAATGATTCCTTCCACAATTTTTCTTATTTTGATCAAATCAATGCACATGCGCAAAAAGTAAGAAATTAAATAAAATAAAAAATTCTTACCTAAAAATAAAAAAAAATCAAACCACCAGCCGAAAACCAAAATCCACCAGACTCAACCCTGTCACCGCCCAGGCGCGAGTCAAGAAACTAAAAACTAAAAACAAAAAGAATGAGTGGTTAGTATTAATATTCATAATAATATACTGTATAACATACAAAAGAAAAAATAAAGATTTCTTACCTAAAAAAATATATCTTAACACACAAATCAAATATGTTAAAAAGAAAGAAGCATTAGTATAAAAAAAGAAGAAAGTTAGTATAAAAAAGGAAGAAAGGTTAGT
The DNA here is from genome assembly GCA_003547095.1 of Diversispora epigaea. Lineage (NCBI taxonomy): Eukaryota > Fungi > Glomeromycota > Glomeromycetes > Diversisporales > Diversisporaceae > Diversispora > Diversispora epigaea. The sequence goes on along the minus strand of PQFF01000083.1, from coordinate 154,369 downwards.
ATTTAAAAAAAAAGAAGAAAAGTTAGTATAAAAAAAGAAAATCGAACCAATCCACCTAGCCCAAACCATGTACGCCGACCACAGATAGACCAAGAAATCTAACTATTAAAAAACTATCTGTAAAAAGAAATAATAATAATTAATATTCCGTTAAGGCATTCAAACAAACAAAGAAGAAATAAAAATTTTCTTACCTTAAAAAAATCTAGACTAAAGAAAAACTATCCTGCGGAGTAAAGAATTATTAGTGTTAATACTCATCAATGCATTATAAATAAATAGAAATAAAAGAACAAAATTAAATTTACTCACCTAAAAATCTAAACTAAAGAAATCTATCCTAATAAATCTAAACTAAAGAAAACTAAAATTGTTTATAAATGAAAAGTCTAAGATTAGTATCCTTCATTCATTAATTGCATCCGCATGTACATTTCGTATTTTAATTTATTAATAAAGGTTTATTGGAGCATGGCTCCGTTGGAAAAAAAAAATAAAAATAAATATAATATTTAAAAGTAATTTTCACAACAACAAAAAAGCAAATACGACAATTACAATAATAATAACAAAATAATAATAAATAATATTGTTACAAACATTTTGATCGAAGAATGAAATAAAAAACACTGACAAAAGTTAAAAAAACCATCATTATCAACGCAAGTAATAATATTAGTAATAATCATTATAGCATAATTTATCTTAAATTTATAAGAGAGTATTTGTAACTCGCTTCGAAAAGCATTCTATTACGCATCCAATAATTTTATTTAAAGTCGGGAACCATCAGAAAAATATATTCGCATTATTATTTTTATTATGAATTATAAAAAAAAATAATTTTAATTAAACTTTCTTTATAAATCTTATAATATTTACTTAAGCACAAAAATTTAAAATTGCTTTTTCGGTGCATAAGATAATATAATCCCAATTACCAAGACATTCAGGAATGGATGGTTTTTTTTTTTCTTAAACTAAAAATGATAATTTAATTCGTGTTTCGTGTAACAACCGGACAAATTTATTATAAAACTAGATAAAAAAATAGTAGAATAACTTACACTGAAGTATCAACTTTGCACGGGTTACAAATAATATTAGAAGTGGTAGTTGTTTGTAATGGAATATTAAATGGATTATCTGGAGTTGTTGTAATAGTTGTTACGGTAGTATTAGATGTAATGATTATTGCAGAAGTAGTAGATGCAATGGTTGTTCCTTGACTTTCAGTTTTAAATGTTAACAAACTAACACTATGATTAAAAGTAAAGTAAAATATTTCATAAAATTAATTAACATGATGTTTATACTTTTTGTTTAGTTAAATAAAATTTATCGTTCTTTTTTTTTTGCACAAATAAATTTTAAACCAATACTATTTTCATGGGAGAATTTTTTTTGAAAAACTAATTCTGGATTTGGGATGTTATTCCGGGATTTTTTTTTTAAAAAAAAAGATTGTGACTATTTAACTAATCTAATGATTTTCAATATTTTTGTGTTGGGAACAAAAATATAAATCTAGTGTTACCATCGAAATTCAAAAAGGAAATATCAACAAAGGTATTTATTGTTGAAACTTCCTTTTTTGAATTTAGATAGTAACTCAAAATAACGGAGGTTGAATCAAAAATATTATAAAAATATGATACGTACAATTTCGTTTTAAAATTTTATTTCCTAGATAAAAGAAAATTGGCGACTAAAATTCCTTTAAAAGCATTTAAATAATCTTTCTCGTCCATCTCAAGGACAATTTATTTTTTTACTCGGTTTACTTTATAATTTTTATAATTAGAGAATTATATTTGTTATTGAGAATGAAATAAAGAATTTTTCGTCATTAGCTCAAAAATAAATTCAAATTATTAAATAATTTAGTATATATCTTAAATGGATTACTTTAATTACACAATTTGACTAATAATTATCATAGATATCTGTTAAGGTTTTTTGCAGCTATTATAAATTAAGAGCTAAATTTCAATTATATGAAAGTTTATATCGGAAAATAGTTCAGGCTATGTTATAAATGTCAATTAATTCTAATATAATTACAATTATTACAGTATCCTTCTCTACCTTCTTTTTCATTATTCCTAAATATATACGATACCCAACAATTAAAAAATTCTTTATTTTATATTTAAAGTATTCTACTATAATCAATAAACAGTGTTATTAGTTGTGAATTGGGATGGTATTGCTTTTAGAGGTTTCTGAATCACAATTGCTCGGTCCTTATCTTTGTTATCTTTCACTCGCTCTTTTATTATACAGCTTTTATTTTTTATTTTATTACTTGAAAAATGCAAACCGAAAATTATTAATTTTTTAATTCATTTTATTCATTTTTATTATAAAAAATTCACCAAAAAAAAAAAAAAATTATTTTTTTTCTCAAAAAGTAGCGATTTATTATTTTAAAAATATTAATAAAATATTTCAAGATTTTTTTTTAGTAAAAGCATGAAAATATGAAATAAACATAAAAATAAAATAGTAAATAATTCAATGAATTCCTAGCGAATTAAATTTGCATTCCATTTCTATTAAATAAATTAAATAATTCATTATTTAATCATTTTATTTAAAAGGTTTATTAACTGATTAATTAGTGATTANAAAATAGTTCAGGCTATGTTATAAATGTCAATTAATTCTAATATAATTACAATTATTACAGTATCCTTCTCTACCTTCTTTTTCATTATTCCTAAATATATACGATACCCAACAATTAAAAAATTCTTTATTTTATATTTAAAGTATTCTACTATAATCAATAAACAGTGTTATTAGTTGTGAATTGGGATGGTATTGCTTTTAGAGGTTTCTGAATCACAATTGCTCGGTCCTTATCTTTGTTATCTTTCACTCGCTCTTTTATTATACAGCTTTTATTTTTTATTTTATTACTTGAAAAATGCAAACCGAAAATTATTAATTTTTTAATTCATTTTATTCATTTTTATTATAAAAAATTCACCAAAAAAAAAAAAAAATTATTTTTTTTCTCAAAAAGTAGCGATTTATTATTTTAAAAATATTAATAAAATATTTCAAGATTTTTTTTTAGTAAAAGCATGAAAATATGAAATAAACATAAAAATAAAATAGTAAATAATTCAATGAATTCCTAGCGAATTAAATTTGCATTCCATTTCTATTAAATAAATTAAATAATTCATTATTTAATCATTTTATTTAAAAGGTTTATTAACTGATTAATTAGTGATTAATTTACAACATAATATAATTTTAGTTAAATTAAATTAATAATATTATATAAGCTATTATCATTTCAACGCCATCATATTATTATTATTATTATTATTAATATTTTAATATTTTAATATTTTTAATATTTTAATATTTTTAATATTTTTATATTTTAATTATTTTTAGTATTTTTATTATTTTTATTATTTATTTTTATTATTTATTTTTATTATTTTTATTATTTATTTTTATTATTTATTTTTATCATTTTTATTATTTATTTTTATTATTTATTTTTATTATTTTTATTATTTTTAAATTTATTAAAAAACCATATCCAAATATAAGATTTTTTAACTATCATTTGTTTTTTCATCCATTTACCATTATAAATATTATCTTTTGTTAAAGGATGATAACTTCCAATAATTTCATCTGTTTCTTAAACTTTCGCCACAACTACTGTACGAGTATAACCATAGCAGATAAATAGTCCAAATGAAAAATTTCTCTAAAATTAATTCAAATTTATGTTAATAATTAATTATTTTTAGTTCATTCATAGTTGAAAAAGGGTCTTTTGGTTCATTTGTATGAGAAGGTGTTCTGTAACCAAAACTGGTCAAGAAAAAATAAATGCTGACTGATATCTTCCCAAAGCTTGCTGTTTGTCAATTTTTAATTGAATCTAAACTGAAAAGTGGAAATAACGAATATGTGATAGGCATTGTTGTTTTTAACGTGAGAGAATTTTTCATGGGCTATTCTTTAAGGTTGGCGGGTGTAAGTGGGAAAGTAGGATTCCATCCATTTGTAGAGAAGTAAAATCCGTGATCCACAACCATATCATTACAAAATTTTGCTAAATTTTTTTAAAGTTTTCTTTGTTAAAAACAGTATAGTAGACTAAAGAAAATGTTGTTTTAACCAAGAAGCTTTATATTCGATAATAAATAAGTAAATTTATAAAATTATAATACTACTACTGTAGATAAATTAAAAAGAACAATATCAAAAGTACTTGATTTGATTATTATTTTAATTATAATTATACACGTACGGAAATAAGACGATCGATATTACACTATAGTACCTTGCTTTCAATTTCGATGATTACATTCCAATCATCTTTGTTATTAAGAATTTCAATAAAGTTTTATGGTAATTTGTCAATATTATTAAATGCATGTGAAATGATTAGTATTTATTAATTGTAAAATATGCAATATTAACTAAAAACTCTAACTAATAAATGTCTCTAACCTTGAATCTTTGTTTAAATCCTCAAACATTACTTAGAATTTTTTTTCAGAAAACAAATAACGTCGGAGCGGTGAAGAATAAATCCCCTTTTTATTTTGGGAAATTTACACGGCTGACTGTATTGTCCAAAAGAATTAATAGGTGCTTCTTGTTTTTATCTAAAATTTAATTTTCATCATCGTTGTTATCAAAAGATAGATCTTCCTCGTAATCTAAAAAAACAAGTCTGTCATTTTCACCATATTCAGCATAATCTAAGAAACTAAAGGCCAATATTCGTCACTTTTATTCAATGATATATTTTCACTGTCTTTGTTTTTCAATTTTACGATGTTGGGTTTTTGTGNTTATTTTAATTATAATTATACACGTACGGAAATAAGACGATCGATATTACACTATAGTACCTTGCTTTCAATTTCGATGATTACATTCCAATCATCTTTGTTATTAAGAATTTCAATAAAGTTTTATGGTAATTTGTCAATATTATTAAATGCATGTGAAATGATTAGTATTTATTAATTGTAAAATATGCAATATTAACTAAAAACTCTAACTAATAAATGTCTCTAACCTTGAATCTTTGTTTAAATCCTCAAACATTACTTAGAATTTTTTTTCAGAAAACAAATAACGTCGGAGCGGTGAAGAATAAATCCCCTTTTTATTTTGGGAAATTTACACGGCTGACTGTATTGTCCAAAAGAATTAATAGGTGCTTCTTGTTTTTATCTAAAATTTAATTTTCATCATCGTTGTTATCAAAAGATAGATCTTCCTCGTAATCTAAAAAAACAAGTCTGTCATTTTCACCATATTCAGCATAATCTAAGAAACTAAAGGCCAATATTCGTCACTTTTATTCAATGATATATTTTCACTGTCTTTGTTTTTCAATTTTACGATGTTGGGTTTTTGGGGATATAGAAACTAATTATTCCATTTGATGTATTTTTTTTTTTTTTTGTTTATAAAAAGGCATAATTGAGTAAATGACTTTATTAGATATTATTTCTATTTTATTAAATAAATATTCGTAAAAAAGAGAAATGATGAAACATAATATGCAAATGATTATGTAAAAAAAAATAAAATTTATATTATTTAAAACTACGAACTTAGATAAATATTAATATTTGTAAAAAAAAAATGGAATGACGGAAATGAATTATGTAATTAATAATAAAAAGTCTATTTTTTAATAATAAGTCTACTTAAATATATAAATAATTATTTTATGCACTTTAATTCTTTTACCTTTCCATTTATTTATCTTCTTCCTTTCTTTATTCTTTTATATTTGCATGTAAACATAATTAAATAACTCTGCAGATGAAACCATTTCATCAAAAATGTTTCAAATTTACTAGAAAAATTATGAAAAAATTATTAAAGAGTTAGAGAAAAGAATCTTCCAATACAAAATCAAAATACTACCTCTTAATTCTCATTAAACAATCAAGAAATTGATTTTATCTATTCATAGTAAACACTAAATATTTTTACTAACTTTGTATTTATTGAAATATTTCGAAGGTACTATTATCTTTAACTCATATTCTTATTAATTATTAATTATTAAAATCTAATGAAAATATTTAGATAAAGATAATAATTCCAATAATAGTATTACATGTTTACAAGATTGAAGAGGCAATGATAATCTTTAACTAACAATGAAAAATCAGTCCTTGAGAAATTAAACAGCTTTTGAAAGATTTTAATCTAGAAAATGACGATATTACAGAATTGTTTCTTAAAAACAACAACAAATTATTTGCAAATTTACTTATTTCAATTAAATAAAGAATCTTTTGTTTGAAAAAATTGTGTTAGATTATCATTTACATATTTATTACAAATGAAAAAAAAAATTTCTATCTAGAAAAATTAATTTGTTATTATTATGTATATAATTGAAATACATAATATAAAACTTTAATTAAAAAAAAGTTTATTTGTAATTTTAATGATAGACTATATGATAAATAATGAATGCGCATAACCATTTTAAATTTAATATATATTTTTTTGAAAACTTAATTATGAATTTATTATAATATTCTTAGATTATTTTTAATTAATTTTCGATAATTAAAAATGAAATATGAATTTTAGAAATAATTTAAAAAATTCTTTGGCAATAAAAACAACCATAGTTAATGGATTAATTGAATTAAACAATTACATTGCCCTTCCTCAAAATTTATTTAACCGGAATTTTTCTTGACATAAGTTGTAAATTCTTATTATTATTTTTTTTAATGATTATGAACAAAATTTGCATTTATTTTAATTTATTATTAATAATTTTCACAATAAAGAAATAAATTTATCATCATTTCATTTTGAATTTTTAATTATAAAATATAAAATTTATTAATATGAAAGCAAAAGAAATTAAAAAAAATAAAATATATACAAGAAAGGATATTTATATTATAAAAAAAAAAATAAAAAAAGAAAATTTAAAAAGATATTTAATGTGTAGAAAAAGAAAATTTAAAAAAAAATATATATACAAGAAAGGATATTTATATTATAAAAAAAAATAAAAAAAGAAAATTTAAAAAGATATTTAATGTGTAGAAAAAGAAAATTTAAAAAAAAATATATATACAAGAAAGGATATTTATATTATAAAAAAAAAAATAAAAAAAGAAAATTTAAAAAGATATTTAATGTGTAGAAAAAGAAAATTTAAAAAAAAATATATATACAAGAAAGGATATTTATATTATAAAAAAAAATAAAAAAAGAAAATTTAAAAAGATATTTAATGTGTAGAAAAAGAAAAAATAAAAAAATAAAAAAAGAAAATATAAAAAAATAAAAAAAATAAAATATAAAAAAATAAAAAAAGGAAAAAAGGAAAAAGGAAAAATAAAATTTAAGCGAAAATTTGAAAATTTAAGACATTTATATGTAAATTTAATAAATAAATAAAAAAAATTTAAAAAAATAAAGTATAATATGTACAAAAAGAAATTTTAAAGATATTTATAAGAAAGCAAAGAAGAAAATTTTTTAAAAAAAATGAAATATATACAAAGTAAATATTTACAAGAAATAAAATTTTTTTAAAAAAATGAAATATATACAAAAAGAAGATTTCAAAAGATATTTACAAGAAAGTAAATATTTACAAGAAATAAAAATTTTTAAAAAATAAAATATATACAAAAAGAAATTTTAAAAAAATATTTATATGAAAGCAAAAAAAGAAATTTAAAAAAAGATAATATATATACAAAAATGAAAGTTTAAAAAAAAATAAAATATATATAAAAGAAGAATTTGAAGATATTTACACGAAAGAAAATATAAATAAAAATAAAATTTAAAAGAATAAAATAAAATATATACAAAAGAAGAATTTAAAAGATATTTACACGAAAGAAAATATTTACAAAAAAAAATAAAATTTAAAAAAAAAATGAAAATATATACAAAAGAAGGGTTTAAAAGATATTTACACGAAAGAAAATATGTACAAAAAATAAAATTAAAATAAATAAGTAAATACAAAGAAGATTTATAAATTAAATTTACATATAAATGTCTTTCAGCAACAACAACAGCCATCCATCATCCTCATCATCATCGTCATCATCATCAGTCTTTAAAAATTTGCATTCACAATATTGATCTCTAAGTTATTATTATTATCATTGGTGTTTCCAGTATTATCAGTTTGTTGTTGTAATAAATCATATTCGGTTTGTAATCGGGCAAGTTGCAAGTGTAATGATCGATGATGGGGATGAGGATGAGGATGATTTGGATCTTCTTCTTGGGCTACCAATTGATTATATTGTTGTTGTATATCATCATTCTGGCTTCTCATTCTTTCGAACTGTTGTTGTTGCTGTTGTTGTTGCTGTTGTTGTTGTTGTAATTGTTGCTGTAACTGTTGAATTTGTTGTTGTTGTTGTTGAATTTGTTGTTGTTGTTGTTCAATTAATAATTGTTGTTGTTGAATTTGTTGCTGGCGTTGTTCTTGTTCTTGTTGTTGTTGTTGTTGTTGTTCATTTCCTTGTTATAATTAAAAAAAGAAAGTTAATTTAAATTTATTCAAAATAATAATTAATTTAGATTTATTCAAAATTCAAAAATTTTATTAACACATATGATTTACCTTGGACACTAATATTTTTTCTAGGTCGCCCACGCCCCCTCTTGGGTGGACGACCTACTACAGTTGGTGTTGGTGTTGGTTGTGGTTGTGCAGCAGCTATTATTAAAAAAAAAAGAATAAAAAATTTTATTATTATTAATAATAAAAGTATGTTTTTTGTGAAAAAATAAAAAAAAAAAGAAATATATTATTTCTTTAATAATTGATAGGTTTTGTTTTTTTTTAGAGGGAAATAAAAGAAACAACAATAATATTATTGTTACCTCTTGCCGCGATCCTCGCGGATCGCCTAACTGGAGCAGGACTTGGACTTGAGATTTGTGAGGCTTTTCTTTTCATCCTTGATTTTTGGATAATTTTTGAAATTTTTGAGAACGGGGAAATTCAAAGGTTTATATATTTAATTTTTTTTATGCTTATTATTTTATTATCTTTTTTTAATTATGTGATAATTATTTTGATATTTCTTAATCAAATTTAGAAATATATTAAACAAAAAAAGAATAATAATTACATCAGATCAAGGGATTAATCTCAAAAAAGAAAGCAAAAATATGATTAAAAAAGTTTTTGTTTATTTGTATTATCAAGCAAGTATTATTGACCTTGTAAAATGAATTGAATACTTGTCTATAAACTCATGCATATATCATATAATAAGTTTAACAATATTTAAATACAATATGTAAAGACACAACATAATAAAATCATCTTTTATTTATTATATTTATTACATTTGAAATATGAATTGGAGAAATATAATTTAAAAGTTTTCAATTTTATTTGTTCAAAAATAATTATCATTGAATAAACTATTTTATCTATCTAATATATTTTTGAAAAAAATCATCTGTGCGCTACTGTATTTCATGAAAGTATTAAAATCAGTATAAAAATGATAAAGACAATAGAAATGATTGTTTATTAGAAAAAAAACAAATAATAATGATTACCAAAACAAAGATATCAAGTTAATTGATCATTATTTCAAACAATTTGGATCGGATAATTAATTATTTCACTAGGTGGAATGATCAAAAATACATAATCATATGGCTTGTGAGAAAGATATGAAGAAAAAAGTGATAAAATCGCATAGTAATAATTCTAATTATGAATATTATCGGAATATTTTATACAATATAAATATTTTAAGCATTAATTATTATAATTATTACATCATTACTAATCTATTATTCATCCGTTAGACTGTTACATATGCATATTAAAATAATTAAATTTAAAAATTTTAAGTGACATAATACACTCAATTAAAAAGGCTTTTTGATTTTATGATTTTATTTATTCACTGTTTAATAATAAAAAATTTTATTATTTTTTAGATAATCTTGAAACAAAAACTTATTATGCCAATATAGAATATTTTATTTTATTTACTTGCTTATATTACATATCATTTATTGGAGTGGAGTTTGAACAATTTTATAGTAATTAACAGTACAAATATACAAATGTTGCGCCCATGAATAATTCTTTAAAGTAAAAAATATTCATAAACAATTCATTTTTTTTAACTGGATTCTTTGATCTGATGTAATTGTTTCTCAAAAGTGCAGGATTTTTATTTGATAAAACAAGTCCCTATTACTATATCACATGTAAATCGATTCCAAATTTGTCAAGACAACAACATGAGCCCTGTCCCGTGAAATTGAACTAAACAGAATTTGGAAATGAGAAATGTGGAAAAACAATCAGTCAATTTAAATTCCGATCAAATGGTTTTAATTATGTAATCTCGTGTTTCAATAATATTCTTATATTAATTTATTAATTAAATTGAAAAAAGAGCTTACATATGTGTCATAAACAAATTACATCATTGCATGTAAATATAAATTACATCAGATCATGTATGTATATTAATTAAATATCTTTTTTTTTTCTCAAAAAACTTTTATTTTTCTTTTTTGCTTTTTTTTCTTCATTTTTAATAAATAAAAAAGGGAGATCGGCACAAAAAATTTTTCATTTCTAAGAAAGAATAAATTTTTTTTTTTAACCTAATTACAGTAGTAAATTACAACTATTTTGTTAAAATGATTTATTAAAAAAATATTTGTATCGGATATTATTAAGATGGAAGCTAAAAACAATTAATAATAACAATAATTATAATGAAAAAAAAGAATACATGGCTGCCCTAGCAAACATGAGCTATTAATGTGCCAACAGCAACAGCAACAACGAAAAACAGCAGCAAATAGTATCGGCAGCAACAAAAACAACAGTAAATAGCAGCAACAGCAGAAACAAAATATTCAACAAGAACCCCGTCAACAGCTTCAACATCCACGACAAGGACATTATCAACAACTGAAACAGTGATTTCAACAATTTATCTTACAAGAATATCGTCAACAACTGCATTAACGGCATCTTGAACAACTGCATCAACAGCAACGAAAAGAAATAAACGAAGTTGAAAATATTTTAGAACCAGAGAATGGTTTTGATCTACTCTACACCTACTTCACAAGTTTGTTGTAAGTGATGATGTAAAAGATGAAATCATTGGAAGCAATGGTGCTGATAATCCATTAAAGTAAATATCATCAGTTGCTGTTTCTGTTCAAGAAAACAAAACTGCAGACCCAAGAGGAATTTAAATGAGGATTTAGGTATATCAATGTTTATTTAATGTTTATTTGTAATTTTCTATTTCTTATCTCTCTTTTTCAAAAAAAAAAAAATAATAACAATATAAAGAATAGTAAATATTAAAATTTAGATAATGAAGCATAAAATGTCACTCGATTGATTGAATTACTGTCTGGTAAGGGTTTACTTAATTGAATTCTGTTGTATATAGCAATTAATTTGATATTGTGAGGTTTATGTTTACATAATAGATCGCTGGTTTTTTTAATAATTAAATTTATTTATTTTTTTTTTCATTTTATTTGGTATATTACATTATTATAGGCTTTTTACACTTTTTCTTATTTTATTATTAATAAAATCTATATTTTTTATGTTAGAGACCAAAGTCAAAAGAAATGAAGAGCAGAGAAACTTGTGTATCAAATCAAGTCACTTCCGGACCAAATTTTGGATTATGCATAGAAATACAGTATTCTTCAAAAAAATGATAAAAAAAATACATCAGAATAATGTTTCTTATATCTTGGATTTAAATTTCACATATATAAGGTAGATTCTTTTGCATTTATTATATTCCTACCCAAATTCTTGCGGATGGGAAGGTTCACAAATTTATTAAAGGAATTGATAATGGATTCTTAAATGATCCTAATTTTTTCAATAACTGGCCTGGATTAATAATAGATTCCGTGATGTTATTTGATATCTTTTTAATTCTTGGGATTTCGTAACAAGATCTTCATTTTATGATGTATGGATGGAATCTCAAAAATAAATAGGTAAGATCTTTATTTTTTTGAAATTTTATTAATTTTACAACGAATGTCAGCTATAAAATGCATCTTACAACGATGCAGCGATTTGACACTATAGTTATGGACCCTTTGAATCAAAGAAAATTTGAAATTTATATTTTTCAAAAAAAAGATCATTTCCTTTTTCTTAAATTTTCTCAAAAAACCGCTGATTTATTATTAACAATACCCAACTAATAATCTTTTATTTTACCACCTGTACCCTTTAATTTTATATGTGCTTTTATTTTTTTGCTCGGCTGAAAATTAAATTTTTGTTCTAATTTAATATTTTTAGTTTGTATTATAGATTATAACTAGAGTTTCCGGTTGTAACAAATATTCATACGATTTAAATTATTGATTACTGCCAGGTATAAATAAAATATCAATTGCAATAAAGATCAAAAACACTACCCTATTACTTTCCAGGCCCAATCAGTGATGGTTTTAAAAACAATGGTGTATTACTAGGAGTAGAAGTAGAAGTAGAATCAGAAAGCAAACTGCAGAAACTTTTTTTATGACAACCACAGTGCTTGGAGGAATATAAACTTCAGAAGTTTCTATTGAGTTGTTACGAAAGTTGTAGTACAACCTAGAAATTCTTTCGTAATTGTAATAAATAAATAAAGTGGTGGCCTTAGATGATATTACTAAATTAGATGGAGTGATAGTAGTGAAAATACTCTCCGGTGAATTTGAATTAGTTAATATAACAATAACAATAGAACCCTTGGATCTATGATTTTTGTACAAAAAAATAAGAAATAATTTAACAATACACTTTCGAAACGTAGAGTCAGTATAACATCGTCACTATAATATTTAAATATAACAAGACTAGACAAAACTAGAATTTTTAGAATAGCTAACACTGAAGTATCTATTTTGCACGAGTCACAAGGAATTGTAGAAGTGGTGATTGTTTGTGATGGAAAATTTGATGGAATATCTGGTTGGTTGAGTAAAAATGAAATAGCTGTTAAAATTAGTTTATTCATTCACTTCATCTTATGGCTTCACACTACCAGTAGTAGATGGTAGATTTAATGGTTGTTACTTGACTTTCAGTATTAGATGTTAACTGACGACTTTTGAATTGAACTGAACTGAGTTGAACTGATACTACTTACGAGCCTAAGCCCGTGAGTCTTATAGCAGGCTCGTGAGCCTTATACTGTATGCATTTAAAAATAGATATTTAATATAAAATCTTTTAAAAAATTAATTTTAAATGCACGATGCGTATTTTAATCAATAAATCATTTACATTTTAATGATATTTTCTTGCATTAATGAGCGAATTCTTGAAGAATTAGTCGATAAGTATTGTATTTTACATTTTATAAATACTTTTACAAAAGGATCCGTTGCTTTGATATTTTTAAGTGTTTTATAATAAAATTCATTGGGAAGTATTGAGAAAATACCATCATCATGATTATTACGATTATTTAGTAAATACAACAAAAAGAAAAATCAACGTAATCTTTACTTACATACTTATTGTAAGGATAAAAATTGTCATCTGGTCTGGTAGTGCAAAATTTTCAATCTACAAAAAAAAAGAATTATTATTTTTTTTTGATAAATTTCTTATAATATTGGTTTATAAAAAGAATAAAGAAGAATAAAATTTATTGATTTAATGAAGTCTACCTTGCATCTAATGATTTCATTTAATTCGAAGAAAAAGAGAATTAAGAAAATTGGTGGTACTTAAAATCTTAACGAAATAGTTTAAATAATCAAGCACAAACTATTATTAACACTATCATCAACAGCAACAACAACAGAATTACATTATGAGAGTCATGTTGGCATCACGTATGTGGGCTTGTTAATTATTTTTTTTTAGCAAGAAAAAAACAGGTAACAATCCTCCCATATCTTACTCGGCTGAGAATGGAATTTTGAATATTACCTTTATCAATGAAAACATGAAAATATCATGAATATTCGACATGTAGTATTTTCAACCAAAGATAAATCATCATTCTCATTTCTAAATATTTATATTTAAGTTATTCGAATTTATTCTCAAAACTTGATTCAAGATTTGAACATGATCTATGAAATGATGAATCAGTAGGAATTTCTTTCTGCTGGAAATACACATGTAGGGTACACCTATTAGTTTGTTTATTAAATTATGATAAATTATTGAAACATAATGAATTATTAAGTATTAACTATGTATTAATTTAATAATTTCGAGAACACTTCCTTTTTGCCTTCTTTAGTGATTCATTTTGTGCCCCTAGCGTACGAAACCATACTCTTTCAATTTTTTGATTCGATACACACAGTGGATTAATTATGTCAAATTAAGACATCTAAATAATATTATTATAATTATTAATATCATAATTTATTATTTACAACTAACGCTACAGATTCAGATATAATATATATACAAAATATGTACAAAATTTAAATAGATATATATTTTTTATTGTTTACTAATAAGTGAAAAGATAAATGTCATCTGATATATGAGCAGAACGAGTTAATACAATTTAAAAATTATGCTTCTCTGTAGACTAATATACGGTGCGGCGACATTTCAAAAAATTTATTCGAAATTTTCAACCAAATGTAACGATTATCATCCATTAAATAATTATGAAATAGTTTAACTATATTTGATAGATTTTAAAAATATCAAATAAACGGGCAAAGGGTATTTAATATGTTATGGTAGTATTAAAAAGTACAATAATTTGTAAATGATAATTTATTATTATTTAAATAATGATTCACTTATGAATAATATTTTTTTAATATCTTTTTACATTTTTTCACATTCACAAACTCTTTATTATTGAGGTCAATAACATAGTGGAGAAATACACAAAACAAATCACATATTCACAATTGTCAATTTTAAGTAGATATAGTGATGTTTTAATTTATTTAATAGATAGATTTTATTATCATTGAATAAATTATATTAAATAATGAGATTATATTATCGAATTGTACAGTTTGGAATTTGTTTTTTAATTATCTTAAACACTTCATAATCTATAATAGAAAATTGATCACGAGTTGTTCTAATACGGTTTTCATAATTAGTATTATTATCACTACACCAACATTCTTTATCTTGAGCAAAATCAGAAACTTTTGATTTCATCATAAATTCACTACTACCAAACCAGGGACCATAAATAGTCTGATCAATAGGATAGTATAGAGCAATAGAATCTTTGCTAACTTTGACTCTGCTGAGAATTGAATTTTGAATACTACCATTTTTTAATGAAAAAATGAAACTATCATTTGTTTCCATCTTACTACCTCTTTTTGAATTATTCCAAGCTAAAGGATTATAACCACCAACTATTTCGTCAGTTCCTGCAACTTTGGCAACCGTAATTGTGCCAGCATGTCCATGACACATGTCCCAAAATGTCTTGGGATGAAAACCATCTCTACTTCCTCGAAGAATTAATTGAAATTCATAAGGAATATTTGTTAAAGAATAATTAATTGATTTTCGATCAATCCATGATGAAAGTTCTGCGACATGTTCATTGTTGATCATAGTTGAGAATGGTGCGTTTACTTTTGGTGTCAATTCAGGAGTTGAAATGGTTCTTGAAGGTAATTTGGGAGTTGAAAAGGTTCTAGCTGGTAAAACAATGGAATTAACGGGTTTATTTGGGGATATAGAATGCTGAATTATGTCATCCCAAAGCTGTTCTTCAAGGATTTTTTTGTAGGGCTTTACTTTCTCCCAAACTACTTCACCGGGAATATGGAAATAGCGAATAAGTGGTAAAGATTGCTGTAGTGTTATTTTCAAAGCCTCGAAATTTTCATTGGACCATTTTTTTGAATCCGCAGGTAAAGTAGGATTTTGTGCAATTCCCCATTTGATAACGTAATCCCAAATTTTAATTTCTTCGACTTTTAAGTCATCTCTTTTCAAAATAGAAACCAATGCTGTTTCTTGAAGTGATGTGAAATCTTCCGATTCAAAAATTAAATTTGCAATAATATCATTATAAAATTTTTTCAAACCTTTAAATTCATTACTATCAAAGATTGAATGATAAACAAAGGAGAAATGAGTTTTTAACCAAGAAGCTTTAGATTCAATAAGGTAACTTTCTAATTTTCTTGATAGTTCTTTAACTTCCAATTTGCTAGCATTAACCATTAATTCATAAATGGTTTTGGTATCCGAATTTTCAATATCAATAATTCCTCCATATAAATATCTATAAAATGTATTTTATTATAATTAATTAATTTAATATTTAAAGTAATAAACAAATTTTTAACTTACTTAAGATTTTTATTTTTGAGATTGTCATTTAATTTTTATTTTTGTCAATCCGAAAAAAATAAATTATTGAAAGCACTTTGCAATGTTGATATTAAAAAAACTACATTTGATTTCACCGCTATAATAATAAGTGAATTGTGAAAAAATATATATATCAAGAGGTCTGAACTATTAATATTTAAAAAAAAAAAAAAACTTAATTTTCGTTTGCAAAATATTTTAAATCGATATGAAATAATGATAAATCAGTAAATATTAAAGTGATATCATTTGATTAATAAACTAATATTCTAAACTAGTATTATTTTTCAAGTGTTGATTTATTTTGTATTACGATATTTTCTTGGCGAGAGAAATTTTTTATTTTCTATTTTATTAATCTAACAAGCCCCGACCCTTAACCCTTGTTAATATAATTATCATCATCTATTATTTATTTATTATTATAATATTGTACTGCCAATTACAATTTTTTTTTTATTATTTATATTATGGAAAATATTAGATTCATATATTAAATAAAATTTGTATTTGAAACCATTTTTTGTTATGACTTTAAAAGAACGAAATTGAATTTTTTTTTAAAAAGAAAGTTCATTCTTGAATTTTTCGTGATCTTGCAATGGATAATTCAAAGATTAAAATCTGACTAAATCAGTATGATTGAGGAAACATTTCTGATTGAATAGATTAAATGTATGATGATGGTGCTTGCTGTTGCAGAAGTGTCAGCAGTTGTGATTGAAATCGTAATTGTTGTTGAAATTATTGTTATTGCTGTTGATGTGATGTTGTTGTTAAGAATGGGATTGAAAGATCAAAAACTATTATTAAATTGCTGATTTTTGTAAAACGAAGATAATTATGATTGATTGTTTAATTATTGCGTGATATTAAAGGTGTCAAAGAAAGCAGCAAATGATTGTGCTAAATGATTATGTGCTTGTGATAAAGGAGTTGTTAATTAAAAGATTCAGTAAATGGGTTTGATGTTTGTGACATGATGATAAAGGTCGTATCTGATGATGATGATGATGATGATGATGATGATGATATTGGAATTGTATGCAAACTGTTTTTCTTTGGAGATGAAGTCATTGCTGTAATGGTAGCAGTGTCGACCATCATCATCAGATTCTTTTACTAAATTCATAATCATAAAAAAAATAAAATAAAATAATAAAAAATTGATTTTAAAAGCCATTATTATGCATTTTTTGATATGATTCAATATGTCTAATGAAGATAATAATTCAATTTCTTTATATATATAAAATTTTGTGTTTTGGGTTTTTTTATTTTGTCTTATTTGTTAAAATACCTTATAAAAATATTCGTAACAATGATAATAATAATGACAATGATATTTTCTCAATAAAAATTTATTATAAGATACTTGAAAACATCCAAGCAATGGAAATTACTTTTAATTAAATTAATCATTAAAATTTTCAAATTTCTTATATTTGATAATAGTTATCATCCTTATTATAAAATATTCGTGCACAGATAATGATTAAATTTGGCACTTATGATATGGCAAGGTCAATGTCATTAACAAAAAAATTTTAGAAGTTAAAGAAAATATAATATTCATGATCAAAGAATTTGAAGCCATTAAAAGAAAAAGAAACAGAAAAAGAAATTCGACTACTGTAAGAATTTGAATATGGATTTGAAGGATATAGTAATGAATATATCAATGAATATAGCGATGAATATAGTGAAAAATATAGTTTCGCAAGCAACAGGGAAGTGAAGAAAAATATAGTGAGGGAGAAGGAAGTGAATATATTTCAAAGCAATTATTTCATTTGTTTGTTCAAATATTATTTCGAATTTCACAAGATTATCAGGGAATAATAGAAAAAATTAGGGCAATTATAAACGAAGACAGATATAGGCATATGTCATCGATAAATATTAATGAGCAAACATAATAAAATAAACATAATAAAATAAAAAGTATAAAAATGATCAGCTATCTCACTTATTTTTCCCATTTTCCCTATTTTCCTTTTTTTTAAAAAAAAAAAAACTGGGTCCTCTTTTTAAAAAACAAACAAAAAATACTAAATATTCTCTCCAAATATAAATATTTATTATTCTTTATTATTACTATTATTATTTAATATATTTTTTTAATTAAAAAATACTAAAACTTTTTTTCTTGATTAAAAAGAGGAGAGAATTCAGAAACGAAATGTAAAACGAATGTGACAAAAGGATCTCTCCAAAAGTGACTATTATTTTATCTTTATTATTCTTTTATACTAACCTTCTTTTCAGATCTAAAAGGTGAGAAGATCCAAGAACAAAATGACACCCATCGTGCAAAATAATAAACTCCCAAAAAGGTAACCATTTATTATTGTTATTATTTATTGAAAAAAAAAGAAAGAAGCAATAATAGTAATATTTATTTCTTTCTAAAAAATAGGGAGTGAAAGGGAGGGAAGGGTTGGCAAACTACTTTTTTCATAATTATTTTCTGCTTCAAAGGTGGAAAAAAGTAGTAAGTTTTATTTAGTTACTACTTTTTCATAATTATTTTCTCCGCAAAAGCGGAAAATAATTATGAGAAAAGTAGTAAGTTTTAAAAGGGTGTCGAGAACTCAACTCAACTAGGAGGGTGAGTGAATTGTTACATAACTCCTATTTTCGGTAAGTGTTAGTATTTTATTTATTATTTTTTATTATTTTATTTATTAATTATATTATTTTATGTATTTTTTAGGGTAGGTTAATGCTGTACCACTCACCACGGGAAAGTTCTCCTCCAAATTATGTAAGTAAGTTTATTAATTATTGATGATTAATTAATTTAAATTATTTAAATAAATTTTATTATCATTTTTTCTAAAAAAAAAGTTAGTATTTTATGGAGAGGAAGTCCGGAGAATTCAATATAGTGCATAGCTATTCCTGCAAATTATAATGGCGAGCTTTTTTTATATTCCAAGTTTATTATTATTATTATTATTATTATTAAATATTTTAAAAATTTTAGAATTCTCTGGAACCTGGATTTTAGACACAACGATGGTGACGATAACAATGATGATGACGACGACGGTGACAGCGATAGCGACGATGGTGCGACGATGGTGCGATGATGCTGGCGATGATGCTGGCGATGATGAATGTGAAGTAGTTTTGAAAGATATTTGATGGCTACGCAGTTATTTTTTGTGATTATTTTTAGTGATTATTTGTTGGAATATTGTGATATGTTGGAATGGCAGAAAGGTTATTGTTTATGTTGAGATAGCAAAAAATACTATGGTGGGTTTATTTGGTTATCGTTTATGTTGGGAGTGGAGAAAGATATTATGGTAAGTATTGGAATTGAGAAAGATATTATGGTAGGTTTATTTGGTTATTGTTTTTCTAAAAACAGTAAAAAAATAAAATAACAAAAAATAAAAATAATAAAAAATTGTAGGAAGTTTCGAAGTAGCATCATGATTGCATTGATCATGGTTAGTTTAAATGCTAGATTTCCAGAACTTACTTTAATGGATTCAAAGAAAGTTTACTTTCTTATCTTAGAAAAAGGAAAGAGCATAGGTAATATTAATTTACAAAAGAACCTTTCGTTTGTAAGATGATCAAGACCTTTAAATGAACTTAACACATTAATTAGTAAATAATCATAAATATCATTATAAAATAATAATAATAGAATACTATTTTCATTAATTATAAGAATTTAAATCTAGTTACCTTTTAAATTAGAAAATCCAATTCAATAGTTGGTTAATACAATTCATTATCATTATTATCATTCAAGTTAATAGCTTCAAATCAAAGATCTCACTAAATCTATGTTCTTAATACTGTAATTTAACTGGACCAGTTCTTAATATTGTGAATAGATTTCATAATAGGACAGACATGGAAAAGCAACAGAATACAAAGATACAGCAAATTTTAATGATAAAATATAAGAGTTTATTGATATAATATAGTCGCAAAATTAATATAGCAAAATATATAGTAAATAATAAGCAATGATAAAATAAGAAAAATAGCATATAAAGCCCACCACCCACCCAAGTAATCTAAATATAAAAATTAAGCAAAGTTAATAAATATAAATAATTTATTAGTTTATCACTTTTTTTTTTTACAAAAAAAGGCATCACATACCATTTAAATTATCCTCTTCTTCTAACATAATTGACACGGGCATATTTTCGAACCAATAAGACACGAAAATGAAGGATTTCTTCGTCAGCGGTTTCACTTTCGGAACCACTTTCATCTTCAGAACTATCTTCCTCATCAGAACTTATTTCTTCATCAGAACTTCTTTCCTCATCCAAGACGTTTTTGAGCTTATCGACAGGTTTCATTTGAGCTTTTTGCTCTCCCTTAATAATAATTTTATAGAAGATAAGGGCAAGTATTGGGGTAAAAATATAGGAATAATTGAATATAATGTAAAGAATATAGTAAATAGGGTAGAAGAGTGTAAGTAAAATTGTAAGAAAATACATTTTTGTTTAGAATTTCAGAGTTGAGAAAATAAATCTTTTTTATATGTAAAAATAGAGGGTGCAATCAGTTGTGAAACGTTGATAACACATAGTAATAGATGTAATAGATACTGACCAATTAAATAATAGTTTTGCAATTTTTTTTCACAGATTTACATAACTATAGAATACTTTGCGAATAATTATAAATAATATTCATAGGAATATATTATAATAGATAAAAATTTCAGAGTTTTGAGATTAAGGAACAAAATGATTTGATTTTAATGTCTACAACACAATTCATGTTCATATATTATACCCATATTGGAGAGGGGCATTTATCTTGTCAAAATAAAAATATCCCCAAACCATTTAATGCCATTTTTTTATATATAGTGTACAGAGTTTTCTTACATCAAATCCCGTTTTGCATCTATTGTTATAACCACAATATTAGCAGTAAATGTAATATGAAATGCGAATATAAAAATATGAATAAATCGAGATAAATCCAAATAAAGAATTATAAATAAATAAATAAAAGAAAAACAAAAATCGAAGAATCCAATAACAAACATTGAAGTGATTTGTATCGGACATTATTTTATTAGTTTGCACTAGTTTCTTTGTTTAAACTTAGAATGTAATAAATTTGATGAATTCATAATTTAATTACAGATTTGGATTAAAAAAAAAACAAAATACATGTTCATTTTGATCTTGTTTTTTAAAAAAAGTCTAAACTTCTGGAAGAGAAAACATGGAAATTTGAATGTCTTCATACCAAATGCAAATACTTAAAATGATTGACCTGACATGAGGATTGAAAAAATAAAGTGAGTAGTTAATTTAATAATCGACTAAAATTCTAGTTTAATCTAATGACAATAACCATCAAACATACAAAATCTACCCGGAACAATAGTTCTTATTTCAAGTTATAGGTTACCAAGTTTGAAATTCTTGATGATAAAATTCTATCCATTTAACAAGCGCGACTATTCACATTCAACATTTTAAGGTTATTAAAGAATATGGAGTTCAATTTAATTTAAAAGAATGTTAATTTCTTTCATTGAATTTAAAATACTTTGTTGAAATCCTTTAATTCCATTTTTTGATTAGAACCACAGATTTTAAATATTTCAAATGGTTTCTCTTCACTTTTTCAACACAGATCCAATTTAAGTACTAAGCTATAAGAGATCCTTTATCAGCAAGTTCTTGATAAATCTGAAATGCTTTTTTTGTCTCTTTTCAACATCTACGTTATTGAGATACATATTTGCAAGAGATATTATTCTAATTTCTTTGTTGATATTGCATAGTTTCCTTATGGATGAAGAATTAGAAGAGATCTCAATTAAAGAATTTCCATGTCATGCCGTTTGGTTATCAGCAACAATTTTAACATCACGATGGTAAAAAATTCAATTATGCTAGTAATCCAATAATAAGATGAATCCTCATAAAGAATCTCAACCGGATACTTTTTTCGTTCTCTAATAAAAGCTGTATTTAGCATCAACAGAGTAAGAACACCTCCAAAATGACTTCGAAGGATTAGTAATGAAAATCCCTTTAGTGTAGTGAACACCTCTGCCTAATTGATAAACCACTTTAAATTCCTACCTCCAAAATAACTATCGAAGGCTAGTGACCCATCATAATANTAAGCTATAAGAGATCCTTTATCAGCAAGTTCTTGATAAATCTGAAATGCTTTTTTTGTCTCTTTTCAACATCTACGTTATTGAGATACATATTTGCAAGAGATATTATTCTAATTTCTTTGTTGATATTGCATAGTTTCCTTATGGATGAAGAATTAGAAGAGATCTCAATTAAAGAATTTCCATGTCATGCCGTTTGGTTATCAGCAACAATTTTAACATCACGATGGTAAAAAATTCAATTATGCTAGTAATCCAATAATAAGATGAATCCTCATAAAGAATCTCAACCGGATACTTTTTTCGTTCTCTAATAAAAGCTGTATTTAGCATCAACAGAGTAAGAACACCTCCAAAATGACTTCGAAGGATTAGTAATGAAAATCCCTTTAGTGTAGTGAACACCTCTGCCTAATTGATAAACCACTTTAAATTCCTACCTCCAAAATAACTATCGAAGGCTAGTGACCCATCATAATAATACCTTCAAAATGATATCAGAAAAGATTGGTTACCCATCAGTATTTTATAATTCGAAGCCCTTCAAAATGACTTTATCGCCAGTTTTTTGCCCAAGAATTTCTATCCTTTCATCTTTAAAATCTAATCTCTATGATAACCCTCAATATTAAATAAAGTAAACTATTCTATATAATACAAATGAAATCTATAATACAAATGAAATATATAATACGAATGAAATCTATAATACAAATGAAATCTATAATACAAGTGAAATCAATAATTGAATGAAATTTATAATACAAATGAAATCTATAATACAAGTGAAATCTATAATGTTAATAAAATCTATCTATATCGTCTAAATATATAAACTTTTTACAATAGTACAATAATATACAAAACTAACTATTTACAATATTTACAATATTTACGATGGTAATTATACAACCTCTATCCTATCCTTAGTTATAAAGATTGAAGTCTCCTTTCTATTGATTTCCTCGATTTTGACGAGAAAAACTGATGACTGATTGTCAGCAGGAAAGCAAATATTTGTGATGATGAAGAAAATCTCCATTTCGAAGACTATGGCAATTAACTTGATCCTATTAGATACTCCGGAAGAAACAATCTCCAGTATTATTGAATAATTTCCTTATCGATTATATAAACGATATTCTTGATATTTTCCTGTGGAGCCTTTGTACCAGGAACGGAGTGATGAAATCACGAAGTGTATGGCTTAAAGGCGAGAGAATGTATGTTAGTCCGCAAAATCTTGAATGTGATTGGTCGGCGTGATCGTATTTGTCACGTCCTATACATTTTTCACATTTTTTTCTTCACATATAACACATCATGTGTATGCGAAAAACAGAAATTGGTGTAATATAACGAAACAAATCTCGCATGATTCTTTTGCAACTTTTTTGACGAAATGTATGCTGAAAGTAACTTTGACAAGTAAAAAGTAGTCTTTGGCATAATAAAATCTTCCTAGATCAAGGGATTTACGAAAAAATAAATTGGTATAACGAAATGTGCAGATCATTTATAGTATATAAATTAACTTCAAATTGTATTAACTTCTTTGTGGCGTAATATTTATATGAATTAACTTTAATTAACTTTCAAATTGCACTAACTTCTTTATGCATAATATTTATATGAACTAATTGTTCAAATTGTATCGACTTCTTTGTGGTATGGTATAATATATGAACTGATTTTCAAATTGTATTAATTTCTTTGTGACATAATAATTACATGACTAACTTTCAAATTGTATTAACTTTTTAGGATAAATGATTTAGACAAGATATTGTGTATGATAAAATAACTTAAAAGTAACTTTAGCAAGTAAAGCTAGTTCTTGGCGTAATAAATTCTTCTAGATTGAAGAATTTGCAAGAAATAAAAATTGGTATGACAGAATGTAGAAGATTTGGTTCCCTTTTCAACTTGATAAGAGAAAATTAATAATTGGAAGGAACAATCACTATCTGTTGATGGGAATTTTTTCAATATGAATATTAGTAAGGCTGAATTGACAAAAT